>CM033477.1:116842508-117289576 GCA_019447015.1 Hymenochirus boettgeri | reverse complement strand
TTTCCCAGGTTAAAAGCAGCTCTTCAGAATGTCAACTGGGATAATGTATTATCAGGTAAAGGTACTGAACAGAAGTGGACTGTGTTCAAGGGGATTTTAAGCCAGATCACATCTAAATTTATACCCTTGGGAAATAAATGTAAAGAAAATAAATCTGCACCCATGTGGCTGAATTCTGATGTAAAGAGGCAAATGGTAAGGAAGAAAAAGGCATTTAAAACCTTTAAGGCCGAGGGAACGGAAAGGGCCTTTAGGGAGTATAAAAACTGTAACAAGGAGTGTAAGAAAGCAATCAAACTATCTAAAATTAATAATGAAGTTAGGATAGCTGAAGAAAGCATCACTAAGCCTAAACATTTTTTTAAGTATATTAATAGTAAGAAGATGAGGACTGAGAATGTGGCACCATTAATTAATGGGGATAAGTTAGTTACGGAGGATGGCGATAAAGCAAATGTCTTGAATAATTTTTTTTCCTCTGTATACACTATAGAAGATCCAAGTACAGATATCATAGAGTATAGTAGCAATAAAGGTATACAAGATTCAACTTCACTTTGGTTAACCGAGGATATGGTACAGAAAGAACTAAATAAGGTTAATATTAATAAATCTCCTGGACCGGATAAAATACATCCTCGGGTACTTAAGGAGCTAAGTTCAGTTTTATCTAGGCCATTGTTTCTTATTTTTGCTGATTCCCTCATGTCCGGTGGTGTGCCTCTGGATTGGAGAAAGGCTGATGTTATTCCAATATTCAAAAAGGGTAGTCGTTCACAGCCGGGTAATTACAGGCCTGTAAGTTTAACTTCAGTGGTGGGGAAGATCCTGGAAAGTTTAATAAGGGAACATGTTCTAGAGTATGTTTCAAGGACTGACATTATAAGTAGTAACCAGCATGGATTTAGGAGGAATAGATCTTGTCAAACTAACTTGCTTGGCTTTTATGAGGAAGTAAGTAGAAATTTAGACTCTGGTATAGCAGTAGATGTAGTTTACTTGGATTTTGCAAAGGCTTTTGATACAGTCCCCCATAGGCGACTAATGAATAAGCTAAGGTCTGTTGGTCTGGGGAGTCACATTTGTACATGGATAGAAAATTGGTTAAGGAATAGGATGCAGAGAGTAGTTGTTAATGGGGCTTCATCATTATGGACTAAAGTGCTAAGTGGGGTGCCACAGGGTTCTGTGTTGGGGCCGCTTCTATTTAATCTATTTATTAATGATTTGGAAGTGGGTATTGTCAGCAAGGTTTCTGTGTTTGCCGACGACACAAAACTTTGTCGACCATTAAAAACTTCAGAGGATGTGCAATCGTTGCAAGGGGATCTAGATAGATTATCACATTGGGCTGCTAAGTGGCAGATGAAATTCAATGTTGATAAATGTAAGGTGATGCATTTTGGACTTAAAAATACTTGTGCTACTTATACTATAAATGGCTCTGTGTTAAGTGAATCCCTGTTGGAAAGGGATCTTGGAGTTTTGGTGGATAACAAACTTAAAGGTAGCAAGCAGTGCCAGGCGGCAACAGCCAGAGCCAGCATGGTATTGTCTTGTATAAAGCGAGGTATGGATTCAAGGGAGGAAAATGTAATTCTCCCTCTTTACAAAGCATTGGTAAGGCCTCATTTGGAATATGCAGTGCAATTTTGGAATCCTGTGTACAAAAAGGACATCTTTGAAATGGAAAGGGTTCAGAGAAAGGCAACTAAATTAATAAGGGGATTGGGGGAGCTTGAATATGAAGAGAGACTGGAAAAGTTACAATTATGTACGCTGGAGAAAAGGCGCTTGCGTGGGGATATGATTACTGTGTATAAATACATTAACGGGCCATACAATAAACTATCTGGGGCATTGTTCACCAATAGAACATGTCAAAGGACACGGGGACATCCCTTAAGATTTGAAGAAAAAAGGTTTAGGCTTCAAGCTCGGAAAGGGTTTTTCACTGTGAGAACGGTAAAGCTATGGAACTGTCTTCCAGTGGACGTTGTTATGGCAGGTTCATTGGTCATTTTCAAAAAAAAGCTGGATGAGTTTCTGCAAACAAGGAATGTTACAAGTTACTGGTATTGATACATAAAGTAGAGTTGATCCAGGGAAATTTCCGATTGCCACTTGGAGTCAGGAAGGAATTTTTTCCCCCTTCATAAATTTGGTGGGTTTTTTTTGCCTTCCTCTGGATCAACAGTTAGGCAGGAAATGAGGATATTGCTAGATGGGTTGGACTGGATGGACGTATGTCTTTATTCAACCTCAAATACTATAAGGTTTTCAAAAGCATTTTGTGCCCATAAAAGCTGTAAACTCAATCTTGGGCAAAGTTAAGTTGCCAACAATATTTCCAATACTGCAATACTTGTTGTATTACTGCAATACTTACCTATCCATGATCCTGCAAGCTGCTTTCTCTCACATTCCGGCTGCTTTCCTTTACTCGCAAAGCAGTAGCTATCTTTTTTGCCGGGAGGAAAGAGACAGAAATGCTGCAGTATCAGGGATATGCAAGTATTACAATCTCGGCTTATAAGCGAATATGAGAAACAGGAGCAAGTTTTAAATAAAACAGAAATGTGTGGAATTGTCCATAACCCTTTAAAGGCATGTACACCACCATACAAAAATATAGATTTACCCCCCCCCTCTCTAATACTCTATTATCTTTCCAGTAGCAGCTGTCAATCAAGGCTACTACAGCGGTCATCACAGCCAATGACTGCTGCTAACGAGTGCTTCCTCTGAGCATGTGCAAGCTCATAACAAGCAATAAAAGGAGGTGTTAACCTTGGAAGACGGAAGCAACAAAGGCTAAAGAGTAGATTACAGGAACATCTACTTATCTTAGTATTGCAGTCTTGGAGTTTGGGGGAAAATATGAACAAACTGTTATCCTCTTAGATCAGAATACAGCTAATTTTAACAGCCACAGAAGACTACTTAAAACAGGAAGAGATGCATTGAAAGCAATTTAAGGTCCTTCTTTGCATTTTAAGTTAAAAATATCAATGTTAGTTCCCAGTTACTTTATGCCTCCTTTAAGTTCAATGCTCATTAGTTCTCCTTTAATTCAATGCTGAAACATTTTTATGCCGTACCACTGTCTGAAACCAACAGTTATAGAGCAATTCATACATTTTTACTATTAAAAAAATGTACTATTTTTATTGAGTCCTGTCTGAATTTTATAAAGCCTGTATGCCCATTTTAGAATCATCAACATACAAACAAAATAGAAACTATCTGCTGCTTCTGTCAGGCAGTTTGAAACTGAAGCGTTGATGCAAGAAGTCATTAAAAATGTATGAGGAAACAAAGTAGAAGAACACAGGCAAATCTTGTAGTAGGTTTATCCATAGGCCCACAACCATGGCAGTGATTTTCTGTACAAAATGAAAAGTTCTGCATGTTCCAGTAAAACTGAACGACCTGGTGCTGGACAATATAAATTCTTCTAGAGTTTTTCACAGTACAGAGAAAACCTAATACAGGTATATTATGGAATGAATAAAGTACTTATTTGTCAAATGCAAGAGAGAAGGTGGCTGTTAGAACTAAAAGACTCCAAATAAAGAATAGATAAGACATACACAGAGGATGAAACAAGCTGCATTTAGTAAGTAAACATCAAAGCGAAAAAAAGTTTAAACGTAAATGTGAAAAACCAAAGTTAGTCCTACCCCAGGAGATTTTTCTTAGTTCGTGAGTTTACAAAGGCACTAGCCAAATTTAGGGAATTGACGGTAATGAGCAGGAGGCACATAGAGATCAGATAATGTAGGCATTATCATTCAGTCTCATCTGTACAATATCCAATTCTGAATAATCTTTAGTAAGGCAGCAGATTGATCAGCGTATGGGCAAGCTTAGGAGTCTTCAGTGTGATGTAGGTTGTGCAGAAGAAACACTACAATCTGATACTTGCGTATTACTTTGCAGCAATAGGTTGCAATTAGCATTCATTGTAAGCATTCATTAGCTTATTTTATATGGCATGATGTTTTAGGAAAAGTATGAGTGTAGGTTTACAATTTAAACAAGAATTTACTGAATATCCATTTGAAAAATCCGTTTGAATAGAATAACACACAAGATAATTAGAAGCAAAATAACTATATGGATGTTACATTTTTAATTATTTTTAACTTGTATTTTTATTGTTAACCATTGCAATTTTTAGCATTGATGGGTACACAGCAATTCAATAATTAATTACTGTTTGTGTGTTAATTGATTAGTCCTGCCCACAAAATGGAGGACACATTGGATATAAGTTTGTTGTAATCACTTTCTCTCCAAGCTTGATAAAGGGTGCTGGAGGGATCTCACATATGGGTGAATAAACCAATAATTTTTTCAAAGAACTTTGGAGCGTCCAGGTGCATTTTGTTTTGGATATATTAGAAGACTGAGTTGCAGTACAGTCTGCAGAATGACGGTCCTGGGAGGAGAGTGGGATCCAAGAACTTGTGAGTCTTTACCACATTTAAGGCACATCTTAAGCTGTAGTTTCCAACTTTTTCTTTTTAGACAGTGGTATACTTGCCAATGGAAATTGTTTTCTTGCCACATCAGTTTTTAATGTTAAACTTAATCATATTCAATGCATATTTAATGCACTTTACAGTGTATATTGTAATCACATTTGATAATGTAATGATTTGATACACTACATTGACAGCACTGAAATATCTATCAGCATAATATTTTTAGATTAAAACATAAAAAAAAGTAAATTACTATGGCTTAGTAAATATAAATAAGCCATCTATTCCCCCAGCTGCTACTTAAACTTAGAATCAGCAGAGTTAAGTTTAATTTATCTTGAATATTACAGCAGCTGTAATATATTATAAGAACTAATAAACCCCTTACAGCAGGGGTGTCCAATCTACATTTTCCCTGGACCAACCAGACTCCATCCATGTTCCTCCATAGCCCTGCCCACCTCAATGGTCCCATGGGCCACAATATTTCCTCAATATCTGGCCTGTGGGTTGGGCATCTATGTCTTACAGAATAACACAAGGATTGTAAAACTCAGGCCTGGCCTTGTACATCTTTATGATCATGGATCGTGACATATTACATTTTCAAGTATTCAATACAAATCAATACTGGCAACCATTAACAGTGGGGATAAGTTATGTGTTGATGTGCCGACTATTCATTATCTGCAGACGTGGGTATGAAAGAAAGAACCAACCTGATTCACCGGCTTCTTCTCCATCTTCCTCATTTTCCTCACTATCATCATCGCTACCATCATCACCCTCATCACCTTCAGAATCACTGTCTCCTTCATCAAGAATTTCTTCCAGAAAGAAAAAGTTTCACATTAGTCAAAAACAGTTATTTTAACTTCTGATCAATGAAAGGCAGAATTCTAACAAATTCCAAGACTACATTCAGAGCGAGCAGAGCTTGCGAAAAGTGGACAGAAGTGGTGAAAAACTACCGACAGTCAAACAATCTAAAAGTTTTAAGCACATTCATATGCAATCTTTGTTACGGTTAACAAAACATTCCAGTTATTAGAACAAGAATTCAGTTCCGAATCATTCCATTAGGTGAGCACCTATAATAAGAGAAATTGGTATCTATTACTCACAGGGAGGTAAGAACGCTTATTCCCACCTCCTTGTGAATAATAGAAAACCCAGGTAACAGTGATACACTTACCTACCAGCGATCCACATACGACTTCTCCCCAGCAGATGGCTCTGTATCCTGATTGAGTCCCTATCTTCTGAGCGCCAATATAAAAGGGAGGTGGGAATAAGTATTCTCCCCTCCCTGTAAATAATAGATACCGACTTCATGTACTTAATAAAATCGGTTTAGTGTCCCTTTAAGCATTAAAAGACAATTTTTCGTGATTAAAAATACTTTACAAGAAACAGGGAACATTACTTCTCACAAAGTTTATACTACAATTGTATTTAAATCTGTATAACAGAATAATTTAAGCGTGTTAGCCTCATAAAACATTTTTCTCTTGAGAATCAATGTTTTGGCTTATTTGAGACTTATTACACAGAGGGTGTTGATGACATTTAAATTACATCCAATTATAAGTCATCATTTTAAGTGTCGATTTTGTAAGAAGGAAAGTATTCATTTATATCCTAAATTAAAAAGAAAAAACATTTGTGTTGATTTAATTAACATCTTGAATGCCCCATCTATAGTTTATGCACGCCAATGTTCCTTTACAGTTAAGCATTTAAAGATGGTATTACAATTACCATGGTCATCATGTCAATGAATACACTCACCTTTTTTAATGGTTTTGTATTTCTCCTCATTTTCAAGAAAATCCGGGTCCATCTTGAATACATCTATAAATAAAATGAAAGATACTAAGAAAGGTAAATTCATACACATCTACTAAAGCATGCATAGCCTAATATTTCAGTATCATCTTTTCCACCTCCCATTGTTTTGCTGCTAATAAGCTTGTTATTATTTAAGGCACTCATAATAATTACAGTAAAAGTAGAAAAATTGTGGATACACGAACAGAGCTAACTAAGTTAACCATTTGATTTGAAGGAACTAGGTACGAAAAATTTTTCTCAATGATGCAGAATACATTAATCAACTGGAACATGAAAGGATTGCTTCCAATGTTAGCGACTACTAGGACACATCACTGGATAAACAAACCCACCACGTTTGACTAATAAATGCCTTTTTTTCTTTTTTAGAGGCAGAGATGAAACAAAACCCATTCAGTTCCAAATTGGATTCCACATTACACTTTGAAGAATGAACATGTGAGAACAAAAGAGAATAAGGATTCCAAAAGCTTAAACTCCTCCAAATAACTCCAGCACCCTATAGATTCTGATTTTATTCCAAAAGAATCAACATGGCTCCCTACAAAAACGCACAGTTCCAGGCGTAGTTCCAGCTGCACAAAGACTATGCACACAAATAACATATTAACATATTATAATATCCTGTTAGTTTCTGCCACTATTTCATTCTCCAACCAATCTACATATAAAGAATATTCAAGAAAAGAAGCTGCCGTCTCGATTTAACCCACCAGGGGCTAATGAGCCGAGTTGGTGCACCCACCCAATTATCCTTTGTTTTTCAATATCCACACCTCCTGTATTCTACCTCCTGTAAGATACATGCTTTTTATTTTTAAAGGGCATGTCCACCCCCAAAACTACTGGTCCCACTGTGTAGTGTTCAAAAATCCTTACTTAACGCCTCTGCTCCTTATGGTTCTCCAACAGTGCCTGTTCAAATTACCAGAGTGAAGAGTGGGAGCCATTTCCCAGTGTAATTCGTTTCCGCATTTAACTGTTCCTCGTTGAGGTTTCTGGCATATGCAGTGGATCTCTTTAACCCACCTATTTTTAACCACAAGTCTCTTCTTCCCTTATTTGCATGATGAGTAAAGGGGGTATGGTAAAAACTCTCCATAACTTACTTCGTCCCTTCGAAATTATTTTTTTAATGGCTTACAGAGGCCAGGAAGGTGTCTGTGTAAACACGAGCATAGAGAGAGTTGTGCAATTTACAGGTCTCCCTTAAAAAAGTTAAATAAGATTAGCAACTCCCACAATCCATTCTGATTTTCCTCTACTGGTAGGAGAGCGTTTGTAGGAGAACACTGGGAGTAATAGTCCAGTGACATCTGCAGTAGTGTTGGCCACACAAAATCCTATTTCAAGTTCAGTGTATTAAAAAACGTATTAATAATAACTAATTTTAGTCAAGCCCTGTAACTCAGTAATGCGAAAAAGGAATTGTACAGAATGCCTACCTATGGATCCCCCAAATAACCAGTGGTTAGAATTAGAATCTTTCTTCATTGCCTTAGGCTGGTTACACACAAACAAATGTCAGTCAGGACAAATACCTGTCGTTTGTCACAATACAATAGTTCATGCAGCCGATCCTGCACTCCCATAGGGAACCACACGATCGGACTTAATCTACCGACTGGCCCGATAGTCCGTTCTGGGCAAACGGGCGACAGAGCCCGGCTGCCCCCACCTACACCATGCAATAGTTCTGTCCGATTGACCGATACACGGAACTATCGATCAGACGGCCAAAAATATTGTACAATGTGTACCCAGCCATATTAAGGAGTCTAGTTGCTCAAGCCCTTTTTAGATGCTTGTCAGCAAACAGCCAAGAACTAAATAAGAGCCACCATGGCTGGAGCTTTCCCAGTCAGGTAGCCTAGACTAGCAGCAAATTGCTTATATGTACACATTTTTTTTATTATTGAAAGCCTGATCATTTAACCCCCCCCCCCCCCCCATCAGCTTTCCAGCCACAACTGGAACCACCAAGAGGAAATCTGTACAGCCTCCTTTTACCAGAAGGCTTACCAATACTACTCTCCCGTTTGACTGTCAGCTGTGACCAGGAAAGCTGAAATTCCTAAAAAGGACTCGGCCTGTCCCACCAGACATGCCAGTATAACTGCTGAGCTTATACTAAGCTGTAACTCAGATCTCTCACTTTTTATACTATCTCCCAAGCACACCTACAAAGTCTGATTGGTCTAGATACAATCTTAAATTTGATAGGATCTTGGACCAATCAGATTTTAGGGGTGGGTTTATGAGTCACTCCAAATAGTGAATGTTCAGTAAGGAGCGCTAGATTCAGTTTTGCATTTCATCTGAAATGTTATGTCTTTGTACTAAGACTGTACTGGGATATAAGCTTATTGAGTGATTCTAACTGGGTAGCTTAAATGGGCTGCCCTTAGCTCAGAAAGCTAAGGGCTTATAATGAAAATATATGGCAAAAGTACTCCGCTTAGCTCTCTCTGCAAATTTACTTTAAGTAATTTTGGCACTGGACATGCCCTTTAAAACAAAAAGATTGTATTAAAAGAGGGCTGGACAAATCATCCAAATACTTAGAAGCCAGCATACCTCCTAATGTCTTAAAACAGATAACCTGCCCCAATCCACCCTAGCTTCACCCACTTATCTTTAGTCCCACTCATTACACAAATACTACTAACATATTAATTTTGGTGTTACATTTTAGGAAGATAGATAGATTGAGACAGATGGACAGGGACAGATAGGGCTAGATACAGACAAACAGGTTAATTGAAAGAAAGGGACAGACACAAGGGACAAGGTACAGAAAGATAGATATAGAGAGAAGGATAGATGGACAGGCAGATTTTGAGATGCTTGAGATCCCTTCCCCACTAGAACTTACCTTCTAACATTCCTGCAACATTTGAGAAATGCAGCAGGAACCATCTGACCCATCCTTTTTGCATTTGCAAAATGAATCTGCCATGTGGAACTATAGTGGGAGCACCGGAATGTAAAAAACTGATGGTGCTAAAGACATTAGACATGTCTAATCTTTCTAATATCTTAGTAGTGTATGGCCACCTTTACCATTAACGGGTATGTCCTACCCCCAAACCCCTCGTTCCCTTGGCACGGAAACTGCAGATGGGGCCAGGCCAGCAGTGGCTCCTGTGATTGTCTGAGACATGTCTAATCTTTCTAATATCTTAGTAGTGTATGGCCACCTTTACCATTAACGGGTATGTCCTACCCCCAAACCCCTCGTTCCCTTGGCACGGAAACTGCAGATGGGGCCAGGCCAGCAGCGGCTCCTGTGATTGTCTGAGACGTGACACCTCAGCCAATCACAGGTGCTACTGCTGGTCCTGCCCTTCCATGCACGAAAAAGGCACGGAAGCTAAGCAGAAGATAGGCGAGGGCACGCTAGTAGATTTAGGAGCACATTTGAGCATTAAGAACCTTGCTAAGTCGAGGTTTTGAAGTGCAATTAGGCTTGATTTAAAACCCTTATACCCTATGACTCCTTTAGTGCCAACAGACTTTTCCATTACCATTAACTTTCCCAGTGCCAGCACAAGAAAGTGGCAAACAGAGGAGAGCAGTTCTAAATTTTTACATAACAAGCAGAGTTCCTATTCTGTCTCCCTTTCAAATAGGTTTACATTCTTCCGTTTTCAACATTGTAGGGAACATTGATCACAGCTCAGTCTGCCAACCAAGATTTGTCCAGCCCTGTATTACAATGTTTAATCTTTTGTGGGTCAGTTTGCTAGCATATAAGGGGTGGACTCAAATGTTTCAATAGATGGATATGCACTTGACATTTCATACCAATATTTCTTTAAAACAAATTGATACGATATATATACACTAACCCATATTGACTGATAAATGGAATAAATATACCGGTAGATCATTCCTTATGTTTAGAGGGACACTCTCTATTACGATTAATCCTTACCTTTTCCAAGGCTGTATCTAATACATAGTGATCTATAAGGAAAGTTTTAATGTTTTCTTGGGGTTGTTTTTTGGTGTTATACATATGTAGAAGTTTTATAATATGCTATAATAATAAAATTGCAATAATAAAATTGGAGCTTTATATTTTCTATAATTATTTGGTTAGTATGCCTATTTTGTCCATTCTTTGCTCTTTATATGTTGTTTATATAGGATCATTTTGCACATGACCTTTGCACCCCAAAAATGATGGATCACATGTGGTTCCTTTCTCATTCTGTCTATTTGGCCCCATAGCTCTACCAAAGACAATCAGCTATACTCATATAATAGTCGAATGTATCTCGAGCAATCTTGCGGCGTTTACATTTTTCACCCGCAATACATGTGTGAGTGTGTGTGTGTGTGTGTGTGTGTGTGTGTGTGGTGATATACTATCAAAAGTGTGGCCGTTGGTGCACAGTGGAAATTATGTGTGTGTATGTGCAATGAAAATAATCTGATTATAAAAAGTGTAAAAACTAAGGAGATGATTGTGGATTTTGGTAAATATAGGCGTAAGGCGGGTTAATGTCCTTTTAGAGTAAATGGGAATCAGATCGACCAAGTGGATAATTTTACATTTTTAGGCACAGAAATTAGTTCGGACCTTACATGGAAGCTATATATGTTACTAATGTGATTAAAAAAGCACAATCCAGACTCTATTTTGTTAGAATGTTAAAAAGGGAACAACTCTCAAATTATAGTAACATTTTACCGTAGCACAGTAGAGAGCATATTTTGTAACAATTTCCTTGCTTGGTATGGTAAGTGTAACAAGAGGGGAAAAAACTCACTGCAAAGGGTGGTTAATCAGGCACAGTGCACTTTAGGCACAGAGTTACAAGCTAGTTATTAATTATGCAAGAATCATTGTTTAAAAAGGATAAAGCTGGGTACACACGATTAGATATTTCGGTCCGATCGACCGATAGTTCAGTGTATCGGTCGATCGGACCGAAATTATCGAATCCGAATGTGCCCATGTCCGATCGACCGTTCGTCGGAATCGGACGAAAGGACGATCGGACAGGGTGGAAAACCTCGTCCGATCGTGCGGTCCTCTATGGACCGCACGATCGGTCGCGGTGACTATCGGACGCGGCTGCTTTTGCCGCGACCGACAGTCCTTCCTCCTGGCCGACCGTTCGAAAGTATCGAACGGTCGGTCAGGAGGAAAAATCGCTAGGTGTGTACCTAGCTTAAAGAACATTTGTTTGGATCATTCTCATCCAAATTCAATTTTGTTCACTATGCTTCCCTACGGGAGACATTTCAGAAATATCTCTTGTAAAACCGAACATATCAGGTTAAGTTTTTATCCATCGGGTATTAATATTTTAAATGCTGCTTCTGTAATAGAATTGTATTATAACCTTATCTGGATTTGCTTGTGAAGTTTCTATTCATCCAGGTCATGGTATATCTGTTGTATTCAATTAGATCAACTGGACTTGAAGTTTAGTTTTGAAAAACGTTTCGCTAGTCATCCGACTGGCTTTCTCAATTCAGAATGACTTGTACAAGAATCTGTGGCAATTATGTACCTGGAAATCCAATTAGCATATCACAGTCAGGTGTTAAGGGGCGTGATTGGAAAGTGGCTAAGAGGTGTTATAGGAACGCCCAGAGTAAGGTGTCAAAACAGCATTGACATGGCAGACAGTTGGTGTCGAACCCCCCCACCTCTATTTAGGCTTGGCTTCTTTATTTTCACATAAATGGCCTCCTTAACACCTCTCTTGAACCAGTCAATATCCTTTGCGAATATGCTAACATTACAATCTTCAAAGGTATGTCCTTATCCTTAAGATGCAGGTACACAGGCTGAGTCCTGACCGAGGAATTGGCTCTTCTGTGCTGGGTTTAATGCAGTTGCGTTTGGTCCCCCCACATACAAATCAGAGCATTCTTCACTGCACTGCACTGTGTATATGATGTCGCTTTTCTTGTGTTTCGGTATTGGGTCTTTCGGATGTTCTAATTGCTGCCTCAGTGTGTTGTTCGGTTTAAAGCAGACAGGGATACGGTGTTTTTTGAAAATTCTTCTTAAATTTCTCGGAGACCCCTGCTACATATGGGATGACCATGTTCTTTCTCCTGTCTTGCTTTTCCCCTTCACTGTTGGAATTTGTGTTCTTTTCTTTCCTTCTATTTCTTTTGACCCAAAAGGCCCAGTCTGGATATCCACAAGTTTTAAGGGCTCCTCTGAGATGTTCTCAGCTCTGTGTTGCAGGGTTCTGATCACACCCAGCTTGTGATCTAAAAGGTGGTGGGAGTCAAACATCAAATACTGGATCGGTGTGTGTTGGTTTTCGGTTAACCTCTACTTCCAGTTTACCATTTTGCCTAACTTCTACCAAGCAGTCCAAGAAAGACAGTTTGTTGTTTTGTACATGTTCCCTTGTAAATTTGATGTTTTAGTCTACCGCATTTATGTGTTCTGTGAAAGCTTGTACTTCCTTCAGGTGGATTTTAACCCAGGTGTCATCCACATATCTGAACCAGTGGCTGGATGCTATGCCCTTAAAAGGTATTAAGCGCCTGTTTTTCTACCTCCTCCATGTAAAGGTTGGCCACAATGGGTGAAACTGGAGATCCCATAGCACATCCGTGTTTTTGCTTAAGATCCCTGTATTTGAAATAGGTGGTATTCAGGCACAAGTCCAGTAAGGAACACACCTTTTCTGGGTTGAGATCAGTTCTGCTGGTAAGAGTGCCATCTTGGCCTAGCCGTTTTCTCACCATGTCAACCTTGGTGGGTATACAGGTGAAGAGAGATGCCACATCATAAGACACCATAGTTTCTTCTGCACCGAGCACTATATCTTCAATCTTGTTGGTGAAATCCTGAGAGTTCTGGATGTGATGCTTAGAACTTCCCACCAATGGTCCCAAGATGTTGGCTAGGTATTTTGCCACCTTGTATGTTACAGAGTTGATGCTGCTGACTATAGGTCTTAGTGGTGCCCCTTCCTTATGTATCTTATGTAAGCCTTACCAGACACCTACACCCTCCTTGCTCTCTGAGAGGACAGTGGCATGCGCAGGAGAGCCCTTTACCCCTGCCCCCCCCCCCACACACACACCCTCCTGATCCCTCCTTGGCTGCCCTTCATGTAGTGTTAAATTTTTAATATATATTGCAGGGCATCCCCTCCCGCCCCCAACCGCTATATATAGTTTATGTATTTTGTATATTTTGTCTTGCACCTAATATAAGTCAGTGCTATACTTAATATAGATGTATTGATAGTCATTTAAATGGTAATATTGAGATAGTACACACATACATATACACCTTTCCTATATGTAATATCCTATACCCCCACATAATTGGTATTTCCTAAAAATTCAATGCAATCTCCTATAAAGATATATTTATATAATAAGGGATATATACATATACACACATACATACACATAAACACAGTCATGCACACATCACATAATTACACAATGTATAGAAACCTGTGTGTTCCAGACAGAAGGCAAAAAAAATCTTATTCAATCTCATTTGATATTATTTCTAACATAAGAAGCTGGTTTCATAAAAGGAAAATAAGATGAAAGTGGTGACCCAGTTAAAATACCATATTCCAGACAAACAATTATACATTCCCATCCAAACTGCCATAAACAATTCTCCTGGGAAAATTTTGATTTACTGCATTAACAAAATACTGCAAAAAAAACCAGCAACATAGTCTAGAAGGGACATTCCAACACTACCTTGGTATATACATTCACCACAAGCACCCAGTGCAATGAGTGACTGTATTGCTGTATCAGTGATCATAGTTGACAGATTGCAGGCATGTCGGTTTGTACAACATTGACAAATTACATCCGATGGGATGTTCCAGCCCTTGCTCAAATTTCATGCCCTTTAGCCTTCTCTTTCCTTGGCATCTCAAGGGAGAAAACGAAGGGGATTTGAAATGTGCAGAGCATTAGTTTATGTATTTGCTACCAGTGAGCCAGATACACACACACATTCCTACTGCATATTGATCAATTTATTCAGGCTTAAACTAAAATAAACATAGCAGGGAACACAAATATTTGAATCCAAACATGTGCCTTTAAATTATACTTCATTCATAATGTTTAACAACCACTGTATCTGTGCCAAAATTGTGGGGTTATAAATAGAATGCAAGGTTCTATTTACTTGTGTTTTAAAGGGCATGTCCACCCCCAAAACTATAATCCCCCCCACTACTGGCCCCACCATGTAGTGTAGTTTAATCCTTACCTCACATCCCAACTCCATCTGGTTCTCCTGTAGTCCCCCCCCAAAGTTCCAAAACTGACCACCAGGAGGCTAGCAGGTCCATATAGGACACTGCCTGCTACCTGGCCTCCCGGAGATTCCTGCCATGCGTGCTGCGCCCTTCTCCCCCCTCCCTCCGCCTCCCTCTCCCTCCCGTTCTACTATCCCTCCCCGACATTAAACCCCCTTAATATTCTGCTCCCCATGTCCCCCAACCGCAGTTTTTTTTTTTAAAAAAGCTCCCCAAACTCTTACTTACCCTCCGCTTCCCTCCGCTGCACTGAATGACCGGCAGCCGCGTCCGTGATTGGCTGCCGCTCAGCCAATCACAGACGCGACTGCCGGTCCCCCCCTCTGCTTTCATTCTCGCAAGCAGAGGGCCGGCCGGCAGTGCGGCGGAGGATCGAGGGGAGGTAAGTAAGAGTTTGGGGGGCTTTCTGAACAAAAAAAAATATGCGGTTGGGGCTGGGGGACATGGGGGAGCAGAATATTAAAATTCGAATTTAGGGGTGGACATAGCCTTTAAGGTTTCAAGCTCTTATAATATACTAGTAGCCAGCGTTGCCCGTTTTCTCTAAAGATCCAACCTGAACTTGCATCCAAAATTCAACAGACCTGGACCTGCAGGGGGGGGGGGGCAACACAATGGAGGATTCAGTATCACACCCAACTTCCCCTTTGATGCATATCGCATCAACTACCCCTTTAACATGTATCACACCAACTTTCCTGTAACAAGTATCACACCAACTTCCTCTATAAAGGCACATCACACCTTTAGTGTATATCGCATCAACTTCCCCTTTAGCGCCTATCGCTTCAACTTCCCCTTTAGCGCATATCACATACATTTATTTCCCCTTTAGCACGTATCGCATCAATTTCCCCTTTAGTGCGTATCGCATACATTTCCCCTTTAACACGTATCGCATCAACCTCCCCTTTAGCACATATCGTATCAACTTCCTCTTTAGCGCATATCGCATCAACTTCCCCTTTAGCACGTATCGCATCAACTTCCCCTTTAGCAGGTAATGCATCAACTTCCACTTTAACAATGGGATACATCTCACATTAATTTATTTTTTACTGTTATTGATCAAATTTAATTATTGACACACAATGTCCCCCAAAAAACACAAAATGAACAATCTGTGACATTTGGAATTAACGTTATTCACTCGATTCACCACCAGATGGCAGCACACAAGTTAATTAACTTTCCCCAGTAACTTTACCAAGTCTCATAAAAACTGTCCCAGCCGTTTGGTAGTTTATCTGGACCATACAAACACACATTCATATATACATACATAGAGTTTACTATATATAGATAACTTGTATAAACGTGGTGGTTTACTCCATAGTTTTTGTCTTATAACATATTTATGTATTTATCCCTTTTATTTTATTTTCTACTTGTTTCAATTTTTTCCGTATTATAATATTGTGCGGTGTTTAATACATGTATACATACATAGGGGCATGATGTAATGTATACATACATTGTGGCATGATGTAATGTAAATAAATGTGCACCAATACATTTTATCTATCTTTTCATCCTCATTAACATTTCTGTTTCTAACTGTTGCCTTCAAAAAAGTTAAAATTTAGGCTCAGGACAAAGCTTATTGTCTGTTTATTAATTAACCAGCAGGGGGTCACATAAGACACAAGGTGTCACTGGTGCACATACAAACAACATCATATGATTTTCAGAAGAAACAAGTGGAGAAACCCACAGAGAAGACTTTATTCCCCTCATGCAGAAGACATGGTTTTCTAGAAACTATATTAAGGTTAGTATTTTACTTGATGATTATCCCTTAAATGCAGCCATAGTCAACTCTTCATATATTATATAGAGCGCCTTCTAATAAACAACAAAAATTACAACACAATAGATGTTTCTGGCTTCACATAGAAAGTGCTCACTCAGAACAGATTTTAAAGGACAACTATACAGTAAAAAATTACTTTTTAAAAATAAAAGGCACCTGGGACAAGGAGATAGTATTGATTATTCACACCTCCCAATATTGTTTTGTTGAGGAGCTACAGCACATACAGTTTTCATCTGCCAGGTTATAGCCCTGGGCCATTCTGTATTAAAGATAGTGCTGAAGCATTCAGGAAGACTGGCAGAAGCAGTTTTCTTCATACTGCTGCTCCTCATAGAAAGGATTTTGGGAGGTAAAAAGCACCAATCCTACATTCCTGCATCAGGTACTACTTATTTTAACTGTTTTTTAAAAAACTTTATACGCACTATAGTTTCCCTTTAATTTCTCAAGAAGTTCCAGTAGCCATCTAAATGTATTGAGGACAATACATCCATACACCACCACTCCTCAATCTATATCACAAGAGCACAAAGTAAGAAATACTGCAACATATTCCCCTAACTTCTGATTAGAGGATATTGGGCTAACATTAAGTAACATACAGAAAATCAACTTTTAGTGTAGTGTAAGAGTTAGTACAATGTTCTTACAAAAAAAAAGCACAACAGCAATTATTTCAAAAGCTATTAAACAGATAAACATTTCTGCAGTATATGAAATCATACACAACCTCTACAGAGAGAATCATAAACCATGAGATTGCAAATGTAATTTAACAACCTTCAAAATAACAGGAAAAAAACAAGACACACAATTATAAACACAACAAACAAAAAACATCAAACCTTCTCACAGCTAGCTGTCTTTCCCAGATATCTTGACTTCTTTTCACAGAAAAAAAATTCATTGGTTTATTATACTTCAGTGAGTTATTAGATCAAAAATACTTACTAAGTACATCCTCTGGGTTGTAATCATCCTCTAAGGGAAGCATATGGGTAAATTGATCTTCCTCCTCCACCAGGTCTAATCCTTCAGGAATTACTGGGTGATCTTTAAACCCATCCTTTCTAACAGCAAACATAACTTCAATCATATACTGAACACGCTTATCAATTTCCGACTCATGCAAGATGTTGCGAAGGCGCTCAAATATGGCTGCAAGGGAAAAAATAACAATCCTTCTTAAATGATAACAAATAATAGCACTAAATTGCTACTTATAAAATATGGTGTACCTATTGTGCTTCAGGTATTTTTGTTTTAAAACAAAACCATTAACAATTTATTTCATGAAAACAAACAATAGTATAATGGGAAAAAAAGTTTGATGCCACAAGACATAATCATTGTATCAGGCATTCCTCCAAATCCTCTTAAGCATTGTGGCCTAGTGGCGTCCACTCACAGCCAGAGGATCCAACAGGAAAATAAAAGAATTTAGGCACAAACACTGGATACATATGCAAACTCAGGTGAGTTTATTAACAAGTGTTGCACAAAATGTATTGAATTTGGTAAGCTCTTTATCAAGTGCAAGTCACACTTAAGGTGGAATATGGGAGCCGACTCCTAGTACCCACAGGTTATTTTTTTGCCACAGCAAAGGGAGAGGTGAGACCCAACTTGTTGTATGCTTGTAAATTTGCACTGTCTATTGGGAAGAAGTCCTCTGGAGACTTTAGTTCTCCTTTAAATTTATAAATTCTCTAAGGACAGGTAAGGCTGGTCTTTTCGGTATTCTAAAGCTGCTTACACAAATGCTGTTGGCAAATTACCTACGAATGGCTGCTCCGGCAGACAATTGTGTGTGGTGGCTCCCTTCGGCATTGTTTGGAATCTGCCCTGATGGATAAATGAATGACACACATGCAATCTGCCACACATAGCAGATGTTCATCAGCCACTCCTGGACGACAAAAAAACATACATGTGTATGGGCCTTTTAGTTTTTAACCAAAGGTTCAGTAGCTGGAATGCCTCATTTCCTTTTCTCATATTAATGTACAGACCTGCCGAGACTGGTAAGCAGCAAACAGAGCTAAATCTTGATTATCCTTAGAACCATTTTTCAAAGAAGCAAAATAATGTGCAAACACTGCAAAATATGTGCATATTCTAAATATATTTATCTCTATTTATCCTTTCGATCTCTCTCACGAGGGAAGAAATGTAAAATTTACATGAAGTAAATAAAGACTAATGTTTCCAAGTCCAGTGTTGTCTTACCATTATCTATATAAAAGCCCAATGCAAATTATGAGGCCACTCAACACTGAGCATCTATAGTAAAACCGTTTGTGTAACTATATGTTGTGTGGCCTATAGTTTACAGAGATAGCACCCAGTATTTGCAAGGTGCAGCTGAATGATAAAGTTAAAGGGCATTTCCAGGTAAAAAATAACTTTAGCATTAAGTGATCTCCACCACCCAAACCCCACTTTCGCTTTAACGATAATTTCCAAATAGTTCCCTGAAGGGACTTACCTGACCCGGCCTCTCGTCGCCTAGGTGCCAACCCTGTTCCTGTTGCGGGCTCGTTTCGAGCAAACAAAGTAGCAGAGGGCTTCTGCGCGGACAGCTTTTCTTCCTGTTTGCGGTTGTCAGGTGATTAGGCGTGATGTCACAACGCACCTTTACAAACAGCCACAACCTCGAAGTGGAGCGGTTGTCAGCTGCAGAGGAGGAGCGGCGAGGGACCGTGTCAGGTAGCTCACTTTAGGGGCATATTAAGAAATTATTGTTAATGCCAAAGAGGGGTTTAGGGGGTTTGGAGATCAGTTCTAACCAATTATTTTTTGACTGGACATGCCCTTTAAGCCTGAGACACTGGGGTCCAAAGCAGATCATAATATTTCAATACAATCACTGGATGAGCAGAAGCCATAACAAGACATTAAAATGCTTTCATTGATTTAAGGAAAAAAAAAAAAGCTAGCAACCAATTATGTTCCAATGATTTCCTGTGAAATGAGGGCCCAAAGTGGTTTATTTTTTTATTATAGTTTCTATGAGTTGCCTAAAAATAGATGTATGTATTTATATGTTTATTTATATAGTGCCACTAGTGGACACAGCGCTGTACAATATAGAATACAAAAAGTCATAAAAGTGCTTTAAATATGTAACATGAGGAAAGATGTCCCCAGCCCGTAAAGCTTACAATCTACTTTAGTGGGTAACATACAGATACATAGGAAAGGGTGGAAGTGCTAAAGTAATAACTGGTGCAGTGTCAACTGTCCTATGCTGTGCTGTGCTCAGAGAGATAGGATGAGAGGTTAGATTTAAACTTGTTTATTGAGATTTCTTGACTTAGAGAGAGTGGAACAGAATTCCAGAGGACGGGAGCCAGAAGATAAAAAGGAGAGAGAGGGGGGGTCTTTTTAAGAGATGGTTCTGTGATGAGCGGAGGGTACGGGCAGGGACATATGGGGACACTAGAGAATAAATATAAGAAGGAGCAGCAGAGCTAAAGGATTTAAATGTTAAGAGAAGGATTTTGTAGATAATGCGTTGTTTAATGGGGAGCCAGGTAGATGTGCGGCACAAAGGAGATTTTGTGGTTTAGGTGGGAAAATGATTAGTTTGGTTTTAATCAGGTTTAGTTTGAGGTATCCGTGCGCGATCCACAAGGAGACAGCCGGAGATGTGTGATTGGGTCTTAGGACAAAGTGTGGGTTTGGAAAAATAAATTTGTGTATCATCGGCATACAGATGGTAGTTAAAACCAAATGAGCTGATGACTTCTCCCAGGGAGAGCAAAAGGGGTCCAAGAACAGAGCCCTGCAGAACACCTACATTAAGAGGAACCAGAGAGGATGTTTTATTACCATATGAAACAGAGTAGGTTTTGTTCGAGGGGTAGGATCATAGCCACCTGTTTGGAGGCACTACTAGTAGTACAAATATTTACATGTCTTCTGCCTTATCAACTTGAACAGACTTGGAGCATGCATGCGCCCACAGCTAAAAGGACTATGTGAAGCTGGAAAAGCGAGCATTAGTGACTCCATAAAGGAATAGTTTCAAGGTATATGTGAACATTAAACAATTATATAGCAGATAAGGTCCTCATTATATGGAGAATCTTCTGAGCTTGAAGAGAAACTTCAGTGGTAAAAAATACATTTATTATTGCATTTACCGACCTATGGGTGCATCAGTAGTTTCACCTGAAGCCGATGGAACCATTCCGAATAAATTTGATTGTGAGCTTGCCTGATGAGCACATATACATACACTTTATACGGAACGATTGTTTGTTGCCCACATACACAACAATTTTATTGGCTCCCTATAGAGTAGATAATGATGGAAATTTTAGATAGTATTTGCTAAAAAGCATTCAGGTGTATGGACACCTTTAGGGACCACCATTTTTTAGACATGCTTGGTAGTTTTAAAGGGGAACATTTTAAATGAAAGGCCAGGATCCTACCTTTAAAACGAGCCATCAACCACCTCTCTACGTGATGCACAGCCCAAAATATGAAGAAATTACTGATCAGAAAGTTAAGGGGTGGGTGGTTCTGAATCTGCGGTCAGAAATACTATTTCCTCCTCTATCCATGGGGTATGGCCTCAACTAGGTCACTCCCCCAATACTATTAATTTAGCCAATTATGTAACTCAATATTCTACATTTAGTATATTAACAATATATAATAATAAGCAATGTGATAAACTGTGTGGTTAAATATTTGGGTGGACATGCCCTTTAAAGGGTATGCCCAGCAAAAAAGTAAGTATGTTTCTAAATGATTTACTGAAGAACAGGTGTGGAGACAAGGAGGAGACACTTACCCGCAGACCCGTTCCAGCGCCGAAATCCCCGACGCGTCCTCGCTCCTTCGCAAAAGACTGGAGATGCGTTGAGGATTTCGGCGCTGGTGTGGGTCCGTTGGTAAGTGTCTCCTGGAAGATTTAATGACAAACGGGAGGTATTTACCTCCTGTTCTTCAGTAAATCATTTAGAAACATACTTACTTGCTGGACATACCCTTTAAATACAGCATTTTAAAATCACTGGTGGTTTGCTAAAGATATTAACCTAAATTGTCAAGCTCAGTTTACATCACACACTTCAGTCTAGGCTGATAATCACTACAGAACCCACCCAGAAGCAGTAAAACGGTAATCTCCCTAACTTGCAATCAGGTCATTCAGCACATCTTAATTATACTAAAAAAGTGAAATTCATACAACTTCCCTTGCTCAGGAATGCTGGACTATGAACAAACCCAAAAGAGTGTTTTTTTTTCATTTGCAGATGTGATTTTATTTTCTGGCTAAATGGCCACCTTTCATCACGTGATGCTATAGGCCAGCCCAGTAACATAAGCGTCTTTTCTTTATAGATGACTAAACTGTAGCAATGTCAAAGGATAAGGTATTTTCCACTCCCAATAAAGAAACCCCGAGCTAAACTGTGATCTGACCTCTTCCAAAATTAGAATTTAGAGAGGACGACGCGGGTTGTAAATTTTGATAAAAATCAAGGCAATTTAGACAGATGATGAAAGAATAAAATGACAAATCAAGATTTTAAATATAAAAAACCTATAATAAAAAAGACAACATATCTTATTTGCAGAGAAATGTTGAAATAACATGGAACAGCTTTGCTAGCTAAACATATCATTTATACAACCCATGTCATTGTATTTGAAACATATCCCCAAAGAAATTACTTCAAATGCTGCTTCAGATATACCACAAGAAAGTGAACATCCTCTGGATCAGTTCCATCACTTTTCTAGCATTAATATTAATAAGTACAACACAGCTCAAACAACCAAGGCTCTGTACTAAAACACTTACCATTTATACCTCTCGGTGTTACTTGGGTTAATTTCAGTCCACTTTCCTTTAAAAAACCAATAGAGACTTCAACACTATCATCTGTCGGTCTTTCCAATAGCAAAGTCAGCATTTCCAGAGACAACACCTCATGGGCCTGATAAAACACAGAATAATGTTAAATTATTTTAAAGGGACACAAAACAGATAATTTTTAATTAAGTGTCAGGGGAGACTTTAATTCACATAGAGAATAATGTTAACACAAGGTAATGTCCAAGAAATCATTAACATTGGTGTGAAACAAACTCCTTTGTAAAGCATTAACACTTATAAAAGCAACAAGGCATTGTGGAAACCAAAACATATATACAAAGTGACATACATGTAGAAATTTTTTTTATACAGATATGTTTTAAATAACCATTTGATAACCATCAAATTCAACGTTGTGAGTATAATAAGTATTTCTGATGCACTACTACTGTCGAGATTAGAGCTATTTGAAACAATGCTAGAGCAGGGACATCACAGCCAATTATTAACTCTGCCCACCAGTGCGCATCCTTTGTGAAAGCTCTCTGAGCTTGCAGGGGGGGGGGGGTGAGGACAGGGGTGTATATGCCCCATAAAGTATTATTAAACTTTAAATTTAAGTATTTAAAACTTTAAAAAGAGAAATAGTCCCAAAAGTCCCATACCCCAAACTTTCACGTGTTAAAATCCCTTTCCCAAGAAAGCAGGAAATCCCACCCTTCCTTCATTCCTGGATGGCCGCATAGATGAACATTGAGCAGTCAACAGCTCATCATTATCTAAGAGAGTTGTGAGCTGGAAGGCCCTTCACAAGTAATCATTTGACAGCTTACAGCTCGTACATGCAGCCCTATGGCTGTATTTCTTAAGAAAATATATTTTGCATGAGCTGCTATCAGACATGTTCTCCTAATGGTCCATGCAGTGAGGTGGGGGTACATTATTTATTATTAATGCCTAGTATGGCCGGACTAATTACCATAAACACTGCATTTCAGTTTATGCTTTTTAGTGGGCGGCCAATGGCAAGAGGAAGAATGCTGTACCCTGCACTGGGACAGACTCTGGAGGAAGGAGGGGGTACTCTTATTTAGGTTTAATTCTCCTTTAATAAATATGAAAAATGAATTAAACTTACCACATTTTGATTGATAAGATGCGCAACAAACTTTGAAGATGTCAGGCAAAGTTGCTAGAAAAAAAAATATATTTAAGTAAGTAAAACAATAATACATTTTGGGACAAGCTACAGTCTAGAAAGATAGATTGACATATAATCAGACTAAGCAATAACTACTTTTGTTATAATTATAATGAAGTGTAGTTCATTCAATAATAAATATAAACAGTAGACGTATGCTGTCCCAATACATCAACAGCTGAATATATGTAAGAACGGTTGATATTTTCACCACTGCAAACTTTTTAATTAAATTATTACATTATATGTAAATTATTACTGAATGGTAAATTATTACTGGATGGAAAAAAACAGGCATGTCCACCACAGTAAACCACTCCACCAAACGCCAAGATAATACTCACACCCCCCCAAGTAAATTTAAAAGTTATTAACAATGTTTGTTGCCTCTCCAGCAGATGTATAAGCTCTACAGCCATTAGCCATGTTTGTGATAGATGATTTCATGACCAACGACTGCAGGGTCTACCTGAGGATATGCAGAGCTCTTTGAGTTCCGCTCAGCTTTGGGAGGAGGAAAAGTGGGCGACGGAACATCAGCGTAAATAAATTCCGTTAGATGCACTTGGGGGAGGTGTGAGTATTGCGAGTACTGGGGTACCCGCAAGGCTCGGTTCCTCTTCTTTTCTCCATCTACACCCATGGCCTTGGACAACTCAATAGTTCATTTGGGTTCCAGTATCACCTGTATGCGGAAGATACCCAAATTTACATCTCTGCCCCGGATCTCCCTACACTGACATCCCAAGTCCCCGACTGCCTTAGTTCCATCTCTGCCTCCATGTCCTCCCGCTTCCTCAAACTAAACATGGGCAAGACTGAACTTGTCCTTTTCCCACCCTCACAATCTGTTCCCCTCCCTAGCCTTACTATTAATATTAACAACACACCCATATCCCCATCTCCTCATGTCCGCTGCATGGGAATAACGCTAGATTCCGATCTTTCCTTCAAACCTCATGTCAATTCGCTTGCCAACTCCTGTCGGCTCCATCTCAAAAACATCTCCCGCATTCGACCCTTCCTCTTGAAGGAAGCTACAAAAACCCTAGTCCATGCCCTAATCATATCCCGGCTAGACTACTGCAACACACTCCTGTGTGGTTTACCAAACAACCGCCTGGCACCGCTTCAATCCATTCTCAACTCTGCTGCCTGGCTCATTCATTTCTCTTCTCGCTTCTCTAATGCCTCTCCTCTCTGCCAGTCCCTCCACTGGTTGCCCAGGATCCAGTTCAAACTGCTTACCTTATTCTATAAAGCACTATTCAACATAGCCCCTCCATATATCTCAGAGCTGCAAATGATACCCTTCTCTTATCCACTCTGGTCACCTCTTCCCATGCCCGCATTCAGGACTTAACTCGTGCTGCCCCTCTGCTCTGGAAATCCATTCCTCCGTCTGTCCATTACTCACCATCCCTTAACACCTTCAAGCGTAACCTTAAAACCCACCTATTTAGGCAAGCATATAACCTGGCCTAAACATTACCCCCTTACTACCCAATATGATCCAACCCGCCTTTCACGCTCCACTGCCAATCTATTTACAGCCTACCGATTCCCGCAACCTAATGTCTCACCCCCATATCCTCTAGTCTGTAAGCTCTTTGGGAAGGGTCCTCTCTCCTATTGTATCACAGTATTGCTGTAAGAAACTCATCACTCTGTGTACTTATATTATGTATTACCTGTGTATGTAATGTGTATGACTTTGTATAACATGTATTACCCTGTATGTAATGTATGACTAATAATTGTAAAGCGCCACAGATGTTGGCGCTATATAAATCAATAATAATAATTGTTAATTTACTTGTACAAAAAAGCCTAAAGTTTCCAAAAAATAACCCTTCAGTGCTTACAGTATTTCATTTTTCCAGGAACACTGGTGTCTTTTCTAACTATTAATAATTTTAAGCAGTTCTGTGAGAATAGAAATGAAAAGGAATACTATCAGGGTTATTCAATAAAAGTTCTTATCGTTTAAAATGGCTAATTTTGCCCCAATAGGTGTATAGTTTTGCTCAGAGATTTTTAACGTTGTGTGATTCAGTTTAACTGAGGAACAGGAGGTAAATAAACTATGTCATACCTCCCGTTCTTCAGTAAAAATTCTGCCTTCTCTCCTGAAGAATGGGAGGTAAGACATAGCTCATTTAACTCCTGTTAAACTAAATACCACAAAGTTAAAAAAAAATGGTGGACATACCCTTTAAGGTGTGGAGGGGAAGGCTCAGGCAAAAATAGAAAAACAAATACTAAGACTATGTTCAGAGTGAACTAATTTCCCACACGTGCAATCAATAAATATAAATGGTAGCAGCTACAGCCAGGCATACATGGGTTCATTTTTGCATTCGATCAATTCATTCACGTTTTTCAATCAAACCAATTCAAAATCAATTCCTTTTTTGCATTCAGTCAATCATGATCAAAATAAAGAATCGATTAATGAGAATAATGAGATTGCCTGAGTGATCAAGATTCAGTTTTACCTTGTCATTTCTTCTGTATCCTTTGCGGAAATTTAAAATAAGCCTTTTTAATATGAGTTCGCCAATCTGAGGAAACTTTGAGTTGATGATAGCTACCACTGCTGAGTACACATGCGTAAAGATCGGTGAGGCACTCTGTGCTTGAAGAACAGATCTAGCAATCAGACCTCTGCAAGAAATTGATGCCAAATTAGAGCATGATAATCTAGTGTAACCAATTAGACTTACTAATTTGTGTATTTTACACTCAATGAACCCTGTTCAAAATGCTAATGAAGCACTTAAATGGCCTACATTACTTGTGTAAACAAAGCAAAAGGGGCCGGCTTTGGTTAGCAATTTGAGTGGCACATGAAATGAGATTGCATGAATTGTCACAAAACAACACTCTCCCATCAAAGTGCCCAGACATTCTTTCACTTGGTTGTGGATATTGGGCAATTCGTTCAATAAATTGGCCAAATTATTTTAGGCCCAGCCCTCATGCCAAGGCTGCTTTATATAGCTGGGTCCTAACATACTGGCACTTGCCTTTTTGGTTGCATGAGTTGACAGCTTATCCTGTGTGGCCTGTATGCTTGAAGCCGACTCTCCAGTTTAAAGTACTTTGCTCAAACAAGCACATGACCTAACTCTGGGTGGAGTACAATTTCCCAGAATGCTTGGTCAAACCTTCAATGGAACACACAATATATATATATATATATATAAAATAGGGCTGTTGTACATCAAGTTTACGTTTATAGCAAGTACCAGTAGGTTAGGACCCAGCTATAAAAGCAGCCTTGACGTAGTGTCTGGGCTAATATGTCCAACTTATTGAACTAATTGCTTTAATTTATCAAAGGATTATGGCAGGCTCTTCGTAGCAGCAAACTTAAGAAGGTAGAGGATCGCACTCCAATCAGTTTATATTTTTATTGAGGACCACACATCACACACACAACGTTTCGGGGAAATAACGTGCCCCGAAGAATTTTCAAAAAACACTGTATCCCTCTCTGCTTTAAACCGTACAACACACTGAGGCAGCAATTGGTACATCCGAAAGACCCAATACTGAAACACAAGAAAAGAGACATCATATACGCAGTGCAGTGCAGTGAAGAATGCTCTGATTTGTATGTGGGGGAGACCAAACAGCAACTGCATCAACGTATGGCCCAGCACAGAAGAGCCAATTCAGAGGGTCAGGACTCAGCCGTGTACCTGCATCTTAAGGATAAAGGACATACCTTTGAAGATTGTAATGTTACCATATTGGCAAAGGAATGTGACTGGTTCAAGAGAGGTGTCAAGGAGGCCATTTATGTGAAAAAAAAACAAGCCTAAATAGAGCCATGTACAATGCTGTTTTGACACCTTACTCTGGGCATTCCTATAACACCTCTTAGCTACTATCCAATCACGCCCTTAACACTTGGCTGTGATATGCTAATTGGGATTTTCCAGGGTACATAATTGCCACAGATTTATGTAGAAGTCATTCTGAATTGAGAAAGCCAGTCGGATGACTAGCGAAACGTCTTCAAGAACTAAACTCCAAGTCCAGTTGATCTAATTGAATACAACAGAGATACCATGACCTGGATGAATGAGAACCTTCACAAGCATTATATTGGTGTGAATATTCAAATTTTCTGCTTCCAGTAGGTTGTGTGACATCACCAGACCTTTGCCCCACCTCTCCGCCCGGGGGAGAAGCATGCTTAGTTAAGACTTAAAGGGACACTATACTGAAAAAATGACTTTGCTTTATCTTAATCTATAATTGATTACATATAAGAAGCACTTATGCCGATTTGTGTGTGTTGCTGCATGCCTTCAATCCAGCACACATTTTGTTTAGGAGCAGTATCCCCCCTCCCTCTTTTAACCACTCCCACTTCCATCCAACCTGACTTTTTTCCCACAAACCAACTGTCAAGTGTGCACACAGCATTCCAACTGTCAAAACTCTGTCACCATTCCAGCTACAGGAAAACTACACACAGAAGAATAGTTTTTGAGAGCAAGGAACTTGATTGACAGCTGAAATATAAGAAGTTTTAGATTGGATATCTAAAGAAATGGGGGGCAGATCAACAAAAAAAATGACACAGTGGTGGTTGGGAAGAATTATAGTTTCCAGTTATGGTCAATTTAAAATAACCTATTTTTCGGTATAGATGCCCTTTAATGCTGGGGAAATCAGGAAGTACCTGGGGGAAAAAATTGACAGATGAGAATGGGAGCCTATAATGCAGAAAGAAACTGGTCACATGGCAGAAGTGTTCAAGTAGAAAGTAATGTTGCTGAACCATTCCCAGCAATAACTTTTCACCAATTTTATTTAGAGATGTGATTTAGGTTTTATTTTAAAGGTGTGATGGAAGGCTTTATATATAATTCATACTAGTTTTGAAGAATTTGAGACCACAGTTACACTTAAAGAAAAATCTGATGTTTTCTTACCTTCCTCGAACAATATTTTCCTGAAGTAGCTCTTGGATAATATTCCCAATATTGGAAACATTGACTTTGTTAATAAGACCATTGATGGACTTTTTTAAAGCTTCCCAGCTCATCCTCTGGTATGCCAAGCTGTCATAAAAAATAAATGTTAAGATGTTATTACAGTACAGTAAAATTTGACTGCTTTGTTTTCACAATCCCCCTTCCTGAACAGCTTAAGTTAGAACACAAAGAAGCAAGCTAGCACCCTGGATCACTACCTTAAAAATCCATATATATCCAGAGATACTTACCAAAGGATTATTCCAGCTCTCCAGAGTAGCTGGAACACATGAGACAGTAGGGGCAGCTTAAGGAAGTAACAGTTCCCTTATAGGAAATGTCCAGCCTAAAAACAAGTAGGTTTTAAAATGCTTATTATCCCCCAAATCCTCACTTTCGCAAGGTTCCTAAAGTTTAAAGATCCCCAGAGCTTACTTACCTCACCGGTCCCTCGCCGCTTCGCCACTTCCTGGTTGCGGCTGTCAGTTAGGGCGCAACGTGATGTCATGCCCAATTGTCTGACAGCCACGACCAGGAACTGAAGCGGCTATCAGCGCAGAAGGCCCCTGCTCCTGTTTTTACTCACAACGAGCTTGAAACAGGAGCAGGGGGCGTGGAATAGACGGTGAGGGACCTGGTCAGGTAAGTAAGCTCTGGGGCATCTTTGAACTTAAGAAACCTTGCGAAAGTGAGGTTTTGGGGGGTAATAAGCATTTTAAAAGTTACTTGTTTTTAGGCTGGACTGGCCCTTTAACGTCATGGTGAACTTCTAAAGTATCTAAACAAAATTACTTTGTATGTAGTTCTACTTATACAGACATTCTAAGGCCAAAAACAAAGATGATGCATTGGAAAATGCAGCGCAATTTCAGAGCCATAAAAGGATAGTACAAAGCACAGTACTCTGCAGATTGCAGTCTGCATGCGTATATTCTTAGCTAAATACAAACGTGCAATCACATGACTGCCCAACAAACAGCCATTATGGATGACAAATGGTGGTTTGTGTATTGATAAGAGATTTTATCTGTCTTGCCTTAACATTTACAAGCTTTCCATTCTGTTAGCATCCCCAAACCAATCACCCCACCGTTTGTTCATATCTCTTGATATCCATATACTGCACCTGCTTTTATCAGTAATCTGTTCTTGCATCATTCGTAGCTTGGCAGGAGGGATATAAGCACCACCAGTACGTGTAAGGATTGGATCAAGTTCTTCCTTCTTTTTTTTCACAGGCGGCTCTGGTTGGCTGGGGTCTTCCAATCGTTCCACACTTTCTCTTTTTGGAGGTGATCTGTTTTTTCTTCTTTCATAGTCTCGGTCATGTCTTCTTCTGTTTCTTTCTCTATCTCTAGAAGCAGAAATAGCTTCAGTGTTAGTCATGGCTAGCTTCATAAATACAAATTTTATTAAAGGACATGTCAACCCACAGCAGTAAAATCTATTCTTACCTTTCATCCCCTTCAAACCCAAGATCATTATACTTTTATACTTACTTCCCCATAGTCCCTGAAGTTCCAACTTCCCTTTCTCCTCCGTGGTAAAGCCTGCATCTCCTTCTGACGACTGCTTTCTTATGGGTTGCAGCAGTCAGTCACAGCCATGACTTACTGCTGCAAACAGTCGTTCCTTCTCTATAGCTGCATGAACTCTCTAAGCTCAATGAGCATACAGAGGAGGCGAGGAAAAGGAGGATCATCCCTGGAGTAGAGAGGTAAGTTAATGGAGCGTTAGGGACCACAGGGAGGTAAGTACAACAATGTCTGCTTTTTGAGGTGGAGAAGGTAAGTATAGTGCTGGGGTTAAACATGCCATTTAATGAAACAAATACTAACCTTTGAATGCAAAATTCAAAATAAAAACTTGCCTGGCATCCTCAGATCTATCGTATCTCCCATTCTTTGAACGATCTTCACCATCATATCGATCACGATCAGAATACCCTCTTTTATATTCAGAATATCTTCTGTCCTGTGGAGAAGAGGATCTGTCCCTTTCACGATATCTGCATTAAGTATAAAAAATACTCAACATCTGCATATGAGTCTACATCACCTTAAGACAGTACAAAAAATTAAATCTTGGCCCATCACGCTTGTGAAGAATGAGAATAGTATTTTATCAACAACTAAAGGGACACCTCTTAAAAATAATGGTTCAAAAATTACTAAATCAGAGTAGGTTCAAAGAACCCTAATGAATTTAACAGCACTTGATAAAGATAACCTAAATCTAAACCAGTGGGCTTGCCTGGATTCCTCTGATCTGTCATATCGTCCACCCCTTAATCGATCCTCCTCATATCTATCTCTGTCAGAGTAACCTTTACTGTGTTTAGAGTATCCTATGTCTTGGGGAGAAGATGATCTCTCCTTTTCTTGATGTCTGCAAGCAAACAGAAAAATACATAAAGGATGAAACCAGATGTACAAGACTGATACTTAAAAGGGAACCAAAGTCCCCAGATTTTCCCAACAGACAGAGCACATTAACAAAGAAACAACAAACTGTGTCTAATTTCTTCCTTTGCTGTGACTGTTGGTTGATTAAATTTAATTAAGCTGTGGGTTCTACTTGTCAGCTCCAGTTATTCATCTCTGGAGGACATTTGGAACACCAGTAAGCCAGATATAGATTGAACTAAGGGGTGGGAACTTAGTGGTTTACTAAGGTACTTTTAGAGGAGGAAAGGGGGAGGGGGGCATTTAGAATGGTATAATTGTCCTTTAAGGCAACCACACTACAAAGCTTACCTTCCAATGTTCCAGCAACGTTCGGACAAACACCTTCTTGCCTACATATTGTGACCAACATTTCACAGCAAAATAAATAGACCAGGACAGGGACTGTAGCAGGAATGTTGGTGGATAAAATTGGACATTTTATAGATTTTAAGACAATGTCAAATCAATCTATCAAATGTCTAATAAGTATATGGCCATCATTATGGCTGTCTGCTAGGAGAGATTCCCTTTAGTTCTCTTATAATGTAAGGTGATTAAAATAGCATTCCTACCTGTCATCTGGAGAAGAACTTTCTCTGCGGGAATCTTTGTCAACGATTGAAGAGTTCTGAAAAATTCAAATAAGCATTAGGTCACTTATTAATATTCAATGCTGCTAATAAACGGATAACAACATCAATAAGCATTGAACAACCAAAAAATGGAATCATTTTGTACCTTGGCTCAGTGTTCGCATAGATACACATTACTCATATGTTAACTCATTACTTGCATACAACTAGATGCATTGATAAGGTGAATAAAAACTTTTATAAAAACTTTTATTGCTACTGATTAAACACTAGGGGATAACCCAATAAAAACTGCAACCAATATCTTCCATCCATAAGGGCAAGGCCATAACAGCATGTGCGATCTGTTAGTGTGTTAGACTTGCTGCACAGTGCAATGTGGGTTGCCATGATAATGCACGCTTTTCACTTGGATTGTCGTCCTTCATACTGTGGCCTTGGCCTAAATTAGAAAATAAGAATAGAAAGAGAGCCTCTCTGGCACTTACTTTGTTCCCATTCTAGCCAATAACTCCTACAATATAAGTAAAAAGCAGTTTACTTATTACTCATTACTAAAGATAAAGAAGCAATCCTGATCACAGGACTCCTTCCTTAAAATTAGGCTGAGGTCACACTGTGATAAAAGGCAACACGAGCGGAAAATGAAGTTACCGTTCATTTTCAATGCGATACTCAAAAAATTGGTGATTGTAGTGCATGAAATTGTGTGCCCATTTTCAGTGCACATTGCTGTGCAGTGCATGCAACTGAATAACGCGTTAAAACGCAGCAGTGTGGCCTAGCCCCGAGTAAAGTTTTCAGACGCATACAGGTTTCCCATGGAGCTGGGGAACTCACATAACCCAGCTTTGTCAGAAACCCTGGAACACATGTACCAAATCTCCCTTCTGTTGGCTCAATCAGGTTGGAGATTGTCTCCTCCAAAAATAAAATAAATGAATAAAAGAATATTTGACTGAAATACAAGTACAATTTATACGTTTTAATTCCCCTTTAAAGGAGAAGTAAAAGCCAAAAACGAACGTTATCTGTGTGCAAACCAATGTTTATCTAACATGTTCCCCCCAAAACAGACTGTCAAAGTCAGAAAAATCTTCAAGTAAAAGGAGCAACTGACAGTACTGCAGCTCCTCACTCAAAAGGTTAATACATGCACCCAGCCTCACTGTGCTCACACCAACACAAATATCCACATAAAGCTTAACAAGCCCCCAAGATAAGAATACTTACCTTATTGTGTCTGATAGAACAGTGGATTATAGAGGTGTGTGTACTGTAATATACAATAGTAATTCATCTGACAAAGAAATACCAGTAATTCTCAATATTTTTTAGTTTAAAGAACATATGCAGGCCTTTTTTAAAGCTATTTAATGAACTTGCAATTACCACATCTGCTGGAAGACAGTTTCACCGTTCTCACTGTAAAGAAACCTTTCCTTACCTGAAGATGAAACTTCTTTTCTTCCAACCTTAAAGGGCATGTCCACCCCCCAAACTAAAATGTTACCAACTACTGGCCCCACTGTACAAAAAAAAAAAATCTTTATCGTACATCCATGCTCCTTGTGGTTCTCCTGTTCTGCTTCTTTAAAGTGCAGAAAACTGCTGGGTAGGAGCTGTCAGTGCCTCTTCCTGTGCCTGTATCTTGGCTAGCCTCATCAAGGTATGAGGCATGCTCAGTTGAGCCTTTCCCCCCCTCTCCCTCCCGATCACTCCATGCCTCCCACCCCCAACCGCTATATTCGTTAATCAAAAATCATTGTCAATCTCTACTTACAACTCCTCGATCCTGCGCTGTCTGCAGTGAAGTCAGCCGCGGCTGTGATTGGCTGCCTCTCAGCCAATCACAGCCGCGGTTGCCAGTCCGGCCCCCTGCTTGCACAGCGGAGGATCGAGGAGTTGTAAGTAGAGATTGACAACAATATTAGATTAATGAATATAGCGGTTGGGGGTGGGAGGGTATCCCCTGCTTTGTCCCAAAAGTTTTTATAAAGGGTGGACATGCCCTTTAAAGGATGTCCACGGGTCCTCTGATATGACCTATTAGTTAACAATGCACCAGAGAGTTACTTGTATGGCCCATTAATATATTTGTATAAGGTTATCATATCCCCACGCAAACGTCGCTTCTCCAATGTAAACAGCCCTAACTTGTCTAATCTGCCTACATATTCAAGCCCCTCCATTCCCCTTATTAATTTAGCTGCCCTTCTCTGAACTGCCTCCATTTCCAAGATGTCCTTTTTGTATATTGGATTTGAATACTGCACCGCATATTCGAAATGAGGCCTTACCAGTGCCTTGTAAAGAGAGAGAATAATATCTTTCTCTCTTGAATCTATTCCCCTCTTTATACAAGACAATATCTTGCTAGCTCTAGCCATTTCTACCTGGCATTGTTTGCTACAGCTAAGTCTGTTATCTATCAGAACCCCCAAATCTTTTTCCATTACAGATGCACCTAACACAGAGTTATTTTTGGTGTAGGTGGTACAGGGATTATTAAATCCCAAATGCATCACCTTACATTTATCAACATTGAATCTCATCTGCCATTCTGCTGCCCATTTTGATAATCTATCTAGGTCTGCTTGCAACACTTGCACATCATTTGAAGTTTCCAAAGCTCTGCATAGTTTAGTGTCATCAGCAAACACTGAGACCTTGCTCTCAATACCCCTGTATATTTTTACAATAACTGCTCGAAAGACTAGTATTCTCAACAGTGACTATAGATGATCGCTTCTTCTTGCACTCTTTATTACAGCTTTTATACTCCCTGTAAGCCTGTTCTGTTCCCTCTGTTTTCAAAAATGTAAAAGCCTTTTTCTTTCTTTTCCATTTCCCTTTTTACCTGAGCATTAAGCCATGTAGGAGTGGACCTAATCTTTTTACACTTTAACTATAGAACAATGTGTAGTAATCCAGGTAATACGGTAATATGGCTGCTCAGTCCTTATAATTAATATCACCAGGACCCAGTGAGAGTGGAATAGAACAATGTGTAGTAATCCAGGTAATACGGTAATATGTCTGCTCAGTCCTTATAACCACTAGCACCAGGACCCAGTGAGAGTGGAAACCCAGTGATAACTATAGAACAATGTGTAGTAATCCTGGTAATACGGTAATATGTCTGCTCAGTCCTTATAATCAATATCGCCAGGACCCAGTGAGAGTGGAAACCCAGTGATAGCTATAGAACAATGTGTAGTAATCCTGGTTATATGGTAATATGTCTGCTCTGTCTTTATAATCAATATCACCAGGACCCAGTGAGAGTGGAAACACAGTGATAGCTATAAAACAATGTGTAGTAATCCAGGTGATTTGGTAATATGTCTGCTCAGTCCTTATAATATTTAAAATGGTGCTAATTTTGCCCCAACCAATCAGATCTTATTTAACATTTGAAAGCTAACATATGATTGGTTGGGGCAAAATTAGCACCATTTTAAATTATAAGAACTTTTATTGATTCTCCCTGATAGTGTAGTAATCCTGGTAATACGGTAATATGTCTGCTCGGTCCTTATAATCAATATCATCAGGACCCAGTGAGAGTGGAAACCCAGTGATAGCTGTAGAACAATGTGTAGTAATCCAGGTAATACAGTAATATGTCTGCTCGGTCCTTATAACCAATATCACCAGGACCCAGTGATAACTATAGCACAGTGTGTAGTAATCCAGGTAATACAGTAATATGTCTGCTCAGTCCTTATAACCAATAGCACCAGGACTCAGTGATAACTATATAGAACAATGTGTAGTAATCCTGGTAATACGGTAATATGTCTGCTCAGTCCTTATAATCAATATCGCCAGGACCCAGCGAGAGTGGAAACCCAGTGATAACTATTGAACAATGTGTAGTAATCCTGGTAATACGGTAATATGTCTGCTCCGTCCTTATAATTAACATCACCAGGACCCAGTGAGAGTGGAAACCCAGTGATAACTATAGAACAATGTGTAGCAATACGGTAATATGTCTGCTCGGTCCTTATAATTAATATCACCAGGACCCAGTGAGAGTGGAAACCCAGTGATAGCTTTAGAAAAATGTGGAACAATCTAAGTAATACGGTAATCGTGGTAATATGTCAACATACAGAATGAAAACTTACTCGAACTTGGCCCACGCTGCTTTTCATTCTATCTGCAGACTCCGCCCTTTCACTTGGACACAATGTCAGTAATAATCGGTTTAATTTGCCTATTAGATCGCCAGAAACATCAAAATCACCGCTTCTTACACTACAGAACTAATGCGAGCAACGCGATAGATTGCCTTCCGGTCTCCCATCATCCTCTGCGCTCCCAGCACTTACGGCGGCCGATCGAAGACAAACTTCCTTCTAGTGGCGCTGGATCGCGATGACATCAAATAGCTGGGTTTACGTTTAGAAGATTCTGTGCAGGGAGTTGGTAGTTTGGGCACCCAGGGGAAATAATATAGATGATCCCTTTTACCTTTCCTAGACATGCGGTGACAGAAGGATGTATTTTATTTGATGTTCTCTATTGTAAAGTTACTTCTGGTCACTGTCCCCTCTCCTGCTTATTGTCACAGACTAAATTCTTAATGCGCATGTGTCAGCGGAGGTCCCAATCGGGGAGGGAATGCAGAACCTTGGCACAAAAAAATGGTTAGAAAGTACAACTCCCTGTATTCTGCAAACAAGGCATGCTGGGAGTTGTAGTTTCTAACCATCTAGTGCCAAGGTACAACATCCCATATAAAGGTGGCCATACACTACAGAAATAATAGTCTAGACGATCAGGGGTGTCCCTAGGGTTTTTGGCACCTGAAAATACTTTTGAATGCCGCCCCCAGTATGAGCGGCGCGCATAGCGCGCCGCCGCGGCAACAAAGTGGGTGTGGTTTAATATGTGGGCGTGGTTTAGTCTGTGGGTGTGGCTTGGTGTGTGGGCGTGGCAAATTTCTTACTTTTTTTGAAAATGGTTATTTATACGCTTCTCTATTTTTAGAAAAATAGAAAGCCCTACCATACTCTGTAGAATAAAAGATGTTGGCCAAAAGATTTGTAAGCCCTGCTACCACGTCAAGGTAGACTCTTTCAGCAGGGCCTTAACTATTATCTAGATTATATATTTTATATAAAGATTATATATAATTATATAGATTATTTATCTATCTCTGCTATCTATCTATATTACGTATCTATCTCTGCTATCTATCTATCTATCTATCTATCTCTGTTATCTATCTATCTATCTATCTATCTATCTATCTATCTATATTATCTATCTATCTATCTATCTCTGCTATTTATCTATCTCTGCTATCTATCTATCTATCTATCTATCTATCTATCTATTGCTATTATCTATCTATCTCTGCTATCTATATATCTATCTGATATTTATATATCTCTGCTATCTATCTATCTATCTATCTATCTATCTATCTATATCCATCTCTGCTATCCACCTATCTCTGCTATCTATCTATCTATCTATACATCCATCTATCTATCTATCTATCTCTGCTATCTATATTATCTATCCATCTATATCTGCTATTTATCTCTCTGCTTTCTATCTATCTATCTTATCTTATCTTATCTATCTATCTATCTATCTATCTATCTATCTATCTATCTATCTATCTCTGCTATTTATCTATCTCTGCTATCTATCTATCTATCTATCTATCTATCTATCTATCTATCTATCTATCTATCATCTTTCTATCTACCTACCTACCTCTCTATCTCTGCTATCTATCTATCTATTATCTATCTATCTATCTCTGCTATCTATCTAATCTATCTATCTATCTCTGCTCTCCATCTGTCTCTGCTATCTATCTATCTATCTTATCTATCTACCTCTGCTATCTATCTATCTCTTCTATCTGTCTATCTATCTCTGCTATCTGTCTATCTATCTATCTATCTATCTCTGCTATCTATCTATCTATCTATCTCTTCTATCTGTATCTGATATTTATCTATCTATCTCTATTATCTATCTATCTCTGCTATCCATCTATCTCTGCTATCCATCTATCTCTGCTATCTATCTATCTCTGCTATCTGTCTGTCTATCTATCTATCTATCTCTGCTATCTATCTCTGTCTGTCTGTCCATCTATCTATCTATATATCTATCTATCACTCCATCTATCTATCTAGCTACTACTATCTAATCTATCTATCTATCTATCATCTTTCTATCTACCTACCTACCTCTCTATCTATCTCTGCTATCTATCTATCTATCTATCTATCTATCTATCTATCTATCTATATTATCTATCTATCTCTCTGCTATCTATCTCTGCTATCTATCTATCTCTGATATTTATCTATCTCTGCTATCTGTCTATCTATATTATCTATCTATCTCTGCTATCTGTCTATCTATATTATCTATCTATCTATCTATCTATCTATCTATCTCTTCTATCTGTCTCTGATATTTATCTATCTATCTCTATGATCTATTTATCTCTGCTATCCATCTATCTCTGCTATCCATCTATGTCTGCTATCCATCTATCTCTGCTATCCATCTATCTATCTATCTATCTATCTATCTATCTATCTATCTATCTATCTATCTATCTATCTATCTATCTCTGTCCTTTTCTGATCTATTCTATCACTCCATCTATCTATCTGCCTACTACTATCTAATCTATCTATCACTTTCTATCTACCAACCTACTCTCTCTATCTCTGCTTATATCTACTATATTATATTATCTATCTATCTCTCGCTATCTACTCTGCTTCTATCTATCTCTGATATTATCTATCTCTGCTATCTATCTATCTCATCTATCTATCTCTGATATTTATCTATCTCTGCTATCTTCTATCTCTGCTATCTATCTATCACTCTATATGTCTATCTATGTATCTCTGCTATTTATCTATCTCTGCTTTATCTACTCATCTATCTATCTATCTATCTATCTATCTATCTATCTATCACTATTATCTATCTATGTATGCTATGTACCTATCTATTTCTGCTATCATATATTTATCTACATCTCTGCTATCTATCTCTGCTATCTATCGCTGCTCTATCTATCTCTGCTATCTATCTATCCTTCTATCTATCATCTATCTATCTATCTCTGCTATCTATCTATCTCGATATTTATCTATCTCTGCTATCTATCTATCTATCTCTGCTATCTATTCTCTGTTATTATCTATCTCTGCTATCTGTCTATCTATATTATCTATCTATCTTTCTATCTATCTACATATCTATCTACTATCTCTTCTATCTGTCTCTGATTTTTCTATCTATCTCTATTATCTATTATCCTCTGCAATATATCTACTAATCTATCTATCTCTGCTATCTATCTTTGCTATCTATCTGTCTGTCAAACTATCTATCTATCTCTGCTAGCTATTATCTATCCTGCTATCTATCTATCTCTGTCTGTCTGTCTATCTATCTATCTATCTATCTATCTATCTATCTATCTATCTATCACTCTATCTATCTATCTAGCCACTTACTATCTAATCTATCTATCATCTTTCTATCTACCTACCTACCTCTCTATCTCTGCTATGTATCTACTCTGATATTTATCTATCTCTGCTATGTATCTCTGTATTTATCTATCTCTGATTTTATTATTCTATCTCTGCTATCTATCTATCTCTGATATTTATCTATCTGCTATCTTTCTATCTCTGCATCTATCTATCTATCTATCTCTGCATTTATCTATCTCTGCTATATTTATCACTGTTATCTATCTATGACTGCTACTATCTATCTATCTATCTATCTATCTATCTATCTCTGCTATCTATACATTTATCTATCTCTGCTTTCTATCTATCTAATCTATCTTCTCTTTCTCTATCTCTGCTATCTATCTATCTCTGATATTTATCTATCTCTGCTATCTATCTATCTATCTACTATCTATCGCTATTACATTATCAATCTCTGCTATTTATCTATCTATCTATCTATCTATCTATCTATCTATCTATCATCTATCTTCGCTATTATCTATTATCAACTCTCGCTATCTATCCTGATATTTATCTCTGCAACTATCTCTGATATTTATCATCTATCTATATTTCTATCTATCTATTCTTGCATCTTCTCTCTATCTCTTTCTATCTATCTGTGCTATTATCTATCTCTATTATCTATCTATCTCTGCTATCTATCTACTGTGAATTTATACTCTATCTCTGCTATCTACTACCTATCATCTACTATCTATCTGTGATATTTACTATCTATCTCTGCATCTATCTATCTACCTATCATCTATCTATCTATCGTGTATATTTATCTATCTGCTATCTATCTATCTATCTCTGCTATCTATCTATCGCTATTATCTATCTATCTATCGCTATTATCTATCTACGCTCTGCAATTTATCTACCTACCTATCTCTGTCTGTCTATCTATCTATCACTCCATCTATCTACCACTTTTCTGTCATCTATCTCTGTGTTTATCTATCTCTCTACCTACCACCCCCCTGTACCAGCCATCCGACCCTGCTGTTTATTGTCAGGAGAGTTTAAAAATAAAATAATTTAGGCGTCAGTGAAGTTTGTAAAAAAAAAACAATTCTCTTACTTTAATCGACTGAGTTTCGGCTCTTGTCCTCACCCCGACGTATGGATGAGAGAGATAGGGCTACCCAGCACGAGGGTCCTCCCACCCCGACGTATGGATGAGAAGATGAGGGCTACCCAGCACGGAGGGTAGTACAGCTGTGTAGAAGAGACACACACACACACACACACACACACACACACACACCACACACACCACACACACACCACACACACACCCCACACACACACACACACACACACACACACCACACACACACACCACCCACACACACACACCCACACACACCACACACACACACACACACACACACCACACACCCCACACACACACAACACACACACACACACACCACACACACACCCACAAACACACACACACACCACACACACAACACACCACCCGAACGGTCCGGCGCTCAGTCCTGCTTTCCGACGCCCACCTCACTCTGCTACAGATCCCCTTCCTTCCGCGCTTGCCAAAAACTCTTCCGGCCTGCTAAGTCCCGCTCACAACCTCGAGGCAGCCGGGGGGAAATGCCGCCTGCCTTTTTACAACACAAAAAAAAACACTTACATGCCGCCATGAGCAACGGTTTTCAACTTGCGTCATGGTAGGAGCGGCGCTGTAGACGATCATTAAATTTATTGAGTATCTTGAGTGCCGGCAGTTTACATGTCATTCACGAAAAAGAAAAGTTCAGGTGGTCCCTCCAGAATCACATCCAATGGTGTGGGAACGTCAGGACGTGAGCCCTTATGTATGGGAACCTTAAGGCATGCAACAAAACGTTTGTTTTCTTCAAAAGACCACACAGGGTTTTTGAAGGCCAATCCCACCTTTAAAGGGGAAGTTCAGTGTAAATACATATAAGCAGATTCAATAAAAGTTCTTATTGTTTAAAATGGTGCTAATTTTGCCCCAACCAATCAGATCTTATTTAGGCATGTCCACCCCCAAAACTATAATCCCCCCAACTACTGCCCCCATCATGTAGTGTAGTTTAATCCTTACTCACATCCCAGCTCCATAAGGTTCTCCGTAGTCCGCCCCCAAGTCCCAAAAACTGCCCACCAGAGAGAGAAAGACTCTGCCTCCTACCTGGCCTCCGGAGAATTTTGGCTGCGTACTGCAGCCCTTCCCCTCCCTCCCCTCAGGATCCCTCCCCCTAGCGTAAAACCCTATATATAGGATTCCCCCTGTCCCCCCAGCCCCAACCGCTCTATTTATACTTTTAGAAAGCTCCCCACTGTACTTACCTCTTTCCCCGCCGAAATGAACTCCCGGCGGCCGCGTCCGTGATTGGCTGCCGCTCAGCCAATCACAGACCGACTGCCGGTCCGTCCCTCTGCTTGCATTTTCTCGCAAGCAGAGGGCCGGCAGCGCGGCGGAGGAAAGAGGGGAGGTAAGTAAGTTTGGGGAACGTTCTAAAAGTATAAATAGAGCGGTTGGGGCTGGGGGGACAGGGGCAATCATATATGAAAAATTCATTTTTAGGGTGGACATACCCTTTAATATTTGAAAGCTAACATCTGATTGGTTGAGGCAATATTAGCACCCTTTTTAACGATAAAAAAACTTTAATTGATTAACCCATAGAACTCCTTTTTAGTCATATGCCTGCTGAACCCAGGCATATGACTAAAAAGAAGTTCTAGCTGTATACATATATAAATATAGATATAAATATAGGTCTATGGATAAAGGGATTATTAGAAAGGTCATAATAGTTATATAGAAATATACTATTACTTGAAACATAATAAATAAACAGACATATATGTGAGAAACAATCTAAACCATCAATGATTGTAATATAAATCTAAATACATACATATTTAGAGTTCAAAAATATATAGTAAAAGAGCTAAAGATGTAGTAAGAAAACCAAAGATCGACAAAAACTGTAGCATCAAAAACAGAGTTAAGGCCATGAGGTTTCCTAGTTCCTAATTCAAAAATCCATTTGGTCTCAGCTCGTTGAAGGAGAGCAACTCGATCCCCACCATGATAAATGGATAGATCTCTCTGGATGCCCTGACATTGCATCTGGTCTAAGTTGCCCTTGTTGCATTCAAAGATGTCATGCTACAGGACTGGAAAAATCTCCAGATGCAATCTGTCTAATATGCTCACAAAGACGACACTGCATTGGTCTTATGGTACTTCCTACATATTGTGTAGAGCATCCATCACAAGTAATCAAATAAATAACAAATTTGATGTTACAACTTATATATTCTCAGATAGAGAAGGTTTTCCCTGTGGTTGTGCTATTAAAACTTTTCTTATGTATAAAAACATACAAACTTGGCACCGCAGTCTCCTGCATTGTGCCAGTATGATGTAAACAAGGGAATATTTGTTTCACTATGAAAAATGCTGGGTGCCAATAGATTTCCCAAGGTTGGGGACTTTCTAGGGATAAATTTACAGTCTCCCTGGAACACTATATATAGTGTCATCCACAAATAACGCCAGGATGTGCTTTTTAATTATGTTTTTCATTCCATTAAACTGGACTATATTTAGTAGAATATACGATTGGCCATTCTTTAAACTCAGTGTTAGGGAGTGTTATAGTAGTGGTCTTCTTACTATCCTTTTCGTCCCTGGAATTCCTTAGGGTGGCTCTTGTTATTTTAGATGCCCGAGACAAAGCTATATTAATATCCCTGAGTTTATATCCCCTACCAAGGAGACGATTTCTTAACTCCTCAGATTCTATGTGAAAGGCCTCTTCCACCCTACAATTCCGACGTATAGGCAGGAATTGGCCGTACGGAATCCTTTTAAAGGTATGCGGCAGATGACTCGAATCTGCTTGCAAAATAGAATCACCTGAACAGGGTTTTCGATATAGGGTGGTGGTAACCCCCTTTTCACTCCCCATTATACATAGATCCAAAAAGTGTTTCTTGTGAACCCCAAAATTTGCTATAATTATCTAGATTATTGATTTTTTGCATAAAAAGTTGAGAGGGTTTTGCGCTTGGACCAGACCATACTGTTGTCTATAAAGCATTTATAGAACTTTGTGTATGTGAATTGTGTTATTAAGGATAAATTACCTAAGAGGTGGACCTCTTCCCACTGGCCCATGTAAGGGTTGGAATACATGGGGGCGAAATCCATGTTGTGGATTGTAACATTGGACGTAGGAGCTGCAGATTGAAGTCAGAGAGCTGTGTTTATGCAAAGGGACCGGGGACTGAGTCCTACCAACTGAATGGCTCTAGAGTAAAGGTTTTCATGGTAATAAAAAGGCTGACAGGCTACTTGAAAGGCTTGCAGGTTTCTAAAAAGATTAAATGGTTGCTGGAAATGCTGGCCAGCTAGAGAAGTGGCTGGCTGACTACTGGAAAAATTGCAGGAGTGTAAAACGGTTTAAAGGTTTAATGGTTATAGACAACTGAAACAAAAGAGGGACAATAGATGTCCCCCAGATCCCACAGCACTCTGCCACCTTTTAGTTGAAATTTCAATCTCTATTTTACACATATGCTATATACTAAAAGAAGGTTGTCAATATGCACAGATGCTGGATGCATCTGCTTGCGCCGGCCATGTGACTTCTTCTAGCTAACACCCATAGGTGGGTCCAGAAGGCCCGCCAGGGGGAGGTGCGCGCTGCAGGAACTATTCTGTATAGAATCGGGGGTTTGCTGGTATTAACTGGTTTACAATCCAAAACATATATCAATCCCGATTATCAAAAAACAATGCATCCCTTTTAAAAAGCGGGTACCGCTCTCTCACTTAACATAGCATTAAATATTGAAGGTATAAATGATCCCTGGTGCTCCATCACAAGTACCATTAACCCTTTCAGTGGCAGCAGTCTTTCCCACAGTATTACCTTTAAAGGTGGGGACAAACATGGGCACTTGTTGCTTGCTGCTGTCTTTGTGAACGTGTCCTTAGAAAAAATTTGGAAATGTTGGCAACTATAGCTCCCAACATTAACTTGTAGCAAATGGAATTGGAAGACTAAGAAAATTGTATTTATACTCAGTGATCTGCAGGGCACCAGTAAGTATTTACACTCCGCTCAGTCACTCTCAAGTTACAGGACCAACCGTCCTGGAATCTGCAAACAAATCCTTAAAGGAAAGTATTTCCCCCACCCTTAATTGAAGCCAATGAAAGTACGTGTGAGGGCCTAATAACTCCTGCATTACTGTATTAGGCTACCCGGCTTCCTCAGTACTGCTTCCCAGCTTATATCCGGAACCTGGAAATGCAAAGCACACATTCCAGTTGGCCAAGCACCTGGCTGGCCAGCTCAGAGTAAACAGAAACTTGTGGAACCATCTACTGTCTGCCGAAGTCTGTCCAGAAGACATCTTCATAAAAGAATTGTAGCCAAAAAGTTGTACCTCATAACTGTGCATTAAATACATAAGAACTGGGTGAAGAAAACTGTTGGCATGTGCTCTGGATTGATAAGCCAAGATTTTAAATATTTGGCTTTGGCAGTATGTTTTTTTTTTGAAGGACTGAATAGTAAATCAACTGTAAAGCATGGTGGGGGTCTCTTGCAAGTTCAGGGCTTCATTTCTGTAAATGGAGTTGGGTATTTGGTTAAGATTTATGGTCCCCTCAATGCCTCCATACATACAGCCAAACAGAGCTGTCTTCAGAATAAAGAAGAAAAAGGAATGATGGTAAGGCCTGCACAGAGCCTTGATCTAAACATCAAATGTGTCTGGGATTATATGAAGAGACAAAAGAGAGCCTACCTGCTGGGTTCCTTTAAAAAAACTGTATCCAAGTGTACCTAGAAGTATTGATGCAGTTTGAAGGCAAAGGGTGATCACACCAAATGTTGATTTGGTTTAGATTTCTGTTCTGTTAATTAACTTTATAATATGATTTGGTAAAAACAAACTATTAACATTTACATGCTTGGTTTACAGTATTTTTACAATCCTGGCTAAAACTGTATGGGGATCAATCTGCTTGGTGGGCAAACACATCAGGATCTGATGTATCTCTTCCCTCCACTTACCACTGATGTATCACTTCCCTACACTTTTTAGCCCCATATACCTTGGTGGTATCATAACAATCCTGTGAGATCCTTAACTTTTCTGTTTGGTTTTAAAGTAATATGTACAAAGAAATCTGTTTTTTTATTTAGTAGAATTCCGTTATTCATATATTTATTTTTAAGACATGTCAATCAGAGGATGATGGGAAAGCCAAATGTGAAGAAAGCCAGCAATAAGAGTAAATATTGGATATATGGTTGCTTTTCAAATATTATTAAACATTAAAGGGACACTAGTGTGAAAAAAAATTACTTGCCTTTATTCTTTTCCTGCAGAATTGAGTGTTAGATGCAGGAAAAGAAAGAGCACGGAGAAACAGATAATTCATATTTCTTTTCATGATATTCCTGAATCAATTACCCATGCAATGAAAAATAAGCTTTGCTTTTATAGACTAGATATTTTCTACATATAGTGGGCCAGGGGGAGAGGCTGGCATATGCAAAGGGAGTGGATGATTGACAGCTCTTTACTGCCTAGTTTTGCCCCACCCCTTTAAAATGTAAAACTTCCAGAGCTAAAAATAAGGGCAAGGAAGTCCAGAGAAGGGGGGAAAGCAGAGGTTGTGGTAATATATAAGGGATAATATGCTACCTACATTGTAATATAAGGATATTACGCCACCGAGGAGTTCCATGACTATATAGAAGCGTGAGGCCGTAGGTAGGTAGCGTATTATTTCTTATAATACATAAGGCCAGCCAAAAAAAATAACCTGCCCACTACCACTGTGTATTCCCCTATCTGTATTAGTCATTTATATAGGAATCCCTGTTTAATGTATAAATAGTTAATTACCGTTCCAATTGAAAAGAGAAAGAAGGACTGAACATTGTCTGTCAAGAATAAACAGGGATTCCTATATAAATGAATAATACAGGGAGGGGGAGACAGTGGGATGGGCAGTAGAATACAGGAAGTCACTCAGTGACATCACTGAGTGATTGTAATATAGATTCTCGCCACTGCACCTTCCCAATGAAAATGCCTAGCCTTAACACATACATTTAAATAAAATCATTGCAAACATGCTGAAAGGCTGTTTTAGATTGATAAGAAAACTTCTTTATAAATGTGTCAAAATATTAAGCAAAAATGGAACAAAACAGAGCAGGTACATTAGTTAGATGTTAACGTTGATTAATCAGGAAAATTGAGAAAAGTCTGTGGCTAAGACGCAATGTATGGGCACCTTTAGGTCTAGTACAGAAGAGCCATTATTTTGACGCTAACGATATTTCATCAAAATCAATAGGTTCCAAATTTGTACGCTTGTACAGTGTGCTACTGACCAACCACAGAATTATTGTATACCTGTAATAATCTGTAATTATCTGTCAGTAAAAATAAATCAGGTTTCGGGACCTCCCAGGGGAGTGAGCGATTGGGCAAGTTCTGTACCTTCTCTCCTGGCTCCTGATCATTTTATTAAAGAGACACAGCTCCTTTACCTCCCGTTCTTTAAGAAAACTAAATGGCCCAACTTTAGTTATTCAGTGGAGATACCCTTTAAGATGGGGCACAGACGTTTTTTTTAGTTTACATACTCTTTAATGACCCTTAAAGTATATTACACCTGCAACACTATTTGCAACACTGACGCTGCAGAGAATGCATTAGGCCTTTAGTTTTATAGTAACATAACATTTTTGCATATTGAGCCTATCCATACATGGATGTGTTACAGCTGACCAGTAGGGGGCATAAGTTAAACTTATGGGCGTAGGTGGGGCTAGCTGGATTGGTGAAAAATGATAAGGTGCCTTTAAAAAACATATGAAGCAAAGTCAAAATAAGGCAGTCATATCTACCTTGGTCAATTTTTTCAGCCACATTTAAATCGAGGAAGCTGAAATCCCATTACAGTAAATCATCTAATCTGATGGTTACTTCCAAATTGATTTTCAGTAGGGAAATATCAATTAGCTACACTATCTAACAGTATGTCCTACTTTAGAATGAATGCAATTTTAATACAGTCAGCATGCAGCCCAACTAAATACATTTATTAAAAGATGTAGGGGCTCATTAACCAAGAGCCGCTACATTTATTATTTGGCTTCAAGGGTCACTGTACTCACTGTAACAACTACATTTTCTGAAACTACAATTAAAGATAAATGAAATGGTGGTACTCACATATTTATCTGTGCTTGCTTTGTCATAAAATTATTAATGTTTAGTGAGTGCTCCTAATTCCCCCCACCCTCCCTTACTTCTGTGACACTTATAAGTTCTGCACAGCCTCACCATGGACACTGCTCTGCTTACACATCTCCCCCTCCCTCCCCCCTGCCTTCTTTTCTCTGCTGATCCCTTAATTGTTGCAGAAAGTGCTGGCAGGCAGCCAAAGATCCTAGTAAGAGGTCAGGGATGGGTCACATATTAGAATTTCTGCTTCTGGCATGACAGGTCTTTCCCTGTAAATGCTGTGATTTCAAATTATATTTCTCAGAATCTACAGCTCAGATTTAAAGTTTTGGAGTAGTGGGATATTGCTCCAAAGGTTTACTTTTTGAAAATTCTATTTTTTTAAGCGTAAATATACCCTTTAAAGTAATGCTAACCAATTTAATAGTAAGTTTGCGATTGATTTAGTGCAAGTTTTTAATGGCAGCTAATAGCTAACTGGCACTGTGAGTAAATCCGATTTGGAGATTACTCACACAAGCCATCCCGATATTAATTCCAGGAGGGGAGATCTTGGTAAATCTCCAAAGTAGTGTTGATATTGGGATAACAGGGGGGGTGGGTAATGGTGGATTTTCAGCAGGAAGCCGCTAAACAACTGGTTTAGTAATCTTAGAAATATGCCTTTATTTAATTTAATAAACAATGTTTCATTAGCTTCCCTAAACAAGGCTGTAAAAGATCAGCTTGAAGTGCCCGTCTTGTTCTGCCCCCTTCCTAGCTTCCAAACTAAATCAATGGGAAGATGTGCACTGTAGGACACTCAGGGGCGTACCTGAAGGGACCACCCCCCACCTGCGAGTTTGGGGGCCAGGCCCCCTCCTCCCTCCGCAAGACTTCAATGCAGGACGAGACAGTTTTAAACAGGTGATCGCTGTCAGAAAAAACACTTTCCAGAAAACATTTTTTCTCTATTGGAGCAGATCAATACTTGATCAGTACTGACCACATTTTACTCCCATGGTGGATCTGACGGGGGTGTATCTTTGCAATTTTGAACTGTATTGACATTCATTCCAGTCTCCTTTTACACACATTAGGAGATAGTGGGGGACATCCCATCTCCTTTTGATTGGCAGCTCTATGGGTGTTATTGAAGTTTTATATGATTACCGGGGGATAAATATGTTTTTATGAAATATGAAATCACAATAAAGTTTGACAATTTTTTATCTAGAATGGTGGTGTAAGGTATTCACCTGCGTATCAGATCCAGTGACGATCTGCTGAGCGGCACTCCAGAGTCAGTGACCTTCAACTTCAACAGGGAAATTGCACTGTTTGACATTATGCTATAGAGTTTTGAAACCCTTGCAGCTGAAACCTCTTGGAACAATGAGGCTCTTGTTGCAGCCTTCTTACAGGGTCTTTCGGATTGTATCAAGGACAACCTTGTATCCAAACAAATGCCCCCTCTGTTGGAGGATCTTATTACCCTTTGTATCTAAATTGATACACGATTCTGGGAACGATATGTTGAAAAGAACCGTGATCGTCAGTTTCCTTCCAGGTTGGCTCCTCACCCAGTAAAACCAATTTCCTATCCTCCTACTCCCACTGCAGAAGAACCCATGCAGATTGGAGGGACCCTTTGGCCCCAGAAGAAAAACTTTGTAGGATATCCTTGGGTCTTTGTTTATATTGTACTGGCTCAGGACACTTTGCCAAAGTCCGCCCATTAAAGCCAGGAAACTCTTCTGCCTAGAGGTTAGGGGAGAAAATCTTCTAGGTGGAAATAAGTTCTTCTCATCGCCTTCTTGTACCTGTATCCATAAAACCAAGCTCTAAAATTCTAACCAAGGATGCTTTTCTGGACTCCGGGGCAGCAGACAATTTCATTGATTCCTCTTTTGTACAACAGCATGATATCCCACTTAGACCTTTGTCTTATCCTTTCTGTGTACTTGCTATTAACAACAGACCTCAAATCGCTACTGAATTACCCTTCCAAACTAGGGCCCTTCATAATAAGAAATTGTCTTTCTTTGTCATCAATTGTCCCTCCACACCAATTATTCTAGGCCTTCCCTGGCTACAACTCCATAACCCTTCTATTGATTGGCCTTCTGGTGAAATAACTGCCTGGAGTTTGGATTGCGTCTCTCATTGCCTTTCTCTGCCAACTATTCAATGCTCCACCCTCTTTCCGGAAAAAGAAAAAATCCATGAAGGTCTCTTCCAAGGTGCTCCAATAATTTGTCAATGACATTTTCAGAGACTTGTTAGGCAACTCAGTAGTTGTCTAGCTAGATGATATTTTGGTTTTCTCTCAAGATTTACCCTCTCATCGTATTCATCTTCGTCAAGTCCTTTCTCGGTTACAAGCCTTTATGCCAACTGGAAAAATGCCTCTTTGAAGTAACTAGAGTTACATTTCTAGGTTATATTATCTCTGCCAAGGGTTTTGAAATGGATTCCTCGAAAGTTTCAGCTATCCTTAATTGGCCTCTTCCTTCTTCTACTAAAACCATTCAAAGTTTCATTGGTTTTGCCAATTACTATAGGCCATTTATTAAGGGATTTTCTTCCATCATTTCTCCAATCTTGAACCTCTTTCGAAAAGGTGGTAAACTGAATTCCTGAACTGACAAAGCCTTGAAAGCCTTCGAAAGACTTAAAAAGCCATTTGCTTCTTCCCGTTTTAGTCCATCCAGATACCCATTTGCCGTTCTTCATTGAGGTTGACGCCTCTGATATTGGTGCTGGAGCGATTCTGTCTCAAATAGAAGGCATAAAAGGGAAACTTCATCTTTGTGCTTACTTTTCTAAGAGATTTACTCCTTGTGAAAGGAATTACGATATTGGCAATCGCGAGTTATTAGCCATTAAACTTGCTCTTGAAGAGTGGCAACATCTTCTGGAAGGCACAAGTCAACCTATAACTATATTCACTGACCATAAAAATTTGGAATACATGCAAACTGCTAAAAGACTTAATCCTAGACAAACCCGGTGGGCACTTTCCCCCCACATTCATCACTTTCTGCCCTGGAACTAAAAATAAAAAGCAGATGCTTTATCCAGGTCATTTTATTCCACCATTTCATTCCACCACTGTCGACAAAGGCCCTATTATTCCTGAATCCAAAATTCTGGCAGCTATACTTCCTCAGTTATCTGCCAAAATTAAATCTGCTCAGGACTATGTAGAATAACTAGTGAGTAGTAATACAGATAAGTCAGTATAATAATGATAAGACAAGAGACTATCCGCCCATGGAATGCAGAGTAGGAATGTGGCCCTATGGCTTTATGATGAAGTGAAGGCCAGAGAAAGGGAAGGGAGTGGGGAAATTGATTTATTTAATTACAGACAAAGTTGTAGGTTTCACAACGTTTGAATAACTTTATTTAGCAGAACTCATTTTAACAGAAGTAAAATCTTAACAAGAAGTTGTGTCCAGCCATAGTTCCTTTAGGACAGAGATCTTTAAAGCTAGTAACTAGTAGCTTTCCAAGTGTTAAAATCAGCACCTTTTATTACATCCCCCTATTAGTCACTTAGTCACTTAGATCTACAGAGATGTTTAGGGGCAGCTGGGCTTTTATGGCTAAGGTGGTCCAGATACCGATGCTGATACCACAGACATAAAATTCCATAGAATAAAAACCATGTCATTTTTATTTCACGACTAGGGGCATTGCAGGGTTTACTCTGTGCTGTTCTGAAGATTGTTTGGTCTGTATGACCCCCAAAAACCTCTGCACACAGTAAATAAGGTTACTTACAAACATACATCGGTAATAACAATAAAAACTAAAAACCTTGCAGAAACAGTCCAGTATCATTTTGCTGTAGTTGCATCTTTCTGCTATGGTGGGGCCCCTTTAAATAGTGAAGGTTTTTCCCTACGATTTTCACTGTTTAAATACTTACAGCTTCATCAATGTGAACAAATCCTTACTGTTCAGCCTATAATTTCTCAATGGGTTTTATCCCATTGAGAAAATGGGATTTATCCAGAGCTGCTCTATGCAAATCCTGATTAGGACTAGACATGGCCGAAACTCGGAAGTTTTGTTCCATTTTCGGGTTTACGGAACTTGATAAAACCCGAAGATCTGAAAATCCAAAAGCAGTTTGGAAAATAACCTTGTACAGTCGGTAACCTTCAAAAATACATTCCAAAGTCCCGAAATCTGAACAATCCACCTGGTTAAGGACAGACCGTTCGGATTTTGGAACCGAGGGAGAGAGTCGGACCCAGATCCCATCTCTTATTAGGACTGAATGGGCATCTGTACTATTAAATAAGTTTCTTTTAAACTGCCCTTTACTAGAAACTATAATTCTTCCCAAGCACCGTTTATTTGTTGATCTGTCTCTAATTTCTTTAGATATCCAGTCTGAATTATTTTACATTTCAGCTGTTAATCAAGTGCCTTATCATCATAAACTCTTCTGCTGTGTGCAGTTTTGCTGTGTCCATAAGGCAACATTCATACTGCAAAACGCCTAAACGCAGTAAATGGCACAAATGCAATGTGTTATGTTTATGTTGCAGTTGCATTATATACATTTTATAGATTACATGTGTGCAGTAGTTTTTAAAACAGTGGATCGGAACCTGTTAGTGTAAACATTGAAATGGAAAAATAAATCTCATTCCTTTTTTCGAAAATGCACAAATTCCCCATGTGGCCTTTTGGGAAAAGATGTGGCCTGTGGGAAGTAAAATTACGATTGTGGTTGTACAATTGCAATCATAATTGTATGATCACATATACAATACCATTGCAGTACTCTAGTAACAGTATCTATTATTTTTACAGCCGAATGGTCGTAAATGTATGACCCTGGCTGTAAGTTTTATGTTAACCAGTGGTATCGGAGGTTTCTGTGTATCGGAGTATGTTGGATCCGTTGAGATGAGCCTTAAACTACTTTGTTAAAGAGAAATGCAAGGCCTAAAGATTTTTCAAAGGTTTATTAAGTAAGAAAGAGAATAAAGATAAAGGTACAAAGAAATGGTAACGCTCCAAGATGTTATAACGTCTAGCTAATGGAAGTTACAAAGAGTAAAAAGAACTCCCTCTGAGGCCTTTTGGGGGCTTCCTTATATACCAAATTGGACACATTCACTCTCATTCATAACTCAAACTCCACCTCTACTTAGGATAGTCACACCCTGAAGAAAGTCCCAGCCAATCAAGTCGATGTTTATACTAGACTCCTCCTAGTACCATACTTTGTACCATCCTGTAGGGGTCAGTGTACGTCCAGAATGGATAGTTGATATCACCTGAGGGTGGCAGTATTAATTCCCAATAAAGTTGGACCATACTCGTTTGACTGCTTCCAGGGCGAGAAAGCCTCCATGGTACTTCATTCATATGGATAATCACTATTGTAAAAGTCCATTTGTCGCTCCACAGTGTGTGGTTCCCTTTTGTTGGAGTTTGCTTTGAACATGTATGGTGCATCCTGTTTATCCTCTGACCTATTGTTGTAGCTCCTTTGAAGATTGCATGTTGATTACTTGGGGATTTAACAATCACTGTTGTAAATCCATTTGTCGCTCCACGGTGTGATTCTAGCTGCTTTGAAGATTGCATGTTGATTAAATCTTGTCTTCTCTTGGTTTGGGATAGACCATATGTTTCACTTCAGGCTTATGGGCTAAGCCTATTTATCTAACCACAAGGCCATGTGAACAATATGAATATAACATCCCCCCCGCTTTTGTGTCAAACACACACACAAATACTTGAATCATAAGAATTGGACAATCCTCTTCGGACTTGTGGCTATATCGATGCGACTCCCTAAGCAAAGGTGATTGTATCCCCCCACATTTACCACGCCACCATTCATTTGATTAAACAACAACAAAATAAAATATAAACATGTAAAATACATTGTACATAGCTATGGCTACATTAAATTATATTATTACGTTCATGATGATAATTCCTTTTTGGATAATCAATGCTCTCTATTATGACCAACCTTTTTGCGTTGCTGCAAGATTTAACTGAACAATTTTAGGTACTGGTGTTCCTATATTGGAAGATGCTACCTTTACCCACCTCCTGTGTATCTATTTCCATGACAGGATATTAATTTTCTTGTACAAATCTAGTTTGCAGCACATATAAATTTGGAACAATGTCAAAAAGAAAGAAAAATAAGCAGTATTACAATTGGATGTATTAATAAATTAAGCACAGTGTTGGAATTGCTTGAATGTCCAACAATGTTTCCCCCAATAACCCTGTGAATCTTTCTCTAATAGATGAGAAACCTTTTTCAATTCACTTTGATCATGATGGTTTAATATTGTGGCACTGGTTTGACTCTGCTTTAATTTTTGTAAAAAAGATCATCCTTATCAAAGTTATTAAAACAAATCATGTACTTCTTTTCCCATGCCTAAATTTAAAGTTTTTAATATTACTGGGTTTTGGTATTTAAAATCGGATGTGAAATTATAACTGTTGGAATAACATATCTCCACAGAGTTGTTCGGATTTCAGTATGTTCCCTAATGTACACCACGCCCCTCTATCTACTGGACTTTAAATTGCACAATCTTGATTAGTTACTAGTGTCACATTTGTACTTGTTAAAGTAAAGAAACACACTCTGTTTTGTCCCAAATAATACACAGGGGGTCTTTCTGTCGATAGTGTTTCCCCATCCAGAACACACACTGAAGAATTATTCCAACATTTTTTCATCATCAACCTTTCTATATTGCCCGCTGAAACAAGAATATCTTGATTCTTTTCAATACAGAGGGAAATATCTATTTGCCTCCATATTCCTTGCCCCTAATTGCATGGGGATAGTTTAACCTTGGATGTAACAGGGGTGGTTGCACCAGTGAATTCCGATAGAAAGATCTTATAAAGATTCAATTGGTGGTCTGTGAAAGTTATCAAAGATAGGCATAACATTTATCAAAATTATGATCAACACGCCAACCCAGGCTTAGTCCACCATTTGGGTGTGTAAAACTAACAGTCTTTGGCAGGATGGTTGAAACTTGGGGTAAAGTTCAGGGCCATTGTCCATATAGATAGATTGCACTATTACTTCATATTACTTGACAGTTCTGTCTTGTCCTTGTGTACACGCTATTGCCCATGATGCTTTTTACCAAGCATGAAAACATTATCAACAAATAACTTGAAACGGTTAACAAGACCTCTCTCGATTTCAACCTGTGTGTTTATATGGCTTTCCTGTAAATTGTTTAAAATATCATTAATTTCTTTCTGTTTATCTATCCCATCTTTACTATGAGTAGCTATTGCAGAAAGCTTATTCCTTAGCACTTCCACATCTACTTTATTAATAACACCCAATCCAGCTCCAACTCCACCTAATATGGTGCTAAATATATCCCTCTTCCTTCTTGTATTGTACAAAGATGTATACTTAGAACTCAGAGCTTTTTGGGAATCATCCAGTTATGCAGAGCATTAATATGGTTCAGTGTATGTTGTTCACAATTGGGATAGTAGGTTTTTACCAACCATTGAGATAGATTGAAATGCCAAGTTGCGAATGTATACTTGACATTTTTAATAAGTAACTGTTTGGAATCTAAGTTTATCTGTAAAGGTTGTCCTTTATCTAAATGTGGCAGATGTTCTGTGTTATTGGATTGTGTTGTATTCATATGTTGTGTACATGTTTCTACATACTCCGGTGTGGCATCGATTATATTTAGTTCACCTATTACAATTCCGCTATCTGGATCCTCACATTTCCATAGTCCTATAGCTTCTCTGTATGATTTGTATGGCTTCTTTTTAAAAATACTCATATGATTATATGTAGAACCCATCTTATCTGTTTTTCCCTGCCATGGTGTAATTTCTTCTTTTGTGATAAAACCTTGGGTGTCAGTATGTATTAGGGACATGTTTTTGGGTGTATATTTGGGATCTAATGAACCTTTCCATGAAATAGTACACCTTAATACATATTCACCAGTTTTTATATCTTCCCTAAAAATACCGTTGTATATTCCAGTACTGTCTGCATTATTTGGTAACACTGACCCTTTACCTAACCAATAACCAGTTGCATTAACATATATGGTTGCAGTAATATATGGCTGGTGGTCTCTCCAACTGATAAATTCCCGTGTTCCAGGCTTTAGATATAAGCTTCCATCCGCTGAATGTGGCTGAAATTTTCCGAATGAAAATGATACATTGTAATCGTGTTTTTGGACAGGAGATTCCCAATGAATCGTCTTAGTTTGACTGTATATTCTGCTTGCCACTTCTACTTTCATTTCAGTTGGAGGTCTAGTTCCGTAGGTTCCATCTTGTGGATTATTATGTAATGGTTGAGTGGTGTTCTGTTCCTGGTTGTTGTCCTTGTGTCCTTGAGTAGTATTAAATGATTTTGTTTGTGCCAATACTAAAAATGATGTCATTATTATATACACAATCCAAGGTTGGATCCAAATCGCTTTCTTGTATCTGAAAATAAAGAACAAGAGCAGAATCAGGTTCTTATGAGTAATATCTTTACCAATTTTGACCTGACTGGAACACCATCTTTTTAAGTCTTTCTTTTTATGGTCCTATTCATCCTTTCAACCATCCCGGAGGATACGGAATATGAAACCTTTGTTGTATCCCTAGCATATCACAGACAGCTGTCATGATTTTCCCTGTAAAGTGTGTGCCCCTATCAGATTCGATAAGTTTTGGAAAACCCCATCTTGAGAACACCTCTTTCCACAACACTTTGGCAGTTGAAGTAGCTGAATCATTTCTTAAAGGTAAACCTTCTATCCATTTTGAGAATATATCTACAATAACTAATAGATATCTATATCCACCTGGGGCACTAGGAAATGGTCCCACAAAATCAATTTGTAGACTTTCCCATGGTCCATCCGCCACTGGCACTCTGGACAGGACAGGTTTCTGGCCTTTTGGTCTGGGGTTCATCTGAGCACATATAAGGCATTCTTGCACTATCTGGGAAACAGTGTCTTTCATTTGCTTCCACCAGAATTTAGACTGAATGAAATTAAGTGTTCCTTCTATACCCATATGCCCTGTAAGTCTGTGATTTTCTTTTGCTATATCATATTGATATTGGCAGGGTACAACAAACCTAATGGCTTCTCTTATTGCTTCTAATTCAGCCCTCTGAGCAGAAAAACGTCTTGGGCACTTTATTAGTATTTGTTCATTTGTCTGTGGACACCACACCCAGTATCTAGATCCATCCACCCATATTTTTAAATCATCCTTCTGTACATTTAATCTGAACACTTCCTGTGTATGGGCTCTATGTATTTCCCCACAATCATGTTGGTTCCCTTCATATTGCATTAATTGTGGTAGGAGATAGTTAGCATTATGGGTAACAGTGATGTTACTGGGAGTTAAGTCAACTAACCACCTTGCTACCCTCTGGGAAGAGACTCCACTTAGAGTACGTTCAAGAAGCATTTTGATGGGAGTATGGGGTGTTTGCAAGACTATTTTTGAAAATCCAACAATATGTTCTGTTGCTAGAATTGCCCAGTGAACTGCCAGCAAATTTCTGATGCAGTCATCAAATCCTTTTTCGACTGGACTAAGAACACGGGAAAAATATCCCACTGGTACCCATTTACCTTGCCTCTCTTGTAACAATATAGCAGTGAGTGCTGCATTAGAAGCATGTACCTGAATGGCAAAAGGCAAATTGGGATCTGGATTACTCAAAGCAGGTGCTTGAGTGAGACCGATCTTTAATTTGTTAAACAAACTCTCATGTTCTCCATTCCAGTCAAGGGGATCTGCTTCTCTCTTGTCCCCTTTAACAAATCATAAAGTGGGCGTGCCTTTTCTGCAAAACTTTCAATAAACTCTCTGCAGAATCCTACCAGTCCTAGAAATTGCCTTAATGCTGTCTTTGTGTATGGTCTGGGCAATTTCCTGATAGTTTCACATTTGTTTGGATCAGGTGTCCTACCCCCCTGTGAAACTATTACACCTAAGAATGACACAGACTCCCTTACTAATTGAGCTTTGGCTGGATTCAACTTTAGACCTGACTGTTCAATAGTGCATTTTTATATTCTATGGCAAACAAATGTACGTTCATAGACTTTGCCACGAAAATTGCACTTAGGAATGCTAATTCCTACCAGACATTTGTAAACATTCTAAAGGATTGGATTCAGGAAGCATGTCATGGCAGTTATATGTTGTTTTATATAATATTAAATATTCATTACAGAACAGTACAGGATCATCACCCCTTTTCAATTTGGCATTTTCCAGGGCATTGGTACCTCTTACATCCCTTCCACCTATAAGACGCTGTAACTCACACAATCTTTCAGATGAATTTCCCCAATTACCATTGAGGTCAGCTGATGCTCCTCTGTGTGTGCCTACTGGAGCCGAGAGTTGAGCAGCTAATTGACTAGGAAGCCAGGCTTTAAGTAAAAAGCATGCATCCTTATTGTTAAGATTATATTGCATAACCACAGCTTCAAATCTATTATGGAGGTTTATAGGTGATGCAGAAGTATCAAATTTCCCTAGAATTTGACAAAGATTTGTGCGATCCTGTATTGTAAGGGATGCATAGTTATTAATTTGTAGACTTGTTGGTCTATGTCTGTTCCCTTCTGTCTGAGGAGTAAACAGAGTTGGACTTTTAGCCGTTCTGATGATTTCATCTCTTTCTTCCTCAGCAGACAGGGGACAGACAGGAACAAACTCACCTGGTTTCTGAATTATCCCATGTGATTTTATCATATTATTACATCTCTCTCTGTCACATAGTTGCTCATTTGCTATTTTAAGGCGTTTTGTGAGAGATACAATTTGCTCTTCATTACATACATCTTTACTTTCTAATGAAGATATCTGCTGTTCTCTTATTACACATATTTCTTGCCACCGATCAATCTTTTCTTCTAATTCACAGTTAACATCAGTTAGTCTCTCTACTTCTTCTCTTAATACCTCACATTCACATTCAGCTGAACTAGCAGCAGCTACAGTCAGAGACTTTTCAAATTTATCTAAATCTTCTCTAATCTGTGCCCTTTCAGTATACCACTGCAATTCCTTTTGCTCAGCAATCTCTCTCATTCTACACAACATACTAAGAATATTACTCAATCTTTCTTTTTTACCCTTTTTGCTAGACTTCTTACTTTTTAATGCCTCATTGTGATCTTGACATTGTTTGAATAAATCATTAAACTGATGTGTCAAGGCATCACTTGAGTTAACATTAAACGTAGCAGAGGCATATTTATTGATGTAAGTTTGCGCAAACTCCATTTCAACAAAAATGTTACCTTATACAGACAAAACAACAACTATTTAAACAATAAAACACAGTGCCACAATGCACTACGGGCTATTAACTGTAAAGAAAACAAACTAAACAAGTTTCAGAATACCACAACAAATGTAAATATTCTACGTGACTGACCGTATTCCCACACAAACTGATCCAATACAGATCCGATCCAGGCCTAGAGGGATCCCCTATTGAAGAACGTGAGAGAAAGGAATCCTTTTCTACTCAATTTCTTCTCAGAGATGTCTGGTTATTCCTATAGATCAATGGGTACTTCAGTCACCAAGGGTGATCAGCCCTTCACTAAACAGCTAACAATGCAGCCCTAATTCAACACTATCAAACAACTTATGAAAATAGAAAGAAAAATCTCTATACTCACCAGATATGTGCGTCCACTCACTGATGCAGTATCCCAGATCTCCTTTGGTAACTTTTCAGGTGTGTGTCTTGTTGATTACGAACCAGCGCAATAAATCAAACACTCACTAGATGGTTTCCTTGGGTCTGGTCTGGCCTTGAAACTTCTTCCAACTTCTCAGGAACAAGTAATCCACAGATCCTGGTTTCTTGAAATAACTCTTGTGGGTAATATTTATCTGGGGTGCCAAATGTTGGATCCGTTGAGATGAGCCTTAAACTACTTTGTTAAAGAGAAATGCAAGGCCTAAAGATTTTTCAAAGGTTTATTAAGTAAGAAAGAGAATAAAGATAAAGGTAACAAAGAAATGGTAACGCTCCAAGATGTTATAGCGTCTAGCTAATAGGAAGTTACAAAGAGTAAAAAGAACTCCCTCTGAGGCCTTTTGGGGGCTTCCTTATATACCAAATTGGACACATTCACTCTCATTCATAACTCAAACTCCACCTCTACTTAGGATAGTCACACCCTGAAGAAAGTCCCAGCCAATCAAGTCGATGTTATACTAGACTCCTCCTAGTACCATACTTTGTACCATCCTGTAGGGGTCAGTGTACGTCCAGGAATGGATAGTTGATATCACCTGAGGGTGGCAGTATTATATTCCCAATAAATGTTGGACCATACTCGTTTGACTGCTTCCAGGGCGGAGAAAGCCATCCATGGTACTTTCATTCATATGGATAATCACTATTGTAAAAGTCCATTTGTCGCTCCACAGGTGTGGTTCCCTTTTGCTGGAGTTGCTTTGAACATGTATGGTGCATCCTGTTTATACTCTGGACCTATTGTTGTAGCTCCTTTGAAGATTGCATGTTGATTACTTGGGGTATTTAACAATCACTGTTGTAAAATCCATTTGTCGCTCCACAGGTGTGATTCTAGCTGCTTTGAAGATTGCATGTTGATTAAATCTTGTCTTCTCTTGGTTTGGGATAGACCATATGTTTCACTTCAGGGCTTATGTTGCTAAGCCTATTTATCTACCACAAGGCCATGTGAACAATATGAATATAACTGAATATAACAGAGTAACTGTGCCCCTTAGCTCCACTACTAAGGTCATATAAATACACAGATATATTAGTTACAGAATGAAGCCTATATAAGAGACTTCTAATATAATTTTCCAAATGTAAAGAAAATTTAACCCCATAGATCATCGTTCGATCATATATTGTTTAATTTACACTACTGTATTTATTTTTCAGGAATTACTTTACATTAATGGACGTTATTTTATGATACCGTTTGTTATTTTACATTCACATCTTAAAATAATGATAATGCTTGTTACATCATACATTAGCGATATTTTACAATATCGCTCCTTTATAAATACAGCCCATAGTGTGAACAAACAAGGTGATGTTTAATATATGTATGAATTGCATTATGGGAAATTAAGTCACTTTCAGCTGCTACAACTTGCAAAACTTATCCTTCTTTAGTCACTTACCCTTTGTTTAACCTGACGTTAGGAAATTTAGTGTTTTTATAACAGACAGGTACGTGTTTAGAGTATTATAACGATGTTAAAATAGACACATTTAATGGTAGCTTGTATTTATTTACCGTATATATAGAATTTGTTCAAAATAGAGTCTGTTAGTTTTACGTAACATGGATTTTTGTTATGTGCAGGATAAGAAACACGAGATACCAGTAAATAAAAATAAGGGGGCATATTAGCCCGCGGTATCGGCCGTACAATACTACACATTAATAAAGTACCGAAATTGAATTGTATCATGTGATTGTAATCATAATTGTACGGCACGGTATCGCTACTTTATAAAAAGGGCCCAGTGTGAAAAACACATTTCTTATAGAATCAAATTTGAATTTAGATGTAAAATCACATATTCAGTTTTGTTGTTATGGCGGCATACACCTAGCAATATGCATATTGTGTTTTTGGTTTTTTTGTCTCTGCTGGCAGAAGATAGAATAATGTGATGTTTTGATCTAGTAGAATATCAGCAACTCTCATAAACCACAATATTGTATCTGATAAGAGCCCAAATCTGAACTCTGTGTCTGTCTACTGATTAACATTATCTTGATAACAGTCAGTTCATTATAGAAAAGATTTATAGGGAGTCCATTAGGGAGATTCAATAAAAGTTCTTATCGTTTAAAATGGTGCTAATTTTGCCCCAACCAATCAGATCTTTTGAAAGCTAACATCTGATTGGTTGGGGAAAAATTTGCACCATTTTAAATGATAAGAACTTTTATTGAATAACCCTGCATGTATCTTATTGTACATCCATGTACCCTTTGGCACATTCATGTATCCTTTGGTATATCCAGGTATCCTGTGGTACATTTAAGTATCCTGTAATATATCCAACTGTTATATATCCATGTATCTACCTGTGCTACATAATTTGGCCTATTAATTTAATAAATAATGGCCTATCTTGATAATAGGCTTGATGAGATGAATGCTATGCTAAATGAACAATCTCAAATGTAAAAAGGTAAGTAGAAAACGGTGAGGTCTGCAAACCTGGTTCTTGTCTGCTTCGTAACATCCCCAACTCCAGGAGCTTTGGAGAAGACCAGAAAGGAACTTGGATTCTGCCCGCCAGTTCACACAATTTCTTTCATCATATTGTCTCTAACAGCCAACATATAAAACTTCTAAACCAAAATTATGTTCAAATAAGAAAGCAAAAGACTAACTGAAGACATAACAGAGAAGATATGAAGAACCAAAGGAAAAGAAAAGAAGAAGATAGAAGAAAGAAGACAGTAATACTTAAACCATAGATCTTACACCACTCACTTTTTCTCTCTCATCTGCTTTCTCTCCCCTGCAAATTCCCTTTCTCTATTCCTCTCCTTTTTACACAACCTGCTTTATATGCAGGTCTTATGTGCCATATTGTTACCTACATCCCTCACCCACTGATTCTCTCCTCCCACACTACATCAACATATGTATAGGGCACTAGACCATGACTAAATACAAACAGTTAACGTAACAAAAAACGCAAATCTATAGGACAACACTCACTGAGGGCTACCATCGGTGGGTACAGGTAATGTTCCTGTACTGGGGCCGACCATTTCCTGGGGCCTGTAGATAAGATTACAACAGATTCAGCCAATTCACTTCCAATTTCACTTGCTTCTGGGTTAGTGGTGGTGCAGTGCACACCAACAACAGTGCAAATGGAAGCAGAGCTAGGGTAAACAACTGCAGTAGGGTAATGGTGAGATTGTTGATTTTGATTACTGAAAGTGGCTTGTATATAATTGTTCTGGGGAGATAGGCTTAAAAGAAGTTGCTTCTTTAAAGCCTCCTCCCAGTACAGGTCCTCACCCTTTCCTGGGTTTACATTAGTTTGGCAGGTATACTTACCTATAGTTGCACTTACTGGGCCTAGTCCTGAAGGGTTTGAGATAGCGGCTTTTAATTAAACTAGGGGTGGGGATGAGAGAAAGTGGCTTCTTTTTTACTAGGGGATTGGGAGGGAAAGTGGCTTTTCTTTATACTTAAGAGAAGGGGAAGAGTACTGGGAAGGTGGGTTATCACAGTGCATGGTGGTAGTAGGAATCAGTATGGGGCTCAGAGAATTCTGATGGTGGCTCCGCATTCACTTATAAAGAGTGCACATGGCAGATGATGGCATTAAAGCTTCATTTATTCATACATATCAGGAGGGTCTCAACAAGACCAGAAAAAAACAGGAAATTAAATTAACCCACCACACTCTCTTCAAGACTGAATCTTTTTACTGAGCTCTCTTCATAGTAGTCAAAGTAGTCCTTACTAAATTTTCCAATAAACAGGAATTTTCCCCATGCCCGACAACTGTCTGGCTTCCTATTAAACAATGTATTGCTTACAAACTCCTTCTCTTAACATTTAAATCCATTCATTATGCTGTACCTTATATTTCTTCTCTAGTGTCATACAGTGTATGTCCTGCCTATACCCTGCACTCATCACACAACCATCTCCTATACAGCCCACTCATACTACTGCTTCCTCCAACCTCCTTGGCCCCAACCCTCGGGAATTCTATTCCTCTGTCTCTCTTCATCAACAAATTCTAATTAGCAGTTTTAACTCTAATCTCACATTCTAACTCTCTAAGTACTTGTATACTAATGTAATTATTAAGGTATACATTTACTATATATCTTTATGTTACCCACCTAACTAGACTTAAAGCACAAGGGGACTACTAGCTACTCAAATGGGTAAGAAAAGTCCATATGCACACTAGCCCCAGGTGGGTGCAGAAAGTCCAATTTCCCTACTTCATCAGGTGAAGGGGGGTGTTTCCCTCGAAACGTTGTGTGACTTGTTGATGTTTGGCTCACAATAAACCATTCATTTTTGAAGTGCAAGTCTACCTTGGTTTTCTTGACTTCTAGCTACTAACGAGCATTCAGCCGAGATAAATGACCACACAATCTGGATAAATGGGCATCCGACATCAATTGCGTCTGCGGCCTGACCGACCGATACACAGAAATGTCGTTTGATTGGGTCGAAAAATCTGCCTGTGTGTACCCAGCTTTAAGATTCAAGCAAGTCTATACTTATTAATGTTCATAATTGTTTATGTATATTTATATTTCTTATCCCCCTTGTATGACTTTTTATATTGTATTTTTATATAAGAACATTGGCGCTATATAAATAAAATGATTTGTATAAATAAAATTATTAGCATTTCTGGTTTCTTCAAAACTGCCAGTTTTATTAGGGATATACAGACTACTGCCCAGTGTGTGTTTTTCTCTCGGGTCTGTAATAAAGTACCCAGTGTGGAGAGATAATCAGCAATAATATGGAGTTAAAGTCCCACTAAACGGTTCGCACTCGGTTAGCGGGAGTTAGCCGTGGATGTGCGGTTTACGCAAAAGACAACCACGCATCCGTTGCTCGCGATTCAATATCACGTTTGCCCTAATTCTAGCTCTGCTTTTAGCCAGCTAATAGCTGGCGTTAAAATCCTGCTGTGACCAAATATCTATTCGGGATTTACCCACAGTCGCAAATGCAATATTAAATCACGTTCGGTACATTTACGCAGAGCGATAGCAGCTCTGGGTAAATAAGCCTTAATGTGTCCATACCCTACTACATGTGAATGTTACGATCAGATTGGTGCTGTTCAAACTGTTATTAAAAAACAGATCAAATATGAACCAAGGCAACCCTTGTCTTGTAATTCCAGAGCACTTCACCATGGCTTTGGAATTGGCATTTGCTACAGGACAATTTGCAGCTTGACAGCTAATGGCAGTAGAATTGAATTAAAAGTCTGACCCAGAATGAGCAGAATGGAAGAAGCAAAAATTAACTGGGCAAAGACGAAGAGGGAAGGTTAAAGGGGAACTGTGGTCTCCAAACAAGTTAAGGCCTGTTTCCTACCTTTAAAACGACGAGCCATCAACCACCTCTCTACCACCCAAGATACACAGAAATGACTGACCAGAAAGTTAAAGTGCATGTCCACCCTTATTTTAAACTTTTGTCATATGATAGTATATGTTTCCCCAGCCCCAACTGCTATAAAAAAGTTTTAAGAAAGTGCCCCGATGTTTACTTACCTTCCCTCTCTCCTCCGACGCCCGGCCCGGCCTTCTGCATGCAAGACACACGGACGCGGCTGCCGGCTTCTCAGAATGCCGGTGGAGAGAGGGAAGGTAAGTACAGTTCTGGGGACTTTCTTAAAATTATTTTTATGTGGTTGAGGCTGGGGGAACATATTTTATTACATGGCCAAGGGGTTTTATGGTAGGGGGAGGGATAGCAAAACGGGAGGGAAAGGGAGGGGGAGGGAGGGGGAGAAGGGCTGCAGTACGCATGCCAAATCTGAAGAACCACAGCGAAAAGCAAAGAAGAAGATAGAAGAAAGAAGACAGTAATACTTAAAACATAGATTACACCAATACACTTTTTCTCTATCATCTGCTTTTCTATCCCCTGCAAATCCCTCCTTTCTCTATTCCTCTCCTTTGTACCACAACCTTGCTTTATAGCAGGTCTTATGTGACTATTGTTACCTACATCCTCACCCAATGATTCTTCCTCCCACACGAAATCAACATTATGGTATAGGGCATAGACCAGATAAATACAAAACCCAAAGTTTAACGTAACAAAAAAAAGCAAATCATAGAGACAACACTCACTGAGGGCTAACCCTCGGGGTACAGGTAATGTTCCTGTACTGGGGGCCGACCATTCTGCGGGCCTGTAGATTAAGATTACAACAGATTCAGCCAAGTAAATCCAATTTACTTGCTTCTGGGTTAGTGGTGTGCAGTGCACACCAACAAACAGTGCAAATGGAAGCAGAGCTAGGGTAAAAACAAATGCAGCAGGGTAATGGTGAGATTGTTGATGTGATACTGAAATGCTTGTATATAATTGTTCGGGGGAGATAGGCTTAAAAAGAAGTGCTTCTTTAAGCCTCTCCCAGTGAAAGGTCTCACTTTCCTGGGTTAACATGTAGTTTGGCAGGTATACGTACCTATAGTTGCCTACTGGGCCTAGTCCTGAAGGGTTTGAGGATAGCGGTTTTAATTAAAACTTAGGGGTGGGGATGAGAGAAAGGGGGCTTCCTTTTTACTAGGGATTGGGAGGGAAAGTGGCTTTCTTTGACGTAGAGAAGGGAAGAGTACGGGGGAAGGTGGGTTATCACAGTGCATGGTCGGTAGTAGGAATCAGTATGGGGTCAGAGAATTCTGATGTGGCTCCGCCCCATTCATTATAAAGAGTGCACATGGCAGATGATGGCATTAAAGCTCATTTATTTCATACATTCCGAGGGTTCTCAACAAGACCAGAAAACAACAAGGAAATTAAATTAACCACCACACCTCTTCAAGACTGAATCTTTTTACTGAGCTCTCTTCATTAGTAGTCAAAGTAGTCCTTACTAATTTTCCAATAAACAGGAATTTTCCCCATGCCGACAAACTGTCTGGCTTCCTATTTTAAACAATGTATTGCTACAAAACTCCTTCTCTTAACATTTAAATCCATTCATTATGCTGTACCTTATATGTCTTTCTAGTGTCATACAGTGTATGTCCTGCACTATACCCTGCACTCATCACACCAACCATTCCGATACAGCCCACTCATCTACTGTTCCCAACCTCCAACCTCCTGGCCCCAACCCCGGGAATTCTATTCCTTGTCTGTTTCATCAACAAATTCTAATTAGCAAGTTTTTAACTCTTAATCTCACATTCTAAACTCTAAGTACTTGTATACTAATGTAATTATGTTTAAGGCTAGTACATTACTATATATCTTTATGTTACCCACCTAACTAGACTTAAAGCACAAGGGGGACTACTAGCTACTCAAATGGGTAAGAAAAGTCCATATGCACACTAGCCCCAGGGTGGGTGCAGAAAGTCCCAATTCCCTACTTTCTCAGGTGAAGGGGGGTGTTTCCCTGAAACGTTGTGTGACTTGTTGATGTTTGGCTCACAATAAAACCATTATTTTGAGTGCAAGTCTACCTTGGTTTTCTTGACTTCTAAGTACTAACGAGCATTCAGCCGAGATAAATGACCACAACCAATCTGGAGAAATGGGCATCCGACATCAATGAGTCTGCGGCCTGACCGACGATTACACAGAAATGTCGTTTGATTGGGTCGAAAAATTGCCTGGTGTACCCAGCTTTAGATTCAAGCAAGCTATACTTATAATGTTCATAATTGTTTATGTAATTTATATTTTCTTATCCCCTTGTAGACTTTTATATTGTATTTTTATATAAGAACATTGGCCTATATAAATAAATGATTTGTATAAATAAAAATTATTAGCATTTCTGGTTTCTTCAAAAATGCCAGTTTTATTAGGGATATACAGAATAATGCCCCGTTGTGTTTCTCTGTGGTCTATCTGTAAGTAAAGTACCCAGTGTGGAGTAGATAATCATATATATGGATTAAAGTCCCAATAAACGGTTCGCACTCGGTTAGCGGGGAGTAGCCGTGGATGTGCGGTTTACGCAAAAGACAACCACGCTCCGTTGCTCGCGATTCAATACACGTTTGCCCTAATTCTAGCTCTGCTTTTAGCCAGCTTAATAGCTGGCGTAAAATTCCTGCTGTGACCACAAATATCTTATTCGGGATTTACCCCCAGTCGCAAATGCAATATTAAATCACGTTCGGTCATTTACGCAGAGCGATACAGCTCTGGGTAAATAGCCTTAATGGTGTCCTACCCTACACATGTGAATGTTACGATCAGATTGGTGCTGTTCAACTGTTATTAAAAAACAGACCAAATTGAACCAAGGCAACCCTTGTGTTGTAATTCCAGAGCACTTCACCATGGCTTTGGATAATTGGCATTTGCACAGGACAATTTGCGCTTGACAGCTAATGGCAGTAGAATTGAATTAAAAGTCTGACCAGAATGAGCAGAATGGAAGAAGCAAAAATTAACTGGGCAAAGACGAAGAGGGAAGGTTTAAAGGGGAACTGGGGTCTCCAAACAAGTTAAGGCCCTGTTTCCTACTTAAAACGACGAGCCCTATCAACCACCTCTCTACCACCCAAGTACACAGAAAATGACTGACCAGAAAGTTAAAGTGCATGTCCACCCTTATTTAAACTTTTGTCATATGATGATTATAGTTTCCCCAGCCCCAACTGCTATAACAAACGTTTTAAGAAAGTGCCCCGATGTGTTTACTTACCTTCCTCTCTCCCTCCGAACGCGGCCCGGCCTTATGCATGCAAGACACACAGACGCCGCTGCCGCTTCTCAGAAATGCCGGTGGAGAGAGGGAAGGTAAGTACAGTTCTGGGGACTTCTAAAATTATTTTTATGGGTTGGGGCTGGGGAACATATTTATTACATGGCCAAGGGGTTTTATGGTAGGGGAGGGATAGCAAAAAACGGGAGGGAGGGAGGGAGGAGGGAGAAGGGCTGAAGTACGCATGCAAACTTCTCCGGAGGCCAGATAGGAGGCAGAGTCCTATATGGACTCTGCTTATTCCTCCTGGTGGGGCAGTTTTTGCGACTTTGGGGGCCATAGTGGGGGGGATTATAGTTTGGTGGTGGACATGTCCTTTAATGAGTGGGAGGTTGACATGTGACATTCCTGAGGCTTCTCCTGCACATGGCCGCCAGCGAGCACAGCCTCAGACTCCCTCAGTGTGTGAGGGAGACAGGAAGTCCCTCCTCCTCTTCTGCTGGTGAAGGACCTGCAGCTGCAGAGAAGGTAAGGTACAGCCCTTCTCTCTCACAGTGTGAAAACAGCTTTTTCAGGCAGTTTTTTTCACTTGCCTGAAAAGGCTGTTTCCATCGAGTTTTGGGGGGGGGGTGGTAGGGGGAAGTCAGAGTGGCCCACAGCACCTGGGGGGGGCACTGATGCAGCCAAGGTGGTCTACGGAGAAATCTAACCCAAATCGTCTCTGGTAAACCTAAAAAGTGTATGGTCATCTTAAGAATGTAGGAGCCTGGTGTCCTTCTCTCATAAGATTGACAGCTCTGCCTTCAACTATATAAACAATATCCGTGTCCCTGTTATCAGGGTCATACCATGGGAGCAGGAGGAGCAATTCAGGGGGCCCGAGAGCTACATCTTTTGCTGAGGGGCCCAGTAACCTAGTTACGCCACTGTCTGCCATGCCTTCTGGAGAGGAGGGCAAAGGTGACAGGGCTTTTTCGGGCTGTTGCAAGCTAACCATGGCAGTTTTGATTTTAACAATAGAGCTGTAGGGATTTAGCTACAATAGAAAAAAAGTGGGTAGTGTACTATTTCGGGGATCTTTCAGGCTGTACTTCTGCTTCAATTGGTGCAATGGATCCTACCTGGTTCATTTACCGCATGCAAGCTGAAGGATGGGGGTCCATCTACCATGGGAAACAGAATAGGCATGAACAGTACAGACAAGACACTGCCATTAGAGACAATTCCCGGTTTCGAGGCGGAACTACAGGCTTTCAAAAGTGAGGGATCTGGCTGAACTTTTTGTTGAAAAGGTGAAAAGCGGGGTTGAAATTCTACCAGTTCAACCAGTTCAGCAACCACCCATTAAAACATCTAGCCAGTTAACCATTTCACTATCCAGCCTGTTCACCATCCATTAAAAGGAGAATTTTAGTTTTGGGGTAGGACATGCCCTTTTAAGATTTTCACTATTTCACACAGATATATTTTGTTAGAAATCACATAGAAAATGTAATAGATACACTGATTTTATCATCTGTGTTTTTAGTCTGAACTCCGTTTATTCTGCTTTTCATTTAACAGAATAAACCACTCACGTTGTGGGTAACAGGGCAGAGGGGCACTCTAATCATAACAGTATTTCAACATAGAAATTATTGTCTATTATTTTAATAGACTAGTAGAGTTTTAATTCATTATTTGTACAGAACATCGCTTCACTGAATTTTTCCATTTCTGCATTTGAGTGAAATTTCATGCTTCAGCAGAGGTAAATTTGAACAATCCAAACATACATGAGTAATAGCACTCAGAATGATCATTAATATGTGTCTTTGTTCTTGTATCTGCCAAAAAAAATTCCTCAGCCATGAGAGGTATATACTGTAACAGTTCTGTAACACGTGTATATAAATGCAAGTATGCAGAGGGGAACAATAGTTCTTTTCAGATATAAGATACTGTCTTAATCTAGTCTATTTAAAGTAACCCAGAACATGTGTGTTCCCTACTAGACACTGAAAACCACCTATGTCAAGGATAAGGATAAGTTTACAAGCAAAAACATGGCTATGGGATCTCCAGGTTCCCCTATTGTGGCAAACCTTTACATGGAGAGAGAACGTAGAAACTATAACCTATCGCCACAGTAGGTTATAGTGGGTTATAGTAGGTTTTAGTGGTCATAAGAGTTAGGGGGTATAGTAGGTTTATGTGGGTTCAGTAGGTTTTAGGGGGGATAAGGCGTTATAGTGGGTTATAGTAGGTTTTAGTGGGTCATAATGAGTTATAGTGGGTTACAGTAGGTTATAGTGGGTTACAGTAGTTTTTAGTGGGTCATAATGAGTTATAGTGGGTTACAGTAGGTTATAGTGTGTTACAGTAGTTTTTGTGGACTGTCTCCCGGAGGCACCAGATAGGAGGCAGAGTCCTATATGGACTTGCTATTCCTCCTGGTGGCAGTTTTGCGACTTTGGGGGCCAGCCGGGGGGATTATAGTTTTGGGGGGTGGACAGTCACTTAATGAGTGGGAGGGTGACATGTGACATTCCTGAGGCTTCTCCTGCACAGTGCGCCAGCGAGCACAGCCTCAGACTCCTCAGTGTGTGAGGGGAAAGGAAGTCCTCCCCTCTCTGCTGGTGAAGGACTGCAGCTGCAGAGAAGGTAAGGTACAGCCCCTTCTCTCTCACGTGTGAAAACAGCTTTTAGGCAGTTTTTCACTCTGCTGAAAAGGCGTGTTCCAAAGAGTTTTGGGGGGGGGGGTGTAGGGGGAAGTCAGAGTGGCCCACAAGCACCTGGGGGGGGCACTGATGCGCCAAGGTGGTCTACGGAGAAATCTAAACCCAAATCGTCTCTGGTAAACCTAAAAGTGTTATGGTCATTTAAGATGTAGGAGCCTGGGTTCCTGGTCATAAGGTCATAATGAGTTATAGTGGGTTACAGTAGGTTATAGTGGGTTACAGAAGGTTTTAGTGCATTACAGTAGGTTATAGGGGGTTGCAACAAGCCACTGGTTCAGGTTCTTGGATGACACTGGGAAAACATACTACACTTCACAGAACATATCAGTGGTGTGGACCAAAACATTTAATTACATGGGAAGAGGTACAAAACAACACACTTTATTTTTTTTGCACTGCTTGGTCAGGGAGAATGGTAAACTGAAAGTAGAGGTTTACAGAAAACTAACCCACCAGTTCTTGATGCTTGAGTCCCACCACCCTTTAGACACAGCTGGTGTAATCAGTATCCATCAACATCAAACAGAGAACATTCCTACTAGAACAGTGACTAGAGAAATTAAATCTTAGAGTAGCCTTAAACTTGTGGCTATCTGGACTGCGACAAAGAAACAAACCCTAATACCACAAGGTGACAAGTATGACAAAACATCCCATATGTACTGTAGCAAGGATGTCAGAAATGATAGAAAAGAGACACTGTCTGCCTTAAACCAAGCAACACACTGAGGCAGCAACTGGTGCATCCAAAAGCCCCAATACGAAAATGTCAGGGAGATTTAATAAAAATGGTGCTAATTTTGCCCAACCAATCAGATCTTATTTAACATTTGAAAGGTAGCATCTGATTGGTTGGGGCATAATTAGCACCATTTTTACACCTATTTGTAAAGATGTTGCTTTTTAGCAATCGTTACTTTTACGATCATAAATCTATGATAACGCGATAATAGATTTACAATCTCGATATAATATCATTGCTGTAGTTTACTACCGCATGGTATTTCATGACCGACCGTTCGGCGTAAATGTACGACCCCGACCGTACATTAACGGCAACTGACTGTCGTAACATGCGGTATCGCTAAATTGCAATACAACAACACCAACAAATAACATTTGTAAAGCGCTTTTCTCCCGTAGGACTCAAAGCGCTGTAAGCATGGCTCAGACCAATAAGTGGTTGATTGGTAAATTGTAGAGGAAGAACTCCGGAAATGCCAGGCTAAACAGGTGGCTTTTCAGTCTGGCAGCATGACAGAAAGCTCTGTCTCCAAAGGTGTTGAGGCGCACTCTGGGAGTGACCAAGTTTATGGAACTTGCTGATCTGAGGTTGTGAGAGGTGTGGTTTAGCTTCAGCAAGTCCTCCATGTATCCAGGGCCCAGATTGTGCAGTGATTTGAAAGTCAACAGTCCAATCTTGAAGAGTATTCCTAATTGTACTGGTAGCCAGTGCAGTGAGCGAAGGATCGGTGTAATGTGACAGTGGCAAGGCTGGTTTGTTAGCAGTCTGGCAGCAGGCGGTGCAAGTCCTTTTGTGGGAGACCTACATAAAGGGCATTGCAGTAGTCCAGCCGTGATGCGATGAAGGCAGAACTAGGGTTGGAAGATCCTCTGGGGGGATCAGATGTTTGATTTTTGCAATGTTCTTCAGATGAAATTAGGCAGATTTGACTACAGACGAAATTTTGTTTCTTAAGCTCAATTCCCCATCAATTAATGATTCGATGGGGAATCACACCGAGGCTGCGCACAAGGTCGGAGCTGTTTATGTCTGAAATCCCAATCCTGATTGGTGTTGATTTAGGGTAGGGCTGTTTTGGTGCCAAGCGCTGGCTTTGGACAACAAGGACCTCAGTTTTGTCAGCATTCAGTTTCAACCAGTTGTCATTCATCCAAACCTGTAGCTCAGTTAAGCAAGAATTTATTTTTGGGGTGGGGTCTGTTCCACCAGGTTTGAAGGAAAGGTATAACTGCGTATCGTCAGCATAGCAGTGGTACGTCATACCATGTTGGGATAGGGGGGGGATAGGATTGATCCTTGTGGCACTCCAAATTATAGAGGTGCAGGGTTGGACATGACAGGTCCTAGGGATACTCTCTGTGTTCTGTAAGTCAGGAATGATCTGAACCACTGGAGGACTGAGCCATTGATGTCTCAGTACTCCTGCAGTCTGTTGAGCAAGATTTCATGGTCAACTGTATCAAAAGCTGCTGAGAGAACAGGATTAGGATGGAGTATTCCCCTCTGTCCCTTGCGAAGAGCAGAGCGTTGCAGACTTGGATGAGGGCTGTTTCACAGCTGTGGTGTTTCTTAAAGCCAAATTGTAAAGGGTCCAGGATGTTGTTTGCTGAGAGTCTTGCTTCAAGTTGCAGATAGACAGCCTTTTCAATAACTTTACCTAAGAATGGGAGGTTGGAGACAGGTCTGTAGCTTCTCATTGAAGAAGATAAGAAGGGGCTTGATGATTCCTTCTTTTAGAGAGGTAGGAAACATCCCTGCTTGCAGAGAGCAATTGGCTATTTTGTGAAATGCTGGTTAAAGCAGGTCAGGGCATTTCAGCATGTACTTAGTTGGTTCAGTTCACAGGTTGTCTGGCGGAGGTGGCGGAGGATGTCTGAGACCTCTTCCTTACTAATGCCTTTAAAATCAGTCCAGGGTGTTAGGTTGTTCTTGCAACTATTAACAGGCGTATAAGTCCTAGGTGCTGTGGACTGAATGAGAGACCTTATAGAGACACTTTGTCAGAAAAGTAGCAAGCAAATTTTTCACATAGCTCCTTTGAGGGATTTATACTTATATCCTCCCCCACAGCCAATTTTAACCAAACCATCACTGAACAGAGATCACAGAACTAAGGGCCATATTTATAAAGGAGCGGTGTCATTATTTTGCGTTAAAATGCCTTAAATGATCATTGCCAAACTGTAATTTTATGTTCACAGATGTAAATCTATGATTGCAGTTGGAAATTTACGATTGCGGTGGTAATTCTTGGATCGCCATACAGTACAACGGTATTGTACAAACTAAGATTCATATATTTGTAAATTTACGGTCGTGATCATACTTTTATAATAACTCCCGGTATTGGAAGTGTAATAAATATGGCCTTAAGGGATCTATTTATAAAGGGGCTTTATCTCTCTGTAGCCATAGTAGCCATACTGCGCCATTAACGATCTGCGATTTTAAGATCATGATCGTAATTGTAAGATCCCCATACACAGGGGTGCCCCTACCATGAAACAAACTGAAATATTAGTTAAAACAAATCCTCCTTTATGCAGTATTGCATTTTGTCACCAGTCAGTGTTAGTCAGCCTACCACACCCACCTCCACAAGCCACGCCCGCTTCATGTAAACACACACACGTCTGCCTGTATTTAAAATTTGATTCAGGTGCAAAACCCCTAGAAACACCCTTGTCCATACAATACCATAGCGGAAGTCTACTACTGATCCGCATTGCCGTACTTCTACAATAACTCACAGCATTGGTGATACCGCAGGTTTTAAAATAGGGCCCTAACTCCATTGTGTAAGTCCAGTTTTAGCTGAGCACTAAATGAACATGCACACGTAAGTAGGAACATTGGGCGATACCGCACCAATGATTAACAAGCGGTTACTTTTCGCCTTAACGCCTCTTTAACTTTTTGCGCTTCTATTTATAAAGCAGCGGTTACTGATACGCTGTGTTAATCTCTGCCTTTTCTCTTTGCCACCTTGAGGGTGCTGTCACGTTCCTTTAGGGACGCTGGGACATTGTATGGTTGATCGAAAAATGTATGTTGTAGCAATATTGCTCATCTTAAAACAGCGATACCACCCCTTAAAGGGCATGTCCACTCCTGTAAAGAACCTTTGGCACATGGTAGGGTTCCCTCCCCCAGCCCTAACCACTATAAAAGATTTTTCAGAAAGTCTCCCGAACTCTACTTACCTTCCCTCTCTCCCCCGCCGTACTGCCCGGCCCTCTGCTTGCAGCTGTGTCTCTGATTGGCTGAGAGGCAGCAACCAGGAACGTCTCTATGGTGGGGAGGTGAAGAGACCTTCTAACCATAGACCAGGTAAGTGCTCATTGTCTTTAATACTTACCTGACAGGTCCCATTGCATTAATATATTTAAAGAGATACTACACCTACAGGGTTATTCAATAAAAGTTCTTATTCTTTCCCCAGAATTTGATTGGTTGGGGCAAAATTAGCACAATTTTTAACTATCCAGCACAGGGAATGTTGGGCCCTATTTATAAAAGATCGGTATCGTTATCGTAAAAAATACCGATCGTTATCGTAAAATAACGACCGGGTTTTTACCGATAACGACCGTTATTTACCGATAACGACCGTTATTTACCGATATCGTTAAATACCAGTCGATATCGGTAAATAACGGTCGTTATCGGTAAATAACGACCAGTATCGGTAAATAACGGTCGTTATCGGTAAATAACGGTCGTTATCGGTAAAAAGCCGGTCGTTATTTTACGATAACGATCGGTATTTTACGATAACGATACCGATCTTTTATAAATAGGGCCTGTTATGTCCTATATGGTCACAGCCAATACCCTGTATAATATCCCATAGATCCAGATGCCCAATCAACACTGTTAATATTCCCACTGGGCGAGTCCCTCCCCTATGGAACCATCTCCAGCCTCAATGTTGATATGAACACTTTTCTCTTTCCATGTAGCTGTGCAGGACCAGAGGGCCAGACGGGACCAACAGGAGAAGGGATTCATCCGGGACGGTGTTGCCGTATCGATACTCACTTGGGTGGATACCAATCCCCGTTATTGGAGAGGAATCCCACCATATAACGCCCAGACGCCGCTGAATATTTCCGGTCTCCTTCAGTACAGGAACTACTAAAGCGAACTGGTCAGGTAAGTACCCACCTTGGGTAGCTAGAATGATGGATTATGGGAGTAAGAGGGAGGGATGATACCAGTTATCCTCATATTATATATAAAGCCTTCTTGTCCTACTGTAAAACATTGTGTCTCAGAGAAAACAGTATGGCAGCTCCAATTTATACTAATAATAGATTAAAGGACAATTATACTCACCTTCCCTCCGCTCCTCTTCTTTGTTCATTAGCTTTTACCCAGGATGAGGACCTGAACCGGCTGTTCCTCACCCCTGGGTTCGCGTAACTTACAGCAGAGTCTTAGAGCAATGCTGCTCTGGTAGGCTCCGCCCCCTCCTCCCTGTCAGCGACGAGGCCAATAGGAAGGCACGCTTGTTGCAGAGCGTGCCTTCCTACCCAGGGGTGAGGAACAGCCGGTTCAGGTCTTCACCCTGGATAAAAACTAATGAACAAAGAAGAGGAGCAGAGGGAAGGTGAGTATAATTGTGCTTTAATCAATCTCAATATTGTTGGAGGAATCCATGGTCTTTCCATTCAGTGGATATTTTCCCTTTAATAAATATATTTATTTAACTCCTGTTTATAGGACAAAGATGGGACCTCTATACTTGGCCCCAAGGTGGACAGGAGCCATTTGCAAGGGCCTGAGCAGTCTTATATGGACCTTAGGAAGGCGTCTCTAGGAGGTAAGTCCTATATCCTTCCTTTCCTGTGACCCACTCTCCATTCTGTCCCATTGTACTCTGTACGGCCCATATGGTCCAGGATCTCCATATTCTCACTCTTTGGGAAATTGTGCATTTACGCTAAAGATTTGTTAAATTAAGAATGTTCGGTCGTAGGATACCGTGTGGTAGTAAACTATCGCAATGGTATTCTATGGGGATCGAAAATCTACAATTGCGGTAGGAGATTAACGATCATTATCGTAGATCGTTAAAGCAATCATAACTTTACGATAGTTAAACAGGTGGTATCACTAAATAGTGATACCTCGCCTTTATAAATATGGCCCTTTACATCCCTTCAATTAACAGACAGATCATTATTGTTATATTGGGTCCCTAATTGTTTTTATTCTCTTTCTCCATAGGCCACGTCCATGAAAAGGGTGCAGGTCAATGCATTTCAGATCGTCTGCCAAAGATTGGATATAATGGCCCTGACGGCTATCGACGGAACACACCTGCTCTCCGGCGAGATGTCCCTCCTAGAAAATAATAGATCATGACATCTTTCCATCAAGACCCCCTCTGTCCGGGAAAGGTCCCACCTGCCCTTTGCCCTGAATGTTTTTGCATGTGAAGCAGAAGTGGCTATTGGGCCAGTCCTGATGGATGGTACTTGATGGACGGCTTTATTTAAAGGAAAATGAAAGCCTAATCACACCCCCTCCCATTGGCTGAACCCAGGGTTGGCACAGCAGATAGTTCAGACACTTATCCACTAGCTGCTGGTGCTGCTCTTGGCTGGTCCCTCTGATCCTGCCCCCTTCACTTGGAGGGTGGGCTGACCAATGGGAGGACGCGATAGTATTCTCCCATGGGTGGCGCATCCCCATAACCACCGGCTGTGAGGAGGAGACAGGACCGGAGAAATGCGGCACCGGCAGCTAATAGACAAGTATCCAGGCTATGCGCTGTACTGCCAGGGGGAGGACCTAGCGTTCTGGAACCGCACCCAGGGTACAGCCATAGGGAGGGGGTCAATTTGGGATTTTGTTCCCTCTAAACCTTAATAATGTGGATCAATGTCCATAAGGGACTTGGTTCAAATTAATCAAGGTTAAATAAAGCAGAACTTTATTTCCAAGATGATCCAGGGATTAATCCGATTGCCATATGGGGTCAGGAAGGAATTTTCCCCCATCAGGAGCAAAATGTCTTCAGGTGGGTTTTTCGCCTTCCTCTGGATCAGACATTAAATAGGGAGTAATAAATTTAATTACAGAATAAATAGGGAGTAATAAATTTAATAACAGAATAAATAGGGAGTAAATAGGAAATAAATAGGAATAAAGTAGACTTGATCCAGGGAAATTTCCGATTGCCAACATTTGGTGGTTTTTTTTGCCTTCCTCTGGATCAACAGTTAGGCAGGAAATGAGGATATTACTAGATGGGTTGGACTGGATGGACGTATGTCTTTATTCATCCTCAAATACTATACTTAGCGCAAAACTCAACCATGCCTATTTTACATAGCTGCGGCTGCGGCTTTTTCAAGAATTGAATGCTCCATCGCCATACTCACGCGGTGGCCTCGCCTCTCCGCTCCACCCTTTAAGAGTAACTGTTTATGCCCATGTTTTGTTTTCGGCCTTCCTGTCTAACACCACAGCACTTCCCGGGACGCCTCCGGGAAGCTACACATTTGGCAGGATGAGATGTCCTGTAAGGTAAGATAGGTGTGGGGATGGCCCTACCATCTGCCGCGTGCGCGGTTGGCGCTGCGCTCCTTTTTGCATGCGAATCGACCATGGTTTTGGTGTGCAGCGTATGGCGCTGCTATAGAACGGTACATCAAAGCATCAGTAGCCACACACCGAGTTGCACCACATGAATCGGGTGATGTTGTTGGATTTTGATGCACTGTGTGATTCTTGCGGGCTGCCTAGGGGGTGGGCCTGTGCCGCTAAAAGGAAAATAAGGAGCTGTACTATTAGAAAGGACTAGTAATTTTCTGGTACAGAAGAATTAAAGAAAACATTTTCCAGAATTTTACCACCTAGAATTTAGTTCAGGTAATGTATGACCGATTATCATTTTTAAAGGGACATATACCAAGATATTTCTTATGAAGAAGTATAAGGGAAATATGTTACAGGGCACTTAGAGTCGTTAGGAGTGTACACATTTTTCTGAGGGAGTAAAGGGATGTGTGTTTTGGTGATTTTCTTGATGCACGTGGTGATGTCTGCGTGCTGCCTAGTGGGGCCTTCCCATAAAAAGAAAATAAGGACTGTGAGCTAGTAAGGACTAGAATTTTCTAACGAGAGATTAAAGACAACACCCTTTTCCATTTAGGCCAGAATTTATTTAGGTAATGTATGACATTACTCAGTTTGGAAATGATCATTCACCAGTTATTCTTATTAAGATCATAAAGGAAATATATATAGGGGCAGTAGAGTCGTTAAGTTACCATTGTTTTTGCTGAAGGGGGATTAAAGGACAAGCAAACATTTTAAACCAGGTTATAGGACTGTATTTTTTAAAAAGAGTTAAAGTGGAAAACTTGCCATTTACCATTACCAAACAGGAATTCTTTGTGCACAAACATTGCATTTTAAAGACCAAAAAAGTTGTTTTGTCTACTAAAACATGCCTTGTCACTACAGATTTATTGTGGTCTACCAAATTTTGTTTGTGGGGGCCAACATATGTTACTCTTTATCAGTTTTGTATACAAAAAATACTTCTGTTTTACCCCATGGTTCATTTTGTTCACCAAAATAGACTTTTGGGTCATTGAAATATTACTTTGGTGTTACGTTGTTTTTATTGACTAATGTGATTTTCTAATCGACAACATACTGTTATTTGCTAAATATGTTTTTGTAATACCAAATTTGCCCCCTATTGGGTCGAGCTAAATGTGGTTGTCCTAATAACATTGCTTTATTTGAATTGACTTAATCTGTTTTTGTTGCGCACAGAATTTATTTGTTTTGACTTCAATATAGTTTTGTCACCAAAGGTTTTTGTTATGATGGCTAAATTGTATCTATTTTCCTACCCATGAATTCTTTTGGTCAATTAAATATATTTTTTGCCACCAAAAGTGGTATTTGTTTTTTGTTGACTAAATGTTTTTCCTTCTGGTTCTCCACAGATTTCTTTGTGGTCGACTCAATATAGTTTTGTTTTTTTTAAAGTATTTTTTTGTTGACTAATGAATCTGGACACAACGCAACCCCATATCGTCGACGAGGGAGGGAGGAAAGGCTCCACTTCGCATGCCAGCAGGCAACTGAGAGGACAATCAGAGGCATGAGACTTATTGGAATGGAAACGCGTCCAACCGCCGTACGTTTCCGTGACTAGTAATGGATTTTTTTTATGGTGGCCAGTCAGTAGTTGGTGGATTTTAGTTTAGGGGGTGGACACTGCCCTTCAAACTGCTCCTTTTTGGAGAAAGAAATATGGGGGCACAAGTGTTACTTGGATAATCAGATCAGAAATGTTTCTGTTTCTAATAACCAATATCCCACCTCCCTATCCAATGTGAAGGGTCACATGTAAAAATCGTTATAACAGCCAACTAATTTTGGTCCATGACATCAGTATCTAGCTTGACATTTGATATCAAACCATGATAAGGGTGAGAATGGCTTATATCCCCTAGCATACCTGACAGTGCTTCAGTAAAAATGCTTGCAATCTGTACGCGACCGTAACATTACTAGCACTGAGAGTTGTCGGCACAAAAATCCCAGATATCCCAGCAACCTGCCCTGGATCCACTAGGAGCCACTGAATAATCCCTAAGTGAGCAATGCACGTAGACAGCATGATACAGGACCCAATAGGGTGCTTTTGGCTACTCTGAACTGTAGTGTCTCCAGCTTAATCTTCTGTGTTCTACAGCATTATCTGCGGGTCGTGCAAACTGATGGTGCTGACACCCGAAAGAATCAATGGCCAAGCACATTACGTGAGAAAGTCGGCGACGGACATGTCACTAGAAACTAGGTCCACAACCTGTACTGGGGCTCCTTTCACTTGTCCTGACTGGCATAAGACCCAGAGTGGGAGTGAGTTGTATTTAATGTCATGTACATGCGGAATTAAAAAAAAAGTTGTGGTGTGTGTGTGTTTGTGCTCTATAATCTATATGAAGAAGGGTGGTTTTCTCAAGTTATATTTATGCAAAACCTTGATGTTACCCCCCCGACTGGTAAATTAATAGGATATTATTGTCCACGCTTGAGTGTCTGGCCCTTTTATACGCACCGGCCTTGCTGTGTTTATTTTCACATCTTGGGCTGGGTAGGTGATTAAGCTATAAATGCTAGTAAGAAACAGTTGGAATAGCAGGGGTGTATTACCACTAGATAGTCACAAGATTGATAGTTACCACTGCATCCGCCACCCCCCCACCACAACACATGCACCCGCAGCCACACACTTGTCCTCTGCACTTTTTATCACATAGAAGTTTTTTTTTCTTCCTATTAGAGGATTTAAGCTAGCTATTTGTTCTCGAAAGGTGTTTAGATATACCTTCTTTCATTGATGGTAATTAGCAATTTAGAACAATTACTTTAAATAATTTTCTACCAACTTATCGAGAAAAATGTTTCTACGACCCACAGAGAAAATGACGCTTGTCTTTACAAAGTGTTAGTAAATCCTGTGTGTTAAAACTAGTATCAATTTGGCATCGGTCAACTGGATGTGTAATGGGGAACCATTGACAATATTTCCTGGTACCTGGATACAGTATACTTGTGGGTCTGTATGTCGAATAGAGATGGCGAAGCTGTTTAGTTTCTTCCGTTTTCATATTTACGGAGCCTCGGGAAGATCGCTGGAAGTATCCAAAACGGGAAATACTTTCACGGCCTTTTGAAGAATCTTTTGATAGATATTGAACGTGTCACAGCTATTTCGATAACCCTATCAAAATGTGCTTGAACGTTTGTGATATACCTCAAAAATACTAGCACAATCCAACCATCTCACTCTAATTTTTTTCCACTACACAAAAAATTTAAGAACTACAGTTGTGCGACAGTAAGGGGGTAAATTTCAGTTTTGGGGGTGAACATGGCCCTTTAATACTTTTGTTAGATGGACTGAAAAGAGTAAAACCCATGTTTCTCAGTATATTAGCATGGACATGTCCCTCCCCAATTAAAATTAGAACCCACTACTGGCCCCACATGTGTAGTTTGAAAACAGTCGTGTACCCGCTCGTTCTGTTTCCTGGTATGGCATTCCCTCCTGACAGTGCTTATCCAGAGTCTAGAAACTGTAAGAGTAGTACGTCTATGTTCCTGTCCAAGGAGTTTTCTGGCCTCTTCTGTCTTTCCGGGTCGGGTGTGATGTGGACTGCGAGGGACCCCCCCCCCTCTCTTCCTCGCATCTGGACCACCGCATGTCCTGCGTTCCACGCCTAGCATAAAAAGCATTTGAGTATTATGTAGGTTTGCCCTGGCCCACTCCCAACAGCTGTATTAGTTTGGCTAAAAAAGATTTAACTCGACTTATACTGCCTCCATTGACAGCAGCCGTGTCGTGACATATGTGGCTGGCTGGTCCGGACCCCCTGCTTGCGTTCCGGCAAGCATAGCATCCAGATCATGCGGCCAGGGAAATAATGGCATGTAAGTACAAGCTCTAGGGCTAGGGCCCACTATCACGCACAGCGGCGCATGCAGGATTTTTGTCAATTCGCTGCTGTGTGTGATCCTCCCGTGTGGCGATGGCGTTCACGGGCCAAATCATGTTGCACACGAAAGTCATGCTGCAATGCGAACCAATAACGTACTGCAGCAACCACGTGGAACTACCTGTAGCATCATGGCAATACGAACCGAAGCGTGAACTGAACACAATCGCCTCCACACCGCAAGAGTTGGACCCCAGTTTTTTTTTTTTAACAACTACAACCGCATTTCGGGTGGGGCGGGGTAACCTAGCAGAATGTCAACATTTTTTATAAAGGCTGAGATGTTCCTTTAAAGGTAATGTCTTGATTGTTTTTTAATTTCTTTTTATTGTTATACCGATTTCATGTCTCTAGCCAAAAACTGTGGAGGAGATCAGTCAAAAAGCGGAGGAATAAAACAGAAACAGAAAAGAGAAGAAATAGAAAGACAGTAATTTGGCTTTTTCAAGCCAATTAATAATATGTGATTGGTTATGGGCAAATTAGACCCCATTTTTACAAAAGATCTTAACTGAATCGTCCTGGTTAATTGCAAAATGATTATCTAAGAGGCAAGTACACCCACCATTTACATCAAATGTTATTGATGATCAGTAATTACAAGTTGTTCGTTATCTTAAAATTTGTATAAAGAAATGGACCCCCCAACAACTGAACCTCAAACTTCCTTTTCCTATGCTCCTTAAATTACCGTACACATCACAATCCACTTCTGCTGAACTGTGCAAGCCTCCTCACGTTGCTTTGCAAGTCTTATGGACAAACCTCATGCAGCTTGGTCATGATGGCAGTGACTGATTGCCCCCCCAGGGAAGGCGTCAGAAGGAGGAAAGAGTGGTGGAGGGGATCATGGTGATGCATTCTTTGTAAATAAAAATTAGACACTAATATACTTGCTTCTCGCAGCTTTGTCTCTAGGAGATTGTGACCCCTAGGCAAGTGGTTGAGAGATTCCCTATCTAATCACGCTTTGCCACAGTGGTTGGTGCTTGAGTGGATCTACGCTTGTTGATCATGGTGGATAGGCATTTTCGGGAGCATCTGGGTTAAAAGTGTATATTTCGGTTTCTGGGTTTGGTGTCCTCGTCTTGAATAAATTAGATTATTGGGACATCTTAACTAAATGTTAAATATACAGTAATGAGGAAAGATTTCATTTGGGTCAATTTTTAACCAAATTAATCTTATAGGATTGTTTTACCCAATTCATTGTATCCAAATACGTCCTCCTAGAATAGCACAGATATAGACACATTTTACTATGTTACATTTTCTATACCCTACTGAATTGCAAACAAAAAGCTGTTCTCATCCCTGACAAGAGATACAGAAGAGCTTTAAAATGTACCTATATACTGTGTAAAGAGATTCATCACTGAATGAATTCCCTTTTTCTGGTTTCTTCTAGCTCTCTCCAACGATTAGAGGGTGACCCCTGTTCAAATTGGTGCTGGCAAAAAAAAACATGGCGACATCATTATATAGGGGTTGCTCTTTACCACCATAGTTGTCATGCTTTTGCCATCCAACCTGTATACTGTATATCACAAAAAAAAAGGCCTGAACACTTAACATGTTCGCTATTTCTACGTGGTTGATATTAAATATCCAGCCTGATAATCCACCTATCCTTCCTTTCGCCTTGGATTATTTAATTCATAGAAAATCCACACCGAGAATAAGACAATGGGCATATTTACAAGAAACGATGTTAGTTGCAAAAATACCGGTCCCGCACACCGGGCCCCGCGAAAATAGCGCTTCGCCGTATTATAAACGGCGAGCGATATTCCCGCTATACCTCGCGCCGTGATGTGCTGCGGTAATTTTAAGCCCCTGTGCGGCGTACTGTACAGTATCGCCGCGAGTTACTTAAAATCCCTTCCCCGACGCCGCTCCTAAGGGGCGGGGCTATCGCCCACCCCGCCCAACCCCCCCGCGCGGCAGCGGCGACACCCTCCGCCGGCCGCTTCCCAGCAGCCCCTCACACCCGTTCCCGTTCGCGGCAATCTCGGACGGCCGAACGGGCGACCAACCGCCGCGCAACCTCCCCCTCCCGGCAACCCCCCCCTCCATAGCCCCCCTCCCCGCCGCTCCGGGGAGGGGACGGAGGGAGCCCGCTGGGGGGGTGGAGGCTCCCTCCGCCGGGCCCTGAGAGAGGTCCTTTTTGGGCTTAGGGGGTCCGCAATCCCGATACCGGGACCCCCCGTCCCGTCCCTTACAAGGGCCCTTTCGCCACTGACAAGTGCCTTTGGCGAGGGTCCCGCACTGAAAACCGGGACCCCCCAGTGCGGCTCTTAAAAGATCCCTTGGGCGACTTCTTATTTCTTCCAAGTCCCCCGGCGACCAGCCTCCACCGAGGCTAGCCGAACCCTGAGGAGGTACCTCCTGCGGCCGCCAGGGGTACCCCCGCGGGCGTCCGGCGACCTCAACGAGGCACGATGTTTTGCCGGCGTCTTTATCCGCACGCGACGTCTTCCTGCTGTGCGACACCGAACCCCACTCGGTCGCCGATGCAGGCGACTCACTGGCGGCCGCCAGTGAGCCTGCTGCAACCGCCGGCTTCAGCGGAGGCCTTATGTTGCCAGCACGCTTTCTTCTTCTTTCTTTCGTCAGCCATCTACTGCGAGGCAATCTGAGTGCCTCGGCGGAAAGCTCCTCTTTATAGGTTTGCAGAAATCCATAATCCGTTTCTGATTGGTCATTTTTAATACTTGCTTTACATTAACCACCAGATTTCAAACTGTTCCAGGTGCTGGAGCGGCGGGGGCGCGGTGTTCGCCGCTGGGCCGCCGAGGTGTGCTGTGGCGGAGTGGGCGTGTCTCCCGGGGCGGCGTGCCGACCACCACCTCCCGCGGGTTGCCTGCCCATCCCCGCCGCGGGAGGTTAGTAATCCGCTGACTTCGCCACCTTCAAGGTGGCTAAGTCAAACAGCCAGACTAGCAGAGCTGAAACCAGTACCGCCGCTTTATAAAGATAAGCGGCGTAACATGTAAGTTAGCGCCGGAAAGGTTTAACGCTTCGATTCACTGTTTCGCGGCCGTCTTTCGGACTTTTATCAATCGCGGTAAACTCGATTTATGCGTTATGTCCGCGAAAACGGCCCGCGAAAGTTAACGAACCTTTATAAATATGCCCAATGGCTCTTTTTAAATGTCTAAATAACATAAGTTTATAATATACTGTAGAACTCTCCATTAGAGCCTGCGACCCAGTAGAGTCCTATGATTTTAAATTATTGGGTGTTAATGTCAAGCTTTGATGACATTTTTGTTACTCAAATGGGGTTTCTTTACTGTAATCTTCTGAACCTTCTGTTTTGTGTAAGGAGAAGTGTATACAATTTCTGTGAAAAGGGTATTATTCCAGGGTTGAGTTGTCCGCTTCTTGTAGAGAAATTGAAATATGGGCGTGACCTGCCTTTGTCACCCTGGCACATGTAGGTTCGTGGGATGGTAGAAGCTTGGGTGTGGCTTTCCTACAAAGAAGTTCATGCTGCACATGTCTGGCCAGACCTGTAACCCACCGACAGGCCTGGACTGTAAATGAGAGAGAGAACGCCCTTCAGGGTCAGGCTGATTTGTCAGGTTTCTTGCCTGACAATGCCATTGTCAGCATTTGACATATGCAAAATCGTTAGGTGGAATAGTTTAACCATAACAATCGACGATTTTAGGTATTGGCTTAAGTTTTTTGGGGTGGCTGATATCCTGCAACTTTTTTAACTTAGTCTATTTTGCTTTTTGAAAATGATTTGAAATTTCATAAACACGTGCATTTCAACCCACCACAAAATTTTCATAGCCATGTCAAGCACCCCCTCACAAACCCAAAACGCATAATACGACCAATGCCGTTAGTGCTTCTGCAAAGGAGATATTCACCTCATGCATGCCTGCAACAAAGGCACAGCTAGCATAATCTCACATAGTATTTACCATCGCAGTAGAGGACTTCTCCTGGTACATTCATTTCAATGGCCTGGTCTCGGCTGTGACTGATGAATCTACCCTGGAAGCATCAGGTGGAAATCTTCCTACATTACTACAATACGGGTACTTGTCCCGTAGTGAATGTTGAGATCTATCTGACCCTTAATATCAAATGTAGGTGCAAATCTATCTTGTATGTCCATGGAATGGCCAGTAGGCGAGAGATAGGAGTGGCCAGTTGATTATTGATATTTTTTCAGTAGAATGCACACCCACCAGTGTTATTTCCCTGAGGATCCATGGAACTGTCCTAAGTTTTTCAGCAGGGGATTTCACCAATCAAAACTAAATTTGTCATCTAACTACCACTTGTGGCAACCGTTTAGGGTTTTTTTCTGTGACGAATTGCATAAAGTGGAAAACACCGAAATCTGTTTGGTATGAAACCTCATCTCATTTCTATTGTGAGAAGGAGTAACAATTGGGGGGATAGTCCATAGGTTACAAGGTGTCCTGTGGTAGATGTCACTAAGAACCCTCAAAGGGCTGAATAGGTGGGCATTGCCCAAAACCAGTTATATGGTTCAATTTTTTTGGTTTCACAATTGGCCAAGATTAGTTTGTGCCCTGGTATCTAAGACCCTCTGTGCACGTGAGATATTATTTTTTTCTTCTTTTTTAAAAATAGTGAAAAGTTTAATACCTCAAATCATTATCTTTTTGAGATCTTACTAATATACTTCGAGCAAAGTAAATGTGGAAATCATAAAAAACATGTAAGTTATGTAATATGAGAAGTCTTACAGTTGTTGTTTGGCCTTAACTTAAGACACAATTCATTTGGAGATTGGCATCAGACTTTCATGAGTTCTTCTCTTCGGTTTAAATTATAGCTGAATTTGGGGGTGAACGAGCAGGAAGAACTTTAGACACTTTGCTGCATGTATATAACAGTTGTACGTTCGTCTCTTAACTGCGGATGGGACTCTGTTATACGAGACCCACTGACGATGGTGAATTGTTCAGCTGCTCTTTACATCATTTTTACGAATAATGGAAACAGAATGAAAAACAATCATAGAAAAAAAACATATAACATCTGGAGTAACAGGATAAATGTGGGACAATTCCAGAAATAAATGAATAGACACCACAAAGATTCAATTTAATATAAAAAACAATACCAGACAATTTCAGGTTATTCAATAAAAGTTCTTATCAGTAAATGGTCTAATTCCCCATCCAATCATATGTTCGCTTCAAATGTTCATAAGATCGATTGTTTGGGGCAAAATGAGCACCATTTTAATACATAAGAACTTTTATTGAATAACCCGATTGTGTCTGTTCCGATAGGTTTTGCTGACTATAAGGCCCCCTTAAAATTGCCAATCTCAAGCTGAAGACAATTTCCGTTGATTTCGTTATTGGGTTTTCCAATACTAAAGGATATTGCCTCCAGAGCGTATGTATGGTAGCCCCAAATGAGCCCAATTCCCCTGGTAGGGAAGGGCCATCATCTGGCGTATTACAATGGTCCACATTTTACAGAATAATTCCAATGGACTCCTGTCTCTCTGTACTGTTTTTATCAAGCCGACACAGCTTTATTATTGGTAAATCTGTGGCTTCGATATATCACGATTTAGTTCAAGTTTGTAAATGCATCGTGTCACTCTGCTTTCGATGTCCTTGTGCCATCGCATCAAACGTCCACAACACTTCACCATGCACGGTTGTTGATCGCTCCACTAAAGACTTAAAAAAAGAAGTGCCGCAGAATAAAGAAATGGCTCAAACTCTCGAGCAATTCAGAAGACAACCATCGTGTCTCCTACCTGGGAAGCTCAAAATGCGATCACCAAAAAAAATCCTACTATCACAGGACGATTGTCAAAGGCCGCCAAGAGGCAGACCATTATTCGTCCGCACAGTCTATATTCATCTGTAACCCTCCTGCAAAAAAACCCCGTATCCGTGTCCTGTATTGTTATTGACCGAAACATGTCTCAAAGACCAAATTCTGTTTTCTTACAAAGACCCAGGAGGCTTCTACATTATATATCATTATCTATTGTATTGTTTTATGTTTAACACATAATCCCATAGACAGGACCCTTCAGTTACAGTACACGGAAAGGAGAAAGAAATATTGGACACAAATCTTTTGTTTAAATTTGTTATTGAAAGATTGTTTTTATTCTAGATGTATAGTAAGAATAGTATAGTATATGTAGGGATTTAGAGACTCTATAGTCTAGTAAGAATAGTATACGTATGTACAGTATAGTATCGAATAGCTTATATAGTCTAGTATAGTCTAGTATAGTATAGAATAGTATGCCGTTAGTATATTATAGATATAGTCATCGTCTAGTATCGTATATGACTCAGTCTAGTCTAGTCTCAGTATACTTATCGTAAGACTCTATATATAGCATAGTCGATTATCGCCTCTTTAGTATAGTTAGTATAGCATAGTCCTAGTCTCGTCTCGTATATAGTACGCAGACGTATCGATATAGTATAAGATAGTCTAGTAATCCGTCTGAATCGTACAGTAAGTAATAGTCTGTTTCTATACTATTCTATACTATACTATACTATACTATTCTATACTATACTTTACTATACTATACTATTCTATACTATACTATACTATACTATACTATACTATACTATTCTATACTATACTATACTATACTATACTATTCTATACTATACTATACTATTCTATACTATACTATACTATACTATACTATTCTATACTATACTATACTATACATAATAAAAAATCATTTCAATAAAAAATTAAAAATAATATTTTGTGTCCAATTATTTCTTTCTCCTTTTCCTTGTACTGTAAACTGGAATGGTCTGTCTATGGGGATTATTGTGTTAAACATAAAACAATACTAATAGATAAAGATATATATATATGGGTTAGAAGCACTCCTGGGTCTTTCTTAAGAAAACAGATATTTGAGTCTTTGAGACATGTTTCGGTCAATTAACATTACAGGACACGTGATACTGGGGTTTTTGCAGGATGGTTACAGATGCTATCAACTGTGCGGAATAATTGGTCTGGCCTCTTGGCGGCCTTTGCGATCTCCTGTGATAGGTAGGAGGATTTTTTCTTGGTGATCGCATTTTTGAAGCTTCCCAGGTAGGAGACAAGAATGTGTTTGTCTTCTGAATTCTGAGATTTGCGCCATTTTCTTTCTATTCTGCGCACTTCTTTTTTTAAGTCCTTTAGTGAGCGATCAAACCACCGTGCATGGTGAAGTGTTGTGGACCGTTTGATGCGTACTGGAACAAGGACATCGAAAGCAGATGACACAGCATGCATTTACAAACTTGAACTAAATCAGTTGATATATCTGAATGCCACAGATTTACCATTTAATAATAGCTGTGTAGCTTATAAAAACAGTACAGAGAGACAGAGTCCATTGGAAAATTCTGTAAAATGTGTTACCGTGTATATACGCTCAGATGATGGCCCTTCCATACCTGTGGGAATTGGTCATTGGGGCTACCATACATACGCTATGGAGTGCAATATACTTTAGTATTGGAATAACGAATCAACGGAAATTGGTTCTTCAGCTTTGAGATTGGCAATTTTTAAGGCGTGCCTTATAGTCAGCAAACCCTATCGGAACAGACACAATCAGTTCTTATTGTATAAAATGGTGCTAATTTTGCCCCAACCAATCAGATCTTATTTAACATTTGAAAGCTAACATCTGATTGGATGGGGGGAAATAAGCACCATTTTAAATGATAAGAACTTTTATTGAATAACCCTGAATTTGTCTGGTATGTTTGTTTATATTAAATTTTGGGTGTCTAATTCATTTTATGTCTGTAATTGTTTCTTCACATTTATCATGTTTAATCCAGATGTTCTATGTTTTTTTTTCTATTATTTGTTTCATTCTGTTTCCCATTATTCGTAAACTGATGTAAAGAGCAGCTGAACAATTCACCACTCGTCAGTGGGTCTCGTATAACAGAGTTCCTATCCTGTCAGTTAAGAGCCGAACGTACAAACATGTTTATTATTCACATGCAGCAAAGTCTACAAGTTATTCCCTGCTCCGTTCACAAATTCAGCTATAATTTAAACCGAAGAACTCATTGAAAGTCTTGATGCCAATCTCCATAATGTATTGTGTCTTAAGTTAAGGCCAAACAAAACTGAGACTTCTCATATTTTACCATAACTTACATTGTTTTTTATGATTTCCACATTTACTTTGCTCTGAAGTATATAGTAAGATTCAAAAAGATAATGATTTTGATGTATTAACTATTCACTATTTTAAAAAGAAGAAAATATATATCTCACTGCACAGATTGTCTTATATACCAGGGCATCAAACCTAATCTTGTCCAATGTGAAACCAAACAAAATTTGACCAATATAACTGTTTATGGCAATGCCCACCTATTCAGCCCTTTTGAGGGTTGTAGTGACATCTACCACAGGACACCTTGTAAACTATGGACTATTCACCCCAATGTTACTCCTTCTCACAAATAGAAATGAGATGATGTTTCATACCAAACATGATTTCGGGTTTCCACTTTAGCAATTTCGTCAGTAAAAAAAACTAACTGTTGCCACAAATTGGTAGTTTAGATGACAAATTTTAGTTTTGATGGTTGAAATCCCATGCTAAAACTTAGGACAGTTCCATGGATCCTCCAGGGGAATTAACACTGGTGGGTTGTGCATTTCTACTGAAAAATATCAATAATCACACCTGGTCCCCCTCCTATCTCTCACTCTACTGTCCCTCATGGACATACAGATATTATATGCACCTACATTTGATATTAAGGGCATCAGATAGATCTTCAACATTCACTAGGTACACGTACCCGTATGTAGTAATGTAGGAAGATTTTCCACCTGATGCTTCTCAGGGTAGATTCATCAGTCACAGCCCGAGACCATGGCCAATGAAAAGTGAATGTACAAGGAGATTCCTCTACTGAGCATGTGTAAATACTCTGTGAGCTTATGCTATGCTGTGCCTTTGTTGCAGGCATGCATTGAGCTGAATATCTTCCTTTCAGAAGCACATAAAGGCATTGTTAGTATTATGGTTTTGGGTGTAGGGGGTGCTTTACATGGATATGAAATTTTGTGTTGGTGTTGAAATGCACTTTGTTATGAATATTTCAACATTTTTCAAAAGCAACATAGAAAGTTAAAAGTTGCAGGATATCAGCCACCCCAAAAAACTTTACTGACAATACCTAAAATCGTCGATTGTTATGGTTCAAACTATTCCACCATAACCGATTTTGCATATTGTTCAAATGCTGACAATGCATGTCAGCAATAAACCTGACAAATCCAGCCTGACCCTGAAGGGGTCTCTCTCTCTATCATTTACAGTCAGGCCTGTCTTTGGTGGGTTACAGGTCTGGCCAGAAAGTTGTTGCAGCATGAACTTTCTTTGTCAGGAAGGCCACACCCAAGCTCAACCTCCACTGAACCTACATTGTGCCAGGGTGACAAGGGCATGTCCACCCCCATATTTAATTTCTATACAAGAAGCGGACACCCTCAACCCTGGAATAATTACCCTTTTCACAGAAATTGTATACACTTCTCCTTAACACAAACAGAAGGTTCAGATACAGTAAAAGAAACCATTGGATAACAAAAATGTCATCAAAAGCTTGACATTACACCCCAAACTAATTTAATCATAGGCCTCTACCTGGGTCGCAAGGTAAGGAGAAGTTATACAGTATATTATAAACTTATGTTATTTAGACATTTTAAAGTACTCATTGGGGCCATATTTATAAAGGTTCGTTTAACTTTCGCGGGCCGTTTTCGCGGACATTAACGCAATAAATCGGTTTACGCGATTATAAAAGTCCGAAAACGGCCGCGAAAAGTGAAACGAAGCAGTTAAACCTTTCCGGCGCAACTTACAGTTTACGCCGCTATCTTTTATAAAGCGGCGGTACTGGTTTCGGCTCTGGCCGTCTGGCTGTTTGACTTACGACACTTGAAGGTGGCGAAGTCAGCGCGATACTAACCTCCGCGGCGGGGGATGGACAGGCAACCCGCGGGGTGGTGGTCGGCACGCGCCCCGGGAGACACCCCACTCCGCCACAGCACCACCCGCGCGGCGCGCAGCGGCGACACCGCGCCCCCGCCGCCTTCCAGCAACCATGGAACAGTTTGGAAAATCTGGTGGTTATGTAAAGCAAGTATTAAAAATGACCAATCAGAAACGGATTATGGATTTCTGCAAACCTTATAAAGAGGAGCTTTTCCGCCGAGGCAACTCAGATTGCCATCGCAGTAGATGGCTGACAGAAGAAAGAAGAAGAAGAAGCGTGCTGGCAACATCGGCCTCCGCTGAAGCCGGCGGTTGCAGCAGGCTCACATGCGGCCGCAGTGAGTCTGCCTGATCGGCACTGAGTGGGGTTGGTGTCGCCAGCAGCGAAGACGTCGCGTCGGATAAGACGCCGGCAAACATCGTGCCTCGTTGAGGTCGCCGGCGCCCGCGGGGGTACCCCTTGGCGGCCGCAGGAGGGTACCTCTCAGGGTCGGTGCCTCGGTGGAGCATGGGTCGCCGGACTTGGAAGAAAAAGAACGTCGCCCAAGGGCTCTTTTAAGAAGCCGCACTGGGGTGGTCCGGTTTTCAGATGCGGGACCCTCGAAAAGGCACTTGTCAGTGGCGCAAGGGCCCTGTAAGGGCGGGGAGGGGGAGTCCCGGTTCGGATGCGGGGACACCCTAAGCCCACAAAGGCCTTCTCAGGGCCCCGCGGAGGGAGGCCTCCACCCCCCCACGCGGGGCTCCTCCCGTCCCCTCCCCGGAGCGGGCAGGGGGGGGGGCATTGGAGGGGGGTTGACGGAGGAGGGAGGTTGCGCGGCAGGTGGTCGCCCGTTCCTCGCCGTCCGAGATTGCCGCGAACGGGGAACGGGTGTGGGAGGGGCTGCTGGGAAGCGGCGGCGGCGGGTGTCGCCGCTGCCCGCGCGCGCGGGGGTTGGGCGGGGTGGGCGATAGCCCCGCCCTTAGGAGCGGCGTCGGGGAAGGGTTTATTTTTAAGTCTCCTGAGCGATACTGTACAGTACGCCGCACAAAGGGGCTTAAAATTACCGCAGCACATCACGGCCGCGAAGGTTATCGCGGAATATCGCTCGCCGTTATAAATACGGCGATAGCGCTATTTCGCGTGGCCCGGTGTGCGGCGGTTAATTTTTTTGCACTAACATCGTTTCTTTAAATATGCCCATTGTCTTATTCTCGTGTGGGATTTTCTATGAATTAAATATATCCAAGGGAAGGAAAGGAAGCGTGATAGGCTGGCTTATCAGGCTGGATTTCATATCAGACCACGTAGAAAAAGGAAACATGTTAAGTGTTAATCCTTTTTCTTTTGTGATATACAGTATACAGTTGGTGTGCACAAGCATGACAGTTATGGTAAAGCACACCCTATATACTGATGTGGCCATGTTTTTTGCCAGCACAATTTGAACATTGGTCTATCATAATCGTGGAGAGCATAAGAAGAAACCAAAAAAGGGAATTCATTCAGTTGCTGAATCTTCTTTACACAGTATATATGGTACATTTTTAAAGCTCTTCTGTATCTTCTTGTCAGGGATGAGAACATTTTTGTTGCAATTCATTAGTTATAGAAAATGTAACATAGTAAAATGTGTTTATATCTGTGCATATTCTATGGGAGGAAGTATTCTGGGATACAATGAATTGGGGTAAAACATTATCCTATAAGATTTTAATTTGGTTAAAATAATTGACTGAAATGGAAATCTTCCTTCATTTACTGTATATTTAACTTTAGTTCAAGGCATGTCCACCATAATCTAATTTCTATTTAAGAAGAGGACACCCAAACCCAGAAACCGAAATCATTACACTTTTCACAGATGCTCCCGAACATGCCTATCCACCATGATCAAACAATAGTAGATCCACTCAAGCACACCACATGTGGCAAAGCTTGTATTAGATAGGTGTAATCCTCTCAACCCCCTTGCCTAGGGGTCACAATCTTCCTAGAGACCAAGCTGAGAGAAGCACATTATAAAAGTGTCTAATTCTTTATTTACAAAGAATGCTATCCACCATGATCCCCTCCACCCACTTTCCTCCTTCTGACGCCTTCTCCTGGTTGGGGCAATCAGTCACTGCCAATCATGCCAAGCTGCATGAGCTTGTAACAAGCTTGCAAAGCAAGCTGAGGAGGCTGCAATTTCAGCAGAAGTGGATTGTGATGTGTAGGTAATTTAAGAGCATCTGTGAAAAGGAAGTTTTGAGGTTCCAGTGTTTGGGGGTCCATTTCTTTTATACAAATTTTAGATAACGGAAAAACTTGTAATTACTGATCCCAATACATTTGATGGTAATGGTGGGTGTTACTTGCCTCTTATGTAAATCATTTTTGCAAATAACCAGGAAGATTCAGTAAAAGATCTTTTTGTTAAAAATGGTGCTAATTTTGCCCCTAACCAATCACATATTATTAATTTGGCTTGAAAAAGCCAAATTACTGTTCTTTCTATTTCTTCTTCTTTTTCTTTTTCTGTTTTATTCCTCCGCTTTTTTGGACTGTATCTCCTCCCACAGTTTTTGAGCTAGAGACATGAAATTCGGTTAAACAAATAAAAAGAAATTTAAAAAACATCAGACATACCCTTTAAAGGACATCTCCAGCCTTTATAAAAAATGTTGACATTATGTAGGTTACCCCTGCCCACCCCGAAATGCTGTTTTAGTTTGTTAAAAAAAAAACTGGGTCCCACTACTGCGTGTTGGAGTGCGATTTGTGTTCCGTTCACGCTTCTGGTTCGTATTGCCATTGTAATGCTACCAGGTAGTTCTCACTGTGTTTGCTGCAGTACGTTATTGGTTCGCATGCATGCATGACTTTTCGTGCAACATGATTTGGCCCGGAACGCATCGCACACGGAGTATCACACACAGCAGCGCATTGCAAAAATCCTGCATGCGCCGCTGTGCGTGATAGTGGGACCTAGCCCTTAGAGCTGTACTTACATGCCCTTATTCCCTGGCGCATTGATCTGGCTCTATGCTTGCCGGAACTGCAAGCAGGGGGTCGGACCAGCAGCCACATCTGTCACCGACACGGCTGCTGTCAATGGAGGCATATAAGTCGAGTTGTAAATCTTTTTTTTAGCAAACTAATACAGCTGTTGGGAGTGGGCAGGGGTAACCTACATAATATCAAATGCTTTTTATGCTAGGTGGAACAGCAGGAATGGGTGGATCCAGATGGAGGGAAGGAGGGGGGGGGGGTCCCCTGCGCATGTCACACTACCTCCCGGAGGCAACAGAAGAGGCAGAAAACTTTGGACAGGAACAGAGCTACTACTCTTCAGTTTCCTAGACTTTGGATAAGCACTGCAGGAGAATCATAAGGAACAGAGATGTAGGGTAACAATTGTTTTAAACTACACAGTGGGGCCAGTAGTGGGTTCAATTTTAATTTGGGGAGTGGACATGCCATTTAATAAGAGAAAATGTGTTTTTACTCTTTTCAGTCCTCTAACAAAAGGTATTAAAGGGCATGTTCACCCCCAAAACTGAAATTTAACCCCTTACTGGCCACACTGTAGTTTAAATTTTTTTTGTTAGTGAAAAAAATTAGCATGTGAGTTGGTGGATGTGCTAGTATTTTTGAGTATTATCAAACGTTCAAGCTATTTTTGAGGGTTATCGAAAATAGCCTTGAACGTTCAATAATTATCAAAAATATTCTTCAAAGTCCTGAAAGTATTTCCCGTTTTTGGATCTTCAGGATTTTCCCGAGATCCGTAAATCTGAAAACGGAACGAAACTTAACAGTTTCGCCCATTTCTAGTAGACAGCAAGCTATTTACATTTGAGATATATCGCCCCATTCAATGCATCTGGAAATGTATAGAAACCTCAGAATATTATTTCAAGTAAAGCCTTAGGAATATCTTCACCCTCTCCTGGAAGCTAATGCCCTTAATATATTTCCCTTTATACTCTTCAATAAGAAATATCTGGTATATGATCCCCTTTAAAAATGATAATTGTCATACATTACCTAAATAAATTCTGGTAAATGGAAAATGTTTTCTTTAATCTCTTCTGTTAGAAAATACTAGTCCTTACTAGTACAGTCCTTATTTTCTTTTTATGGGCAAGGCCCCACTAGGCAGCACGCAAGAATCACACAGTGCATCAAAATCACAACATCCCTTTAATCCCTTCAGAAAAATGTGTACACTTAACGACTCTAATGCCCTTAATATATTTCCCTTTATACTCTTCAATAAGAAATATTTGGTATATGATCCCCTTTAAAAATGATAATTGTCATACATTACCTAAATAAATTCTGGTAAATGGAAAATGTTTTCTTTAATCTCTTCTGTAAGAAAATACTAGTCCTTACTAGTACAGTCCTTATTTTCTTTTTATGGGCAAGGCCCCACTAGGCAGCACGCAAGAATCACACAGTGCATCAAAATCACAACATCACACGATTCATGTGTGCAACTCTGTGTGTGCGCTATGATTGCTTTGATGTTACCGTATAGCAGCGCATACGATGCACACCAAAAATGGTGATCGCATGCAAAAAGGATCGGCAGCGCAAGGCAGCGGAGATGGTAGGGCCATCCCCACCCTCTTCTACTTTACAGACATCTCATCCTGCCAAATGTAGCTTCCCGGCAGGGTGGGGAGTGGTGTGGTGTAGACAGGAAGGGAACATGGCATAAGACGTTATCTAAAGGGTGGAGCGGAGGCGGAGTTAGAGTATGGAGATGGAGCATTCAAATTCTTGAAAATAAGGCAGCGCAGCCTATGTAAAATAGGCATGGTTGAGATTTGCGCTACCTTGTAGCACAGAACTTAACGCCTTTAAGGCAGAGGCACAGAGCCATGCTTCTTACATGACCGGATCCCACAATTCAGTAAATTTCGCAAAGGGATTTACAACATTGTGGGATCTGGCAAAGGTAAGTAATGCTGCTTCTGGTTCTGCATCAGCCCCTATGTTTATAAAACACAACAATCATATAATGTTCACCAAATAATTTCTGTAGAACAAGTCTGTAAATTCTGTTCACCAAATAATTACTGTTAAACAAATTTGTTTACCAAATAATTTCTGTAAAACAAGTCTATCAATTCTGTTCACCAAATAATTTCTGTCCCCAAAATGTTAGTTTTTGTTCACTATTTTGTTACCACTGAATTTCTTTTGGTCACCGAAGTGACCATATCCTGATCCCTCCCTGGCTGCTGCTCATGTAGCGTGAATTCCTTTTGGTATATTGCAGGCCATGCCCTTCCACCCCCAACCACTATATTTGAACTTAAAAAAATCGACTGCAAACTCTACTTACAGATCCTCATTCCAGCGTAGTTCTTTATTAAAGGGCATGTCCACCCCCAAAACTATAATCCCCCCAACTACTGGCCCCACCATGTAGTGTAGTTTAATCCTTACCTCACATCCCAACTCCATCTGGTTCTCCTGTAGTCCCCCCCCAAAGTTCCAAAAACTGCCCACCAGGAGGCTAGCAGGTCCATATAGGACACTGCCTGCTACCTGGCCTCCCGGAGATTCCTGCCATGCGTGCTGCAGCCCTTCTCCCCCCTCCCTCCCTCTCCTCCCGTTCTACTATCCCTACCCCTAGCAATTAACCCCCTTAATATTCTGCTCCCCCATGTCCCCCAGCCCCAACCGCATGTTTTTTTTTTTAAAAGCTCCCAAAACTCTTACTTACCTCTCCGCTTTCCTCCGCGCACTGAATGACCAGCGCCGTCCGTGATTGGCTGCCGCTCAGCCAATCACAGACGCGACTGCCGGTCCCCCCTCTGCTTGCATTCTCGCAAGCAGAGGCCTGCATGCGGCGGAGGATCGAGGGGAGGTAAGTAAGAGTTTGGGGAGCTTTTTGAAAAAACAAAACATGCTGTTGGGCTGGGGGACATGGGGGAGCAGAATATTAAAATTCTATTTTAGGGTGGACATGACCTTTAATGGCAGCCGCGGCTGAATGTAACAATAAATACCATTATCCTTTTGATTCTGTATTGTTTTGAGGCTTTAGTTGCAGTTTAAATGGACAGCAGAATTCCCATACAGTAGTCCAATACAGTAATAACCATACTGGATGTGGCTATTACTGTATGGGACTACTGTATGGAAATTTCTGCTTTCCAATTAAAGGGCAACTAAAGCCTCAAAACTACAGAATCAGAAGGCAGTAGTGGTCATAATTTTTACTCTTGGTTTATACTGAGGGTAGGGTAGTCAATCACTTTTACTAGTTTTTTTCAGATAAATTTAGGTACCTCTGTTTATAATCGGGTCGGTTTATACTCGAGTATATTCGGATAAGAATTTGGAATCGATTTTTTAAAATCAATTATACCTGTTGGAGGTGGGAGAGCATGGCCTGCAAGATATTAAAAGTTGGTGGAGGGTGGAGATGCCCTTTAAAGATATGGCTTTTTGTTACATTAATGCATTGTTAATACATATGCTACATGTATATGAATATAAAATAGTTTATCATGAAGTGCTTCATATCATTCACAAATACATTTCAGCAAATAAGGTTTTAGCCAATAATAATTGTGTAATAGGAACTATACTGGAATCAAATAATACAAAATGGTTTGATAGATATTAACTCAAATGTCCAACAATAAGAAAATAATTAAGATACAATAATGCCCCATTTTCTGGGAAAACAACATACAGTACAATAAACATCATTATGCATACTTTTAGAGTGGGAAAACGCAACAGAAGATGCTGGTGCTATATAAATCCAAAATAATAATAATAATTAAAGTCTAACCTGAAATCTTGCACAATGTCTGTTGCCCCGTTTCTGCTTCCTGGATCTTCCAGCTAGCAACTGTCAGTTATTAGCTGCCTCATCTGAGCATGCTCAAGCTCAGAACCAGGTCACTAAATTGTTCAGTTTCCAGAAGCTTGGCAGACATAGTTATAATTCCAGAGGACAAAGTAGGATAACAACATATTTTAACGAGGCCATTCTTTCTAAAACATGTCATTATGAGGATGGAGTTGTCCTTTAACTGTAAAATTGAGTAAAGCCTTCTATAAACAGGAGGTATTTTACCATAAATAGTAATGTAAAACAAAACAAAGAAACAAGAAACCAGTAGTAGCATTGTGGGCTACATTTTGATGATTCTATAGCATGCAATACAGTGTAAATGCACATTATAGTGTAAAAACTTGCACACGTGCCCACAAGTGAAAGCTTAAATACAATGCAAATGTTTATAAGCAAAGGCAAAAATCTACACAAATGCAATATGTTTTTCAGTCCGGTCAGACCTGGCCCTTAAGATATTCTTATTTTACATGAAAAACCTACGCAATGCCCTGACAATAAATAGCAGACAAAGATTTATTTGTAGACAGCTGGCAACAGTTTTCACCTGAGTTTTCATTGTTGTACACATACCATAGTTTACATTTAGACATGTGCCTTTTGCACAAAATGCTGACTGGTACATTTTCTTCTAATTATTTGACTCCAGCTGTTGTTTTGCAAGCCTTGCTTATACTGACTAGCACATTACAAATAGCTTCAGTATTTTGTTCAACTCTGCAAGGAATCTCATCTGTGAGAAATATGTGCAAAGGAGGTTATTTATTTTTATCTCCCCAGCACAATTCTATACACTATGCTATAAATGATAAAGGGCTATTTATGCAGAAACTCTGAGATTATTTGTTTTCTGTGCAGATAATTGTAGGGCAATGGCTATCAATAACACTAGTTATCTACAAGACAGGAAAAGACTAATTTAACTTAACATATCACATTCAAACATTTTCAACAGTTTCTGCAAAAATACAATTTCTGGCCATTTATAGTTATATCTGTCATAGAAAACAGAAAGGTCCTGCCTCCTCTGGGACACACTAGTGCATTTTTCGAGTGTTCTTATAATTTGGATTTCCAGCCAATTGAGTGTTTCAAATTTCAGCAAAGTGAGTGGGTGGGACTAATGTGAGTACACACACTAACGATAAAGATACAATACCGCGGAATCCGACGTTATTGTCCCTTTATATTTAATGGAAATGCCTGAAAATTTCAACAACTTCAACTGCGGTTGTCTCCCTTTACTTAAAGTATAGGAAGTCGCTCACGTCTGAGGGAAATGTGGACTGTGAGCTAGAGTTCTGCATTGGGTCAGGGACCCGCGGATACCCGTGGTTTACCTAATTTGCAGGTTGGGTTTGGGTAATTTTCATTGAGTTTGAATTGGTTGGTCGGGTTTGGGTAAAGAGAACCGCAGGTTGGGTTTGGGTCAGGTAGAAGAATTCTAGTCTTTAAAAAAAACAAACTTTTTCCCCCTGTCTATGAAGAGAGATGGACGGCCTCTTCCCTCATTTTAAAAAGCCAAAGGGCTGGGGGGAAGTGAGAAAGCCTGCTATATTGATCCAGTGTTCAAGTATGAGAAATGCAAAAGTTTGCTAATCATAATTGAAGTAAAGAAATTAAAAAAGGTTAGAAGTTAGGGCCTTTCAGACTGGGGTTACCTTGACGTGGTTGGAAGGCTTTTCATTCATGTGATCACAGTAATGTATACTAAAACCCCTTTGTTTATAAAGTATGCCAGTGTGCAGATAATATGATATTGTATGGGGCCTAGGAATGTGCATTGATTATCTTTTCTATGTTTGTATAAATCTTTGACCAGATCAGTAGCACTTCCGCTAAATGTAGTTATAATTTAGCCTAAGGAGTGCTTCCACAATTCTTCTATTGTATGAAGAGAGATCTGTCTGTAATAACTGGAACTGAGAATACATTGTTATCAATCCAAGACAATGTGCAGTATGCATAGCACCTTACACTAAATCACACTATGGCCGATAAGGGGCAAATACATCTAGCTGCAAAAGCTCCCAGCCTCTTGGCTGGGCAAATATTGAGTTGTCAACAGATATAATGTATTTAAGGTTCATTTCGGCTGATAATCGCCCCCGTGTATGGGCACTCGAAACGGCCACTCGTTCAATGATCATTGCCCGATCCGTCCGTTTCAGCCGATAAAGTGCCCACACAGGCCGATTATCGGTTGAAACAGCTGTTCGTACACATCGTGTGTCACGGGTTGGTACCCATGATCGCACGTTTGTACGAACCTTTAGAATCTTATACAGGATGCCATTGTGAATAGGAATACAGACAGCTATGTTGAACTTTAACTCTTGTAGTGCTTAGGTAGATTTTTGCAAAGATCACTGGGTAAAAAAAGCAGTTTATGCTGGAGTGACTGGAAAGGCATGAGACCAGAGCTGCATGGGTGTTAACAGATGACATGTGATTTCATTGGTCTTTGTAAATCCTTCTGGCCATAATGATTTATGGGATGTGGGTGATTTTAGTGCTGATTATCATCAACCACTTCATGAGGTTCAGCTAGAACTACAGCAGGTATGTGTGCCTCCAGATGATTGACATTTAAAACTCCCAAGCATTGTACAACAGCAGAGTGCAGACAGGGAATGCTGAGAGTTGTAGTTTTCAGAACATAGCATAAATATCTAGACCCATATAAAGGTGTAGATATTTCACTACAGCTCCACCTGCTCCCTACCCATAATCCTCTGTTATGGTACCTGCTCATTGTAACTTTTACTGTCTCCCATAATGCAAGTTTACACAGTGGGTGACACTGACAGAATATGTATATTCTTGAACCTCAAGAAGATAGTGAGACTACCGGCGTTCAGTGAAGGAAACAGTACAGTTTGATGACCGGAGGAGCTAAGGAGTGGATACAAGGTCTTTGAGTCGACGTAGGAGCGGCAACGATCCAGTATCTTGGTGTCGGGTGAAGAGTGTGGTCCGTCCCGTTAGGGGTCCTGGCTTCTCACGTAAGTCCCGAATGTGCTAGAGAATATTTGCCCATCAGCTATACTATTTGGGGAGTAAGGATTAGTGATTCTAGTGCTGATTAACCCTATTGTCGGATACTACTTGCACTGACTATCAATCACTGGATTTGTTTCTTGTTCCACTGAGTCGGATTTAGATTTTAGTTACTGGGGACGCCCAGTGCTATTTTATATTTATATGTATATTTATGGTGATGGATAGATTGGAGGGTGGTTATGCTGCTATACTTTATTTATGTATAACTTATTAGGTAATGTAGGTTAAGGTTGATGAATAATTGGATGCCAATAAACGTATTTTGTAGATGTTGGACATGTATGACTAGTGCCTTGTTTTACGAGGGTCTTGTTTCTAAGTTGCTGTTCTATGGCCCCCGAGTAGGTTTGTATAGCAGGCAGAGACAGCAGAGAAACACTTGCGGAGAGGCTGTCGGCCCGGAATGCTGAATATGCTGACATTTATAGAAGCAGCAGCAGGTGATGTGGGTTTCAATTGGGGGGGGTTTCGGTCAAACGGTGCGCACAAAAAAAACACACACAAAAAAAATTATAATGGTCGGAGTCTGCCGCTTCCCGTAGGTGTGCCGTCTGAGGTTCTTCCTCAGGCAGCCTCATTAAAGGGGCTGCGCTTCTACCTGTGGGCCTACATTTGTTTGAAAAATATAACTCCCATTGCCTATCGCAAATGGAAACGCAAGCATAATCGCATGCATTGGCACGATTGCTGTATTTAAAAAAATCACATGCGCAAACGCGAGCCCAAACACGAAAAAACCACGGCAGTGTGGCCTAGCCCTTAAAGACCCTTTTTTTGTGTGTAGCCAGCTTTAAACTGGATTAAAGTGTAACTGTAGTTTGTTTCATCAAACTCCTCCCCACCCCTCCCAATTTTGGCCCGTGGCCTGATCAAGGAGAGAACACTCTCCACACAATCCATTGGATAGATCCCAGACTACGGTGGGGGAGGAACTTGGACACTTATGTTGTCCTTTAAAGCTAATTTATTTGTAAAGGTAATAACTTGATTTTAGAAATGGGGCTGCTGCAATAAAAGGTGCACAAATGGGTCATACTATTAATGTGCAACAACCAATCAGATGTTATCTTACTGCAGTAACCAAGTAAAAAGTTAAAATCTGATTGGTTACTGCAAATAAATACTATGTACAAACTCTTGCAAAAGAATTTGGTCATTAAGCAAATATTTTGTGCCAAAAGTCAATATTCTTCCCTTCGTCTTCGGACTCTGGAGAGCATTGGCTAAACATAGTAACTTCCCTAAATAACAGGCCAGAAAATCTGAAATATTACTTTTAATGCCTAATATTACACATTTAATAGCACAGCTGTCAGCAGTGCAATAGCAAGTAATCACCAACATTAAATGATCTATTGCATTGCAAAACTTTATGAAAATTGGATACATGTGTTTTTAAAGGGTATGTCCACCCTTAAAAACATTTTTCCATATATGATTCCCCCTGTCCCCCCAGCCCCAACCGCTCTATTTTTATTCTTAGAAAGTTCCCCAAACTTTATTTACCTCCCCTCTTTCCTCCGCCGCACTGCCAGGCCCTCTGCTTGCGAGAAAATGCAAGCAGAGGGGCGGGACCGGCAGTCGTGTCTGTGATTGGCTGAGCGTCAGCCAATCATGGACGCGGCTGCCGGGAGTACATTGCGGCGGGGGAAAGAGGGAAGGTAAGTCAAGTTTGGGGCACTTTCTAAAATTAAATTTTTTTAATTATTATTACATATAAAGGGTTTTATGGTAGGGAGAGGGATAGCAAACGGGAGGGAGGGGGGAGGGAGGAGGGAGAGAGAAGGCTGCAGTACGCATGCCAAACTTCTTCCCGGAGGCCAGGTAGGAGGCAGAATCCTATATGGACTCTGCTATCTTCCTGGTGGGCAGTTTTTGGGACTTTGGGGGGGACTACAGGAGAACCTTATGGAGCTGGGATGTGAGGTAAGGATTAAACTACACTACATGATGGGGCCAGTAGTGGGGGGGATTATAGTTTTGGGGGTGGACATGCCCTTTAAAGCCTAGAAATTCTAAACAGACACACATCTAAAACCAGAGATAGTTGCAAGAAGACAAATAGAGACAACACCAAAATTCAGCTGTTTAAAGTTTAATTTCCAGTTTAACACTGGTGATTTATATCACCACTTTTAATTATGCTTGAAATTCTGACTTCAGTAACTTACGAGCTGATTCATTAGGAGCTGTTTGCTGCCACCAATCAGATGTTAGCTTTTAACTGGGTTTCTGCAGTGGTTGCTGCAGATGAATAGCAAGCCTGAACATTTGCAATTTTAATTGCATCAGCCCCTCAGTTTAGTATTAGGCATTTTTATAGTACCAAATTTCACAGTAGATGATGCAATGGAATGTTAAAGGGATAGTCAAGATAATCCTTAAAGGGGCAGCCACTATAAAAGTTACAGTATTGTACTTTTTGTTAATTTGATCCTTCTCAAAAAATGAATATTTTTGTATCATTTGTGTTAAATTACCCATGCTATTAATGTGCTGAAACCAAACTGATGTAGCATGTTATGATTTAGAAATAACATTAGCCCCTTTAGTTTACTACTTTAATAGACAGTAATCCCTTACAGTAACCCACAATTCCTTGGCACTCTAGATGTTTGGAAACTACAACTCCCAGAATGCTTTAGTTGCTGGGATATGTAGTTTCTAAACATGAGGCAAGGTTTAACAAACATATAATTAAGATTAACAACATACAGTAAGCAACAATTCACCTGCCCACCTCTAACCCATAGAACAAAACTAGCTCTTGACTCATGGACAGCTACTACACTGCAGCTTTTTGGACTTGGGGAGGGGGGGGGGGATTACATGGCAACCCTTTGGAGTGGCGATGTAAGGTAAGGATTTATAAACCATACACAGTGGGGCCAGTAGTGGGGGAAATTATAGTTTTGGGGGGTTGGGGGGTGGACATGCCCCTTAACTGTTGGCTCCATGTTATATAATATCCTAGTTAAGCAACTTAAGCCTCATTCACACATCCGATTGGACGCCTGATAAACAGCACCCAAGCACACATGTCCAAACAGCTGTTTGCCCAATAATACACTTGTTTATGCGTTTGCCCAAACTCTTACGCTTTACAATTTCTTTGTAGATTAATATTATCCCATTTACAACATTTTTCATTTTCAAGGAAATATTTAAAGAAATAGTCCGCGGTGAATTGTTATAATATACGGTATATATATATTGGAATCACGACAAGGAAGGAAAATTTTACATTAAGCATAATTTTAATGGAAGTATAGAAACAAACCACAATTTAGATTTAGACATTAAAGGGTATGTCAACCCTTAAATCAAATTTTTAATATAGCCTTCCCCCTGGTCCCCCAGCCCCAACCGCATAATTTTTATTTTAAGAAAGCTCCCCAAACTCTTACTTAACTCCCCTCTTTCCTCCGCCGCCCTGCTCCGGCCCTCTGCTTGCGAGAAATGCAAGCAGAGGGCGGGACCAGCAGCGCGTCTGTGATTGGCTGAGGGGCAGCCAATCACGGACGCGGCTGCCGGCAGCTCACTTCAGCGGAGGAAAGAGGAGAGTAAGTAAGAGTTTGGGGAGCTTCTTAAATAAAAATGATGCGGTTGGGGTGGGGGACCAGTGGGATTACTATACTAAAGGGTTAAATGCTAGGGGGAGGGAATCAGGAGAGGGAGGGGGAGGGAGGGGGAGAAGGGCTGCAGTACGCATGCCAAACTTCTCCCGGAGGCCAGGTAGGAGCAGCGTCCTATATGGACTCTGCTATCCTCCTGGTGGGCATTTTTGGGACTTAGGGGGGGGACTACAGGAGAACCTATGGAGCTGGGATGTTAGGTAAGGATTAAACTACACTACATGGTGGGGCCAGTAGATGTTGGGGGGATTATAGTTTTGGGGGTGGACATGCCCTTTAAGGCTGAGGCCACACTGCAACGCACAGGAATCGCACACAAAATCGCGAGCGTTATCGCACGCTTTGTGTGCGCTTTTCTTGTGCGTTTGCGTTTTGTGCATGCGTTTTCACCATTTCGCGTTATGTAAACGCTGCGTTAGCGCACCAAAAATGGTGAACGCATGCGTTACCAAAACGCCAACGGACGTGCAATCGCATGCGCATCGGAAATCGCGGGAAATTCCTGCGATTTCCACTTTAGCAAAAATCGCGGGCGCAATTGCGAGCGCTAAACGCGGGCACAATTGCGATTGCGGAACACGCTAGTGTGGCCTCGCCCTTAAACTGTGATTAAGCCCACAAACAGATTTATACATAGGCACAGGCAAATTTTTACCGGAAACAATAGATATGAGTTTTATTTATATTTGATAACTTACCATATATTTGTAATATATTTATAATCTTAAATGAAAATATAATAAAAAAATTAAAACATTTTTAGGATGACACATAAGGCTTTTATCACATTCTGTTAATGGAAGTACAGGACAAAAAACACAATATAAATAGACATTTCTTTAAACTGTGATTAAGCCCATAAACAGATTTATACTAAACAAGGTAAACCCTATATGCAAATTAGGACATGCTGATGACACAAGAGGAAATGACATCACAAAGAGATTGTTATAAATGCAGCAAAAAAAATAATCTTGCTCACAACTTTTTTTTCAAGCAACAGTGAAAGCAAAAATGCATTTCTTCAAGAAATTGCTCATTTTGCTCTTATTGCTTTTTCATTTTACCGGAAACCATAGGTAAGAGTTTTTTGATCAGTTACCATATACGTGTAATATTAATAATTATAGATAAAAATATAATAGGAAAATCCCAGTTCTATTTGTAAGGCTGTATAAATTAACACATTTCTCTCTTTATTCAGAACGTCCTGTACATAATAGAAAAAAACGGAAGATGCCAAGGGTGAGATTTCCATGATCATATTATTTAATATGTATAATATATAATATTGCATGTACTGTGTGAGTGAGATAATATACAGGGCTGATACAATATAAGGTTCAAACGTTTCCCTATGATATTGATTTGCAAGATGTTAACTTGTTACTGGGTCACTGCAGTTAAATAACATCTGATTGGCTGCAGCAGATTAATAGCACAGGCAGTGGTGTGGGGATCACCATGGCAACCACGTGATTGTTATAGGCCATGAAGCCAAGGGGGCTGCAAAGGAATTGGGACCTGCAAGGTTGCTGAATGTCAGTTAAAAGGATTGAAATGTACCAACTGCTTTACCAGTCTGAGCAGTGGGAGGTGTGACCACCTGATGAAAAACTTGTCAGCAGCCAACGGCAGCTCTGACACCTCCCCCATTCCCCTCCCCATTAGCTCCATGATTGGCTCCCTGACTGTCACTCTTTTGCAGCCATGTGTATTGGGGTGGGCGGTTCCTAGTCATTAAGGCCAGGGAGAACTGATTGAGATCCATGAAGGGGAGAGAGGAGGAGGAGTTTCACGTGGCTGGGCAGGCGGGTGGTAGTGTCCTGTGTCAGTAAGTAGTAGTAACAGGTAGTAGTATATCAGAGGGAAGTTTGATCAAGGGCCAAGGCTGGATAACGCGATGGCTCAGTGGTTAGCACTGATGCTTGAACGGCTTTAGTCTGAGATATCTGCAAGAAGTTTGTATGTTCTGCAGTGCTTGCGTGGGTTTCCTCCGGGCACTCCGGTTTCCCCCACAATCTTAAAGACATACTGATAGGTTATATGTGTCAAATAAATGTGCTTAGATTGTAAGCTCTTCAGGGCAAGGCCTGATGTGAATGTTTACATGTAATTGTAAAGCGCTATGGAAGATGTTGGCGCTATATAAATCCACAGTAATAATAATAATAATAACAACACAGACCATGTTACTGAACTATAACATTGTACCTAATATCTAAATACTGAAAACCCTTTTAGGGGAATTTATGGAGGAGCTCTGCAGCCGCGCAGCGCTCCGTTCTCTCCTTAAAGTCGCACTAACCGATTTACGATCGGTTAGCGCAACGTTTAGTCTTGCGCGAGTCCCAGAAGAGGCATTCGCGCAGCCGGCGCAAAAGGATTTACCAGAGACTGCGTGGGTCTTAGCATGTAAGTAATTAACGCCAGCTGTAGCTGGCGTTAAATACTTACGTGCAGGTGAGATTACCCCAGAGCCGCTCAGCCTCTGGTAAATCCCGTTCGGGAGATTTGCCCAGAGCATTTACAACAATAACAACAACACTTTTATCCCATCAGCCCATAGTGTTTGTGTATTTTAAAAAAGGAAACGATAAAGTTTTTGATGTTTACATGGATTTTTATTCATTTTTTATGCACTTTTATCCCATCAGCCCATAGTGTTTGTGTATTTTAAAAAAGGAAACGATAAAGTTTTTGATGTTTACATGGATTTTTATTCATTTTTTATGCAGTAGATTGCTCTGGAATTGTCTTAAGGTTCGTACACACGTGCGATCGCGGGGGCCGACCGAAATGCGTGATGTGTATGAACGATAATCGTTCGGTTGGGGATTGTTGCATCTGCCGGGCGGATCTCCAAACGAGCGGCCGTTTCGACCGATAAAGTGCCCATACACAGGATGATTATCAGGCGAAACGGACGCTCGTACACATTGTGCATCATGGGTCGGCGATGATTGCACGTGTGTACGAGCCTTTACTCTGTAAAGAAAAAACAAATACTAACATAGAGCCATAACCCCATAACCGTGTGTTAAAATGAACAGACATGATTGATGTATCTATATTTTTTTTCCCCCATTTTTTGCAGAAAACCTCTCAAACCTCTCAAACCCAACAGTGGTTGTTGTAGTGCAGAAAACCTCTCAAACCTCTCAAACCCAACAGTGGTTGTTGTAGGAGCGGCTATTATAATTATAATAGTTGTAGATTGCTCTGGAATTGTCTTAAGGTTCGTACACACGTGCGATCGCGGGGGCCGACCGAAATGCGTGATGTGTATGAACGATAATCGTTCGGTTGGGGATTGTTGCATCTGCCGGGCGGATCTCCAAACGAGCGGCCGTTTCGACCGATAAAGTGCCCATACACAGGATGATTATCAGGCGAAACGGACGCTCGTACACATTGTGCATCATGGGTCGGCGATGATTGCACGTGTGTACGAGCCTTTACTCTGTAAAGAAAAAACAAATACTAACATAGAGCCATAACCCCATAACCGTGTGTTAAAATGAACAGACATGATTGATGTATCTATATTTTTTTTCCCCCATTTTTTGCAGAAAACCTCTCAAACCTCTCAAACCCAACAGTGGTTGTTGTAGTGCAGAAAACCTCTCAAACCTCTCAAACCCAACAGTGGTTGTTGTAGGAGCGGCTATTATAATTATAATAGTTTATCTGGTTAGGAATGCATGTAATAATGTGCTAAAAATAGTAGTTGAAGAAACTATTCTGCTCCTTGCGGTTGTCCTGCAGTTCCTACTCAAAGTCCAGGAAAGTGAAGAGTAGGCGCTGTGTGTGTGTGAAAAGGTTTCTGCCCCTTAACTGTCCTCTGGGAGGAACTCAGGCATGTGCAGGGGAGCCCATTCCCCCTCTCCCTCCCACTCACCGGATCCTCCATGCTGCAGTGAGCGGTAGGCAAATAATCTATTTTCTGTAGTATAGCTACCCTGTTCCCAACCCTAAAAAAATAATAGCACATAACTTACCAGCCATCGTTCCCATGCATGGTTAGCTGCCTCTCAGCCAATCACAGGCTTCTTACTTCATGGAAATAACATTATAGGCAGTACCCGTGGGGCAAAGAATGTTAAGTAAGTTATCTCTCACTTTTTTAAAAAAAATAACCCATGTGTTTAGGGTTAAGAGGGAGGAGGCTACTCAGAAAAATGTTAATTTTGGGTGGACATACCCTTTAATAGTTACACTTATAGAAATAACATAGTACAGAGCTGCAGATGGAGGATAATGATGTGAACTAGGTCTTAGCAAAGCTCCATGCAATGTGTTAGGTCTTGCTCCCCCAGCCCCAACCACATTAATATTATTGCCAGAAACCCCCCAATAGTTACTTACCTTGCCTCTCTCCTTCGCCGCACTGCCCCGGCCCTCTGCTTGCCCGGAACTGCAAGCAGGGGGCGGGACCGGCAGCCGCCTCTGTGATTGGCTGAGGGGCAGCCAATCACGGACGAGGCTGCCGGCTGTTCACAATGGCGGAGGATAGAGGTAAGGTAAGTAACTATCGGGGGAGTCTTAATGCGGTTGGGGCTGGGGGAGCAAGACCTATAACATGGAAAAAGGGTTAGGAGCTAGGGGGAGGGAGACCAAATCAGGAGGGAGAGAAGTGGGAGAGGGCTCTCCTGTGCATGCCTCAAACCTTGTCGAGGTTGAGAGACAGGCACAGGATGAGTAATGTCTTACCTGCAATTCCGACCTGCAAACCTACCTCCTTGCTTCCCAGTACTGGTGCGTAACAGTGCACATGTGCCTATGTTCCGGCTCTCCTGACTTTGCAGCCACATTTTCAGGGCAGGTAAGATTGACCCTAGTATAAACCGAGTTTCGATTTTCAGGCTATTTTTAAAGCCTGAAAACCTCAGCTTATACTTGAGTATTTACCGTAGTTTCCTCCACCCACCAAATCATGTCCCTCAATACAGCAAACAAGGACACAAACCATCACACATGAACACATGTGATGCAATCACCAGCTGTAACCATTTGCCCTTTAGTCATAAAGATCACTCAATCAAGACTTTACGGATTCATTTAAAGGGTATCTCCACCTTAAATAATCACTTTTTATATGTTGTAAGGAATCCCTTCCCACTCCCAACCACTATATTAGATTGTTAAAAAAAAGCTCCTGCTGTGCTCTGATCCGGCCCTCTATTTACTGGAACTTGCAAACGGGCCAGACCGGCAGATCAACCTATCATAGCCGCGGCTGCTGACAATAGAGTACACATTAAGAGCGAGGGGCTGTAAGTATAGTTTGGATTCTTTTTTTAACTATCTAATATAGTGGTTTGGGGTGGGAAGGGATGGCCTACATTACATATATAACATTTTACGCTAGGCGAGGGGCAGCCAGGGAGGGATCAGAAGGGAGGGAGGGAGGGGGAAAGGGCTTCCCTGCACATGCCACTGTCCCCTCAGAGGACAAGGAGGCAGAAACCTTTCATACAGGAAGACACCTCCTACTCTTCAGTTTCCTGGACTTTGAACAAGCACTACAGGAGAACAATAAGGAGCAAAGATGTAAGGTAAGGATTTTTTTAACTACACAGTGGGGTCAGTAGTGGGTTAAAATTTAGTTTGGGGTGACATGCCCTTTAATAAAATGATGTTAAAAGCCTGCCAATACCTGCAATCTCAGTGGATTAAAATCCTTATAAACATCCCTCGCAACATCCCTCGCATGTAGAATCTTTATAGAGGCAAGAGGCAGATTCCTTAGTTTCTCTTTTAATCTAAAAATATATCTTTGAGATAAGACAAGTTTTTCTTGACCTATATTTCAGAAGTTGCTCCTTAAAATAATATATGACGTGCCTTTCTAAATCATTACAGTATTGTAAAGACACAGAAATAATTTAGTAAAGAAGACAGTCTAGTCACTGCCTCATTACCCCCTTCCTCTCCCTCTCTTCCTGCGTTAAGAACAATGTACAGTACATGTCTAAACAGTGGCAAGAGAGATCAGTGCCCTTTCATCTGCAAGTTCATGTGCCCATGGGCTAGTACAGAGTCACAGTGCAAAACTAACAGACACAAAAGTATATTCCAGTTGTTTGCAGAAAACTTTGGAAAATTGGATGTCGCTGCAGGTGGAATTTCCCCTACCTCCCACAGATTTGACATTTCCAGCCTAAACTTTGTATGTGTTAATTAAAGGGTCACTGTGGTTTCCACACATATATTTGTAGGCTTTTTAAGTTACACTTGACCTGACAGTCTGTGACAGTCATATGATGAGCTTAGTAAGAATCTTTCCCAAAATTGATCTTCTGAAGCTAGTTTCAGACCTACAACTATTTTCTGTCCTTTCCTCTACTGATGGGAGAAAAAAATGTAAGCTTGTGGCTAGCTTTAAAAATTATTTAGAAGTTAGGAGGTGGGGCTTTTGATGCAGTTGATTATGCTCTGGTCCCAGCAGTGGGCATGCTCAAGACTGAGACTTGGGGGCATAGCAGTGGTGCTGGTAATGTCACAGCTCACAGTACAAGCAAGAAAAGCCACCCTTTATAGTGCTGTAACTTTGGAAAGACCACTGGAGGCCACTGTTCCCCTTTAAGCAGTCTTTTTTGTGTTATGGGAAGGGGAAGTGGACTGATCAGGAGACCTCTCATGGTGCAAGAGAACAATGTTCATCGCTCCCCACTGCTATTATGTAATCCGACAAGACATAATGATGAATTACTGGTATTAAAACATTTAGATTTGGAAGGAACTATATAGACAGGAAGGCATTCCCCCTCTTCTTCTGGATCAACTGTTAGGTAGGCTTAAAGAGGAGGTTGTTAAGGTTGGACTAGATGGATGTATGTCTTTATTCAACCTCAATTACTATGTTACTATGTTGTCAGATTCCTTCACAATCACCAGATTGTCAGATAAAATTGTTTCATTTTAAATTAATTAGAATATAATTATATATAATTGTTAAAGTAAAAATATTATTGTTGGGTAACACTCCATTGCCTGTTTCCAATTTATGTTTAAATAAACTGATTTTGACAAAATAGTATTGGTATGTATGTATGTATATATAATTTTATTTATAAAGCGCCCCTTGGGTACCCAGGGCTGTACATTAAAAAATACAGAGCATACAAACAAGGTAATAAGTGCAATCCATTATACAGATAGATAAAAAATAAATGACAATTGCATACATCAGTTAAGAAAGCATATATATATATAAAATATGTATAAATTGATATAAGTACCACAAGCCTTGACACATTAGGAATGAGATCCCTGCCCGGAAGAGCTTACAATCTAAACGGGAGGGACAACATACAGATACAATTGGGGGGTGGGTACAAAGTGCTTAAAAGGGCTAGCAATCATTTGTTCTGCTGATGCTCAGAAAGGTAGGATAACAGTCTAGATTTGAAAGTATTAATGGATGTCAACAGGCGAAGCGAGAGAGGGAGAGAGTTCCAAAGGTTAGGGAAGAGAAAGCAGAGAGAATGGTTTAATGGCGGGAGGCAGCAGTGTTAGTTGGGGTCTGGGAGAAGATTTCCTTGCAAGGAGAGAGGGCACGGCCTGGGCATAAGGGACCAAGAGAGAAGATAAGGGAGGTGCAGTAAGAGCGAAGGATTTAAAGGTTAAAGTAGGGTATTGAATAGATTCTTTGTTTGATGGGAAGACCACCTATGGACTAAAGTATCTGGGTTGCGGGTTCTCTTTTGGAGGAGAGCAAGATGATCTGAGCTGCCAAGTTTAAGACTGGAGAGGAGAGAGATGAGAAGCTGGGAGTCGAAGTAGTAGAATGTTACAGAAGTCAAGGCGGGAGATTACAAGGGCATGGATGAACATTTTAGTAGTGGAGAGAGAGAAAAAAGGGCGGATCTTGGCAATATTGCGAAGGAGAAAACAACAGGTCTTAGCGACATTGTTAATGTGATGATGGAAGGAAGAGAGAAGTAAAGATAAGTCCAAGGCAGCATGCAGATTCAACTGGGTTAATGACCATATTGTCAATAGAGATGAAGAAGGGTGGACTAGGTCCCAGTTTAGGGGGTAAATGATTAATTCCGTTTTGGATAGATTGAGTTTAAGGCAGCAGTGGGCCATCCAGGAAGAGATTAGAGTGCAGACATTTAGAGATTTGGGATTGAACTTCAGGGGTTAGCGTGTGGGTGGACAAGTAAATTTGGGTATCATCAGCATATAAGTGATACTTAAAACCGAAAGAACTGATTATTTCTCCCAGAGAGATAGTGTAAAGGGAAAACAGCAAGGATCCTAAAACCAAGCCCGGAGGGCCCCCCACACTAAGCGGAACAGGAGAGGAAGTCTTATTAGCAAAGGAGACAGAGAAAGATCTGTTAGAGAAATAAGAAGACAACCACGCCACAGCTTGATTTCGGATTCCCACAGAATATAGAATCTGCATAAGAAGAGAGTGGTCCACAGTATCAAAGGCAGCCGATAGGTCAAGGAGAATGAGGACCGAGAACTGTCCTTTGGCTTTGGCAGCTTTTAGGTGTAACGCTCCGGATTCCCTCGTATTCCTTCAGTCTGAATACCCCAATCTACAACCACTATCTTCACCAATAGACAAGCCCCCATTTGCCAGGAGGCTAGATGTGCCTCACCGAACACAGTTGCCCCCTGGACTTAGAGTGCAAGGTATCCAAACTGAGGCCGGGAATACGAGAGAAGTCCGAAATGAAACTGACAGACAAGGCACAAGGAGAGATACAAAAGGTAGGAGACCAAAATACGAAGTACAGACTAGGAGCAGAGTCAAAAACAGAGCAAGAAGTCAGAACCAGAAGTCAAGCCGCCAGGCAAATTACAGAGGATAAGGCAAAAGCGTAGTCAGGAACGAGCAGAGGTCAGGACAGGCAGATACGGTTCAGAGTCAAAAAGGCAAGCAAAGGTCGGTAACAGGAAAGCACAAGAATAATCACACCACAAGCAAGGATAGTAAACTAACCACTATATCGGGCAAGGAAACACTAGACTGAAGGGTTTAAATCATACAGAGGAACCAATGGGGAGTGAGGAGAGATTCTGATACAGGGGATAGGAGCATTTGAATTAATTAGCCCTCCTCCGTCCAATGGCTGATCTGGAGGAGCAGAGGAGGTAGGAACCAGTGCCTGTGCGCGTCCGCACAGCACTGAATGAAATCCAGGCAGGTGTGCGAGCACGAACAGACATGCTCGAGTGTGACATCACCGGAGCTGTGCCCCCGAAAGCCGGGACCGAACGGAGTCGCCGTCGGATCTCTGGACAGGTAAGACTTTTGTTACATTACACCCCCTTGAGGAGGGGCTTCGACCCTTACATTTTTCAGGAAAATCATTATGGAATTTTGAATTAATTCTTTAGCATGAATGTGAAGGTTCTCATTCATCCAGGTCATGGTATATCTGTTGTATTCAATAGGATCAACTGGACTTGAAGTTTAGTTCTTGAAGACGTTTCGCTAGTCCATCCGACTGGCTTTCTCAATTCAGAATGACTGTAACAAAAATCTGTGGCAATTATGTACCCTGGAAAATCCCAGTTAGCATATCACAGCCAGGTGTTAAGGGTGTGATTAGATAGTGGCTAAGAGGTGTTATAGGAACGCCCAGGGTAAGGTGTCAAAACAGCATTGTACATGGCAGACAGTTGGTGTCGAACCCCCCCACCTCATAAGGAAGGGGCACTGCTAAGATCTATAGTCAGCAGAATCAACTCTGTAACATAGAAGGTGGCAAAATACCTAGCCAATATCTTAGGACTAGGATGGCCGGTCTGCGGATCGAACCTGAATCCGCTGCGGATTTATCCCGTTCACGAACGGGATTTTTCCGGAGCCTTCCGAACTTCCGAACCACGGATTTCTTGTATTTTTCGAAAATTTTCGAAATGACGAGATTTCTCATTTTCGTGAATTTCGAATACGTATTTCGGAAATTTTCGAAAATACGAGGATTTCTCTTATTTTCGGGATTACATATTTTCAAAATTTGTAAATTACGGGATTACTCGTATTTTCGAAAATACGTATTTTCGAAAATGTTCGAAATTACTAGGATTTCTCGTATTTTCAAAACTTTTAGAAATTACGAGAAATCTCGGAATTTCGAGGATATATTTCATTTTAGTGGGTCCGCTCTCGGATTTTCGAATTTTCGGATTTTTCCGAAAATTCGCGGATCCTCGAGCGGACCGGATTTTGCGAAGTTCAGACATCTCTACTTAGGACCATTGGTGGGAAGTTCTAAGCATCACATCCAGAACTCTCAGGATTTCACCAACAAGATTGAAGATATATTACTCGATGCAGAGAAACTATGGTGTCCTATGATGTGACATCTCTCTTCACCTGTATACCCACCAAGGAGGCTGTTACATGGTGAGAAAACGGCTAGGCCAAGACAGCACTCTTACCAGCAGAACTGATCTCAACCCAGAACAGGTGTGTTCCTTACTGGACTTGTGCCTGAATACCACCTATTTCAAATACCGGGATACGTTCTATAAGCAAAAACATGGATGTTCTATGGGATCTCCAGTTTCACCCATTGTTGCCAACCTTTACATAGAGGAGGTAGAAAAACAGGCACTTAAAACCTTTAAGGGCATAGCACCCAGCCACTGGTTAAGATATGTGGATGACACCTGGTTAAAATCCACCAGAAGGAGTACACACCTTCACAGAACTTAATGCGGTAGCCCAAAACATCAAATTTACAAGGGAGGAGGTACATCCAGGTCATGGTATATCTGTTGTATTCAATAGGATCAACTGGACTTGAAGTTTAGTTCTTGAAGACGTTTCGCTAGTCATCCGACTGGCTTTCTCAATTCAGAATGACTTGTACAAGAATCTGTGCAATTATGTACCCTGGAAAATCCCAATTAGCATATCACAGCCAGGGTGTTAAGGTGTGATTGCATAGTGGCAAGAGGTGTTATAGGAACGCCCGGGTAAGGTGTCAAACAGCATTGTACATGGCAGACAGTTGGTGCGAACCCCCCCACCTCATAAGGAGGGGCACTGCTAAGATCTATAGTCAGCAGAATCAACTCTGTAACATAGAAGGTGGCAAAATACCTAGCCAATATCTTAGGACTAGGGATGACTGGTCCGCGGATCCGAACCTGAATCCGCTGCGGATTTATCCCGTTCACGAACGGTGGATTTTTCCGGAGCCTTCCGAACTTCCGAACCATGGATTTCTTGTATTTTCGAAAATTTTCGAAATTAACGAGATTTCTCGCATTTTCGGGAATTTCAAATACGTATTTTCGTAAATTTTCGAAAATACGAGGATTTCTCTTATTTTCGGGATTACATATTTTCGAAAAATTGCGAAATTACGAGGATTACTCGTATTTTCGAAAAATACGTATTTTCGAAAATGTTCGAAATTACTAGGATTTCTCGTATTTTCAAAACTTTTAGAATTACGAGAAATCTCGAATTTCGGGATATATTTCATTTTAGTGGGTCCGCTCGCGATTTTCGAATTTTCGATTTTTTCCGAAAATTCGCGGATCCCGGCGGCGGACCGTTTTTTGCGAAGTTCAGACATCTCTACTTAGGACCATTGGTGGGAAGTTTCTAAGCACACATCCAAAACTCTCAGGATTTCACCAACAAGATTGAAGATATAGTACTCGATGCAGAAGAAACTATGGTGTCCTATGATGTGACATCTCTCTTCACCTGTATACCCACCAAGGAGGCTGTTGACATGGTGAGAAACGGCTAGGCCAAGACACACTCTTACCAGCAGAACTGATCTCAACCCAGAACAGGTGTGTTCCTTACTGGCCTTGTGCCTGAATACCACCTTTTCAAATACCGGGATACGTTCTATAAGCAAAACATGGATGTTCTATGGGATCTCCAGTTTCACCCATTGTGGCCAACCTTTACATAGAGGAGTGAGGAAAAACAGGCACTTAAAACCTTAAGGGCATAGCACCCGCCACTGGTTAAGATTGTGATGACACCTGGGTTAAAATCCACCAGAAGGAATTACAAGCCTTCACAGAACACATTATGGCGGTAACCAAAACATCAAATTTACAGGGAGGAGGTACATCCAGGTATGGTATATCTGTTTATTCAATAGGATCAACTGGACTTGAAGTTTAGTTCTTGAAGACGTTTCGCTAGTCATCCGACTGGCTTTCTCAATTCAGAATGACTTGTACAAGAATCTGTGGCAATTATGTACCCTGGAAAATCCCAATTACATATCACGCCAGGTGTTAGGGTGGTGATTGCATAGTGGCTAAGAGGGTTATAGGAACGCCCAGGTAAGGTGTCAAAACAGCATTGTACATGGCAGACAGTGGTGTCGAACCCCCCCACCTCATAAGGAAGGGGCACCGCTAAGATCTATAGTCAGCAGAATCAACTCTGTAACATAAGGTGGCAAAATACCTAGCCAATATCTTAGGACTAGGGATGCCGGTTAGCGGATCCGAACCTGAATCCGCTGCGGATTATCCCTTCACGAACGGTGGATTTTTCGGAGCCTTCCGAACTTCCGAACCACGGATTTCTTGTATTTTCGAAAATTTTCGAAATGACGAGATTTCTCGCATTTTCTGGAATTTTCGAAAATACGTATTTTCGGAAATTTTCGAAAATACGAGGATTTCTCTTATTTTCGGGATTACATATTTTAGAAAATTTGCGAAATTACGAGGATTACTCGTATTTTCGAAAAATACGTATTTTCGAAAATGTTCGAAATTACTAGGATTTCTCGTATTTTCAAAACTTTTAGAAATTACGAGAAATCTCGTAATTTCGAGGATATATTTCATTTTAGTGGGTCCGCTCGCGGATTTTCGAATTTTCGGATTTTTCCGAAAATTCACGGATCCTCGAGCGGACCAGATTTTGCGAAGTTCAGACATCTCTACTTAGGACCATTGGTGGTAAGTTCTAAGCATCACATCCAGAACTCTCAGGATTTCACCAACAAGATTGAAGATATATACTGATAACAAGAGAGAAGAACTATGGTGTCCTATGATGTGACATCTCTCTTCACCTGTATACCCACCAAGAAGGCTGTGACATGGTGAGAAAACGGCTAGGCCAAGACAGCACTCTTACCAGCAGAACTGATCTCAACCCAGAACAGGTGTGTTCCTTATGGACTTGTGCCTGAATACCACTATTTCAAATACCGGGATACGTTCTATAAGCAAAACATGGATGTGCTATGGGATCTCCAGTTTCACCCATTGTGGCCAACCTTTACATAGAGGAGGTAGAAAAACAGGCACTTAAAACCTTTAAGGGCATAGCACCCAGCCACTGGTTAAGATATGTGGATGACACCTGGGTTAAAATCCACCAGAAGGAAGTACAAGCCTTCACAGAACACATTAATGCAGTAGACCAAAACATCAAATTTACAAGGGAGGAGGTACAAAACAACAAACTGGCTTTCTTGGACTGCTTGGTAGAAGTCAGGGAGAATGGTAAACTGGAAGTAGAGGTTTACAGAAAACCAACACACGCAGATCAATATTTGATGTTTGACTCCCACCACCCTTTAGATCACAAGCTGGGTGTCATCAGAACCCTGCAACACAGAGCTGAAAACACCCCCACTAGCACAGAGGCCTTTGTCAAAAGAAGTAGAAGGAAAGAAAAGAACAGGTATACCAACAGTGAAGGGGAAAAGCAAGACAGGAGAAGAACATGGTCATTCCATATGTAGCAGGGTCTCCGAGAAATTAGAAGAATTTTCAATAAACACCGTATCCCTGTCTGCTTTAAACCAAACAAACACTAGGCAACAATTGGTACAAATCCGAAAAACCCATACTGAAACACAAGGATTGTCAGGAGGCCATTTATGTGAAAATAAAGAAACCAAGCCTAAATAGAGATGGGGGGTTCGACACCAACTGTCTGCCATGTACAATGCTGTTTTGATACCTTACCCTGGGCGTTCCTATAACACCTCTTAGCCACTATGCAATCCCGCCCTTAACACCTGGCTGTGATATGCTAATTGGGATTTTCCAGGGTACATAGTTGCCACAGATTCTTTACAGTCATTCTGAATTGAGAAAGCCAGCGGATGACTGCGAAACGTCTTCAAGAACTAAACTTCAAGTCCAGTTGATCTAATTGAATACAACAGATATAATTTAGCATGAATGTTTCGAACAGGGACCCAGGATTCTTTCTTCAGGACCATAGCCTTTCCAGTCAACAAGGTATTGCAGAGATTTTTGAACATACCGAGAATCTAGAATCCTGTCAATCTCGTATTCAGGTTCACCTTGAATTTCCACAGAAAGTGGAGGAGCATCCAAAAGTTCAGCATTGTTGGCTGGTTTGAGCAAGGATACATGAAAGGTGTTGCTACTCTTTTTGAAAGAGTTAGGTAACGTTACCTTATAGGTCACCCTATTGATCTGTTGTTCAATTGGGTAAGGACCAATAAATTTATGACCTAATTTAGAGGAAGCTTGGTGTAGAGGAATATTACAAGTGGACACCCAGACCAGATCTCCAGGAACAAAACTAGGTTCTGCAGAACGATGTCGGTCAGAATATTTTTTCTGACGATTGGTTGCTTGTCTGAGATTGGAGGATACTTGGGTACACATTGTGGTTATCTGGTTGAGCCAGTCTTCTAGAACTGGTAAATCTGACGATGAATTTGAAAAAGAAGAAAATTTAGGATTCATGTCGTAGTTACAAAAAAAAGGTGAGAATTTGGATGTACAACATTGTTAAGAGCGAACTCGGCAAAAGGTAAAAATTCTGACCATTTTTCCTGTTGTTCAGCAATGAAATATCTGAGATACTGTTCTAAAGATTGGTTTGTTCTTTCAGTCTGACCATTAGTTTCAGGATAAAAACCGGAAGAAAAAGAAAGAGAAACACCTAAATGGTTACAAAAAGAACGCCAAAATCGTGAAATGAATTGGACTCCCCTGTCAGAAACAATGTTTTCAGGAACACCGTGTAAACGAAATATATGAATGATAAACTTTAGTAATGAATCACGTACCTGCACGTGTTGGGAGCGTCTACTACCACCTAAGAGTCCAGTGCTACGATCGCCTCCTAGATACACCTGTCTCCCAGTAGGCGTGAAGATATATACAAACACGGGGAGCACCTCCCAAGACGAAGGCCGGCAACCAAACTCAGTGGGTAAGCGTAGAGCTAAAATTCAAATCTTTATTTCGATGAGTTAAAAACAGAAAATGTAAGGTCCAAACAAACGTGCCATGAGGTACACACATAAGACTCCGCCCAACGCGTTTCGTGGAACTCCTTCCACTTCCTCAATTATGAAAACTCTTTAGCGGAGGGTAGTTTACCTGGGGGAATAAAAGTGTGACAATTTACCGAATCTATCCACTACTACCCAAATTACAGTATACCCATTAGTTTTGGGTAAATCAGGAAGAGACAAAAGGGTGCCAGCAGGAGCACCCCGAGAAGACTTACTACGGGCACAAACAGGACATGCCTTGACATAGGCTTTAGAATCCTCTGCCATAGAAGGCCACCAAACATGTCTCTGTAACAAACATACAGTCTTACAGGGAGATTCAATAAAAGTTCTTATCATTTAAAATGGTGCTAATTTTGCCCCAATCAATCAGAACTTATGTAACATTTGAAAGCTAACATATGATTGGTTGGGACAAAATTAGCACCATTTTAAACGATAAGAACTTTTATTGAATAACCCCCTTAGTTTCTCCAGGGTGTCAGGCTAACTTAGAATCATTGCATAATATTTTTAGATAATGTTTTTAGATATTACTGGAACACTATAGAGTTACACATAATTATTAATATCATTATACAATTGCACACACATACACAATTAATCAATTAATTGATTAATTACAGGGAGATGCACACCATGGTTTGTATGGGTTTGGATACACACAAGTTTATATGTATCACCTTGCAGATATATTACCATTTTTTTGGATATTTAAGGGAGTGGGAATCATGGGATATTCTCTTCCTCTATGGGTCTCTGATGAAGCGGCAGGAATGCCGGGAAACGCGTCAGACCACTGGTTTGTTTGCACCTTTGTGATGCTTTTACAGCTTTGATTGATGTTCACATATGATTGAAATAAAAGTTTTGTGATGACACCTACCGCCGAGTCCTAATTCCGGAGCGGTCCGCTCCCTGATGCTCGCTCTTCGTACTAAGTATCGTGTGACCTTGCTGAGGTCTCGTCTTTTGGGGGAAGTGACCTGCACGACAGGACGCGGCATGGTGTGGAATCAACACGGATACCACGGGTGAGCGCTCCTAACTTGGAATCTGGTATGTGTTTCTTTCTAACTTAGAATCATGGAACGGTTTTAACACCTATAAACGAAGAGATGGGAACAAAAAGATAAGAATCAGTTTTACCTGGAGGCACGTCTACCTGGAGAGGAGTTAACAGTTCAGATAAGTTAGCAATAATGGAATCAGTCATTAAAGCAGCTATAATATAGTGAGGAGAGATAATAGGCAAGGGGACTTTAGTGGGCAAAGACTCTGGGTCAACAAAACTTCGGGATAAAGCGTTGGCTTTGATGTTTTTTGAGCCAGGCCTATAAGTAATCCTAAAGTTAAACCTAGAGAAAAAGAGTGCCCAATGGGCTTGTCTGGGGTTTACTTTTTAGCGTTCCCTATATACTATAGTTTTTATGACCGTAATGGGGAGTAGCGCCCCTTCCAGCCAGTGTCTCCATTCCTCTAAGGCTAATTTAATAGGCAATAATTCCCGATTTCCAATATCATAATTCTTCTCTGCTGAAGAGTATTTTCGAGAATAAAATGCACAGGGATGAAGACGTTCTGGGGAGCCAGAATAATGAGAGAGCACAGCACCTACTCCTACCTCTGAAGCGTCTACTTCAACAATGAAGGGCAGATTAATATTAGAGTAGGTTAAAATGGGGGCTGAACAAAAGGCTTTTTTTAAGGGTCTCAAATGCCAGAAGACCAATTAGTCACATCTACTCCTTTCTTGGTCATGTTAGAAAGAGGAGAAACTATAGAAGAGAAATTTTTAATGAATTTACGATAAAAATTAAAAAATCCTAAAAACCTCTGGAGACCCTTGAGATTGCAAGAAGGTTTCCAATCTAAAATGGCAGAGATTTTTTTAGGATCCATAGACAAACCCTGATCAGAAACAATGTACCCAAGAAACAGAACCTGATGTTGTTCAAACATACACTTCTCAAGTTTGGCATAAGGTTGATGTTCCCTTAACTTAGAAAGAACTAGCTTGACATGATCTCGATGTTCCTGTAAGGAGGAAGAATAGATTAAGATATTGTCAAGATAGACTGCTACAAATTTGTCAAGGTATTCTCTGGACACATCATTTATAAAGTCTTGAAACACCGCAGGTGCATTACTGAGGCCATAGGGCATAACTAAATTAGCCCTCCTCCGTCCAATGGCTGATCTGGAGGAGCGGAGGAGGTAGGAACCAGTGCCTGTGCATGTCCGCACAGCACTGGATGAAATCCAGGCGGGTGCACAAGCACGAACGGACGTGCTCGCGTGCGTGACGTCACCGGAGCTGCGCACCAAAAGCCGGGACCAAACGGAGTCGCCGCGGCATCTCCGGACAGGTAAGACTTTCGTTACAGTAGGTCATTTGACACCTTGCAGAGGGCCATTTCAGTTGAATGACCTGGTCGGGATCCTGATTGTAACGGGTCCAATAAGTTATTAGCATGGAGGTATTTAGTAATGCTTGTATAGACAAGGCGTTCAAGGAATTTTGATGCAAACGGTAAAAGGGAGACAGGGCGGTAGTTTAAGAGACAGACACAGGTGGTGTCCAGGTGGTGTTTGAAGGCAGCAGGAAAAATCCCAGTGGTCAGGGAGGAATTAAAAATGAAAAAGAGAGAAAGAGCAGGGGAAAGGATTTTAGCACCTGGAAGGGGACACTCCCCGAAACGTTGTGCAAGCATGTCCCTGAATAAATATTAAAAAGCAAGAAGTTCAATAGTGTGCGTTCTTCAACCAAGTACAATTTGAAAGGATTTTAGCGCAGTGTCTGAGTACGAAGGAGGGCATGGGATAAAGGGTAGACATTGTAAGCGGCGAGGACAACAGGAGGTCGAAGACTTCATAATGGGTGACGGGTGAAAGATTCCAGAACTGCAGGAGGTGGGACAGGCAAAAGAAAGCGAGAGTTGTCCAGGGGTGAGGGGATTAGAGTACGGATATCATCTATTTAATTTCTAAAGTAGTCTGCAAAATCCTGAGGAGCCTTAATGGAGCGAAATAGCGAAAATAGACGATGTGGGTTACTTTTGTTATTGTTTATAAGTGTGCTAAAGTAGGAGTGTTTAGCTGCCGAAAGAGCCGAATTAAGACACGACAACATGAGCTTGAAATGGTTAAAGTCTGCCTGACTGCGTGACTTTTTCCACAGCCGCTCAGCTGCACGAGTACAGTGGCGTAGGAACTGGTATCTGAATTGAGCCAAGGGCGGGGATTAGTGGGCGACGTTTGTGAGTTTGTAGGGGGGCAAAGGAGTCAATAGTAGTGGATAAGATAGAGTTATACGAATGTATTAGGGAATCAGGGTTAGAGTCAGACATGAGGGCAGCGAGGCTGGAACTGAGAGAGGAGGATAGAGCAGGAAGGTCTATTGTACGGGTGTTGCGAACAAGGACATTAGATGGAGTGTGTAGAGGAGAGGGGAGAGTAGGGGTAGAGATAGCGAAAGTTAATTAGATTGTGATCAGAGAGTGGGAAGGAGTTACTAGCAAACTGAGAGACAGAAAGATATTTAGTAAAGACCAAGGGGCATATTCATAAACGATCGCTATCGCAGGACATCGCAATGACAAATAGCGTTATTTTCGCCTTATTTATAAAAACGCTTGTTTTCGCCTTTGCGGAAAAGTATCGAAGAGGCATTGTGTGCCGTTAGTTTTCGCCTTATTCATTGCGTTAAGTGTGGTATCACTGCGAAAAGAGAGATTGCTCTCTAGTGTAATTTCAGAGCTATTTTTGTCATTTTTTTTATTTAAAGCTATTTATAAATAGGTGAAATTTTGCCTTTTTGCCCCTTTTCTCCCTTTTGTTGCTTTTTTTGCAGTTTTACCAGAATTGTTGCCAAATTCCTTAGTTCTAATTAGAGCAATCAGAGATTCAGCTAACGGTATCGGGGCTTTATCGTTACTGTGTGTACCCAGCTTAAGAGACGGGAACTGAAAAATCACATACATTTATACAGTTACAAATATTAGAAATTGGAGAATCATATACAATAATACGGATTATGACATAAATTTCCCCATATAAACATACATTATTCACATGATTGTGACAACGTGTGCATTTTTTCGCCTAATTAAAATGTTTGTTTTTATCATAAAAAAAAAACAACTCACCTTATTCTCACCCTTGGGTCGAGGGTGCCTAATTACCACCAGCTATTTTATTTATCAGTTTATGTACTGTATGTACAAGCATGGGAATTTATTGCAATTCTATGGCCCTTCCTGGAACATTATCATTAGAATAATATAAGAATGAAGTCTATGAGTAAAGGCTACATAGCCTCAAACATGTCAGACTATAGTCCGGATTTACAGACAGCCGCGGTGGTAATTTTAGTTGCGCTAACCAGTATTGATATATTAACCCCTTGCTTGCAGCGGCTGCATGGGTATCGCAAAGACAAGCAATTCAATATTGCTTGTGCGCCCATTTTTGTGTGATTAATAGCTGGCCAAGCTTGTTCGGGATTCACCTAGAGTGAATCTCCATGTATGTCTATTCTAGTTTTTGTAGCTTTATCTCTTGAGATGCTATCATGTTTTTAATATGGCTGCTTGAATAAAGTTAGACATTTTATAACTTTTCATGTTTGTTGAATTGTCTGGGAAGTCTGTTTTCCGTGTTATGCTGATTATGTGACCTGCAGCCTGATCATGTGATCTGCTATTTACAAATCTAGGAAGACTGAAGCCGCCATCTTGGATTAGACTGAAATCAGAGATGTCTACAACATGCCTATTTAATATCAAAATGGGTATTGACAAAAAACATAAACACATACACAGGAAACACAAATACTGCACACCTTTGACCTTGCATTTGAATGTTTTTCTACAATTGCGTTATCATTTTCCTGTTAAACAAAACATATTTTTTTGCATTGCACCAATAAGTTTCAGGCCCTGGTTCTCACACTGTTGAGTACGGTACTTTATTTTCATTAAAAATATAAAGAACATATGTACAAGTTAATAAGCATTTTTTTGGCAATTTATTTTTTAATCACGCTCTGTTCACACTCTAATAATGATTAATCCGAACTAAAAACTAAAGTAAAAACAATTGTAACAAATAATCTTACATCTGGAGGTTTATTCCTTGGCAGCACTGAGGAATTTTGCAGCCAATATTTCTAAAACTGGCAGAAAAACCATTTGCATGCCCTCTCTTCTGTGCCATCTGCAGTACAATCTATTTCAATGGTTGTGATTCTCCCCCCCTATTGATCATGTTGTTACATGGCAAGCTCCTTTAGAATAGCACAACTGACAAAGCCATACAAAATGTGTCATAATAATGATCTCTCTGCTACAAAAAGATTACAAAACCTTTTACATTATACCAATTAAACAGATCCAGGAGAATATAAAGGATATAAATATTGTTGCAGCAAATATAAATGATAATGAAAACATCTAATAATGATACACGCCATTATGATTGAGTTTAGTTATTCTTATTTTCACAATTCAATTCTTCTGTTTTGCAGACTTTCTCTAACATGTAACAGTTCTTTTCCTGTAAGTTTCGTACACACGCGATAGTCGCAGGTGTGAATGCGTTTGTTCTGGGGTTGTTCGTTGATCCACTTTACCATCACGATCAATTGTGTCGACCAGAAAATTACTCTCAGCTGGGGCTATATATATATATTGAACCAAAGCCAAACACTCAATATTTCATTCTGACTGATTTTCTTCAATTTAATAACATCATCTGCTTGTCTATTGGTTCAACTTGCTTGAACTGAATTATCCCAATTTTGATGTCATCAAAATTTGTGTCTTTCTTTATCTCATAATTACAACAGCTGGATGCTATCAGATACTACAGATTACTACAGGAGTCCTATATTTACCCAATCTCCATGCTTGTCTGTCAGTTATGCTGGGTATGTAACAAAACAAAACAAAAGTTAGGCTGGGTACACACGGAGGGACTTTTTGTCCCGGCCGAGCGCTCGCTACAAGCAAGGGCTCAGCCAGGACAAATGTCCGTTGGTCGCAGCAAATTCGTCCGAGGCCGAATTTGCGAACGATCGATCGTGCGTTCCCATAGGGAACCGGACGATTAATCGGAATTTTCCCACATGGCCGATCCGATCTGGAAGAACAAACGATTGATGTTGGTCATGGCCACCCGCCCCACACTAGCCAATATTTTCTGCCGATTGACCGAAAGTGCCGTGAAAAGGTCGGTCGCCCGAAAATATTGGCTGGTGTGTACCCAGCCTTATAAAGACATTTGTATAGACCCAATATAAATTGAAGGTCACGGCCCAATATTGGTTTAGGTATGTTCTAGCTTTATGCAAACTGAATAAATCGTTCAATTGGGGCTGACAATAGTCACAGCAGATGCACACAATGCTCTAATTCTACCTATAAATGATGCTGATAAAGAACACAATTATCTGTCTAGTGTTGAACAGCTATTTATATTGTTACAGTTGGTTCTTATCTTCATATGGCTCTTTTTGTGCAAGAACTTCCCACATTATTATTGCATAACTAAATAATATATCATGAAAATTTGTTAAATGTATAAAAGGAAGATATTGTTTAAAGCACAAAATAGTAACCGTACCCATTGTTCCCCTGAATAGCACATACTTTATTTACCTACCTCTATCTTTCCCATGAAGCTAAAATCTCTATAGTGTCCTGCACAGGTTATAGGTTAATTATAAAAACAACACCCTAATACCCTAATATACTGCATATGGCAGAGTGGGTCATCTTTATAACCTCCCCCAAGTTAACTGGTATATAGGGAATATAGGGACAGTACAGTACTGTGGAGGGGTAGGGGGGGTCATAAAGCAAGGCTTATACAGGCTCTTACTAACATACTTGTCAGGAAAGTGTGTAGTGACTTGGCAAGAATGGGTTAACTATTGGTATTAGTTCTTTCAAAGGACCAATAAAAATACCATTCCACCATGGAACAGTCCTATTGTTTATATTAAGATTAGTGAAGCATGGAACCAGATCTCCTTTTCCAGACAATGTGGGGCCGAACCATGTATCTGGAATTCTCTTCAGCTAGGGGTCTGGTGGGTACTAAGAGGTCATTTTAAGGACAGCCATACATGTAAAATAAATGTATTTCGGTATTGGAATGTGTAAGGCAGAAACCAATATTATATTTGTGAATGGAAAGGAAGGCCCCTCAAAATGATACCCAACATGGAGCCCTTATTCCCTTGCCAAGGCGAGTTATTAATATCGTGGGAAATATGGATTAGACACAGGTCATGTTTGGTATTGGAGGAATTGATAATTAATACAAGAGAGGAATATGTTGTCAATATCCCAATACAATGTACATATCTACATTTATATGGAATCTGCCTGAGGGGGAATGAATGCTTTTGGCTAGTCATAAATCTGGACATTCCTAGACACTCCCATCTCATGCATACCAGGAGGGGGTGGTTCATCAAAGGGTTTAAAAATCATTGTAGCCCCTATAACTTTGTTCATACTGAGGGGACATGCTAAAACCGTGTGTATGGACCCAATGTTTCTTCCCGCCCCGGGATACAGGACTTCTTCTAGTGAGTAGGGTCTGTGAATATTTTTATCCTTTTTATTTTATATAACTGTTGTACCTATTGTATGTCATTTTTATTATAACACCATTTTCTTTTATTTTTGTATTATGTGCACTGTCCACCTTTTGGAATATTAAATCTAAAATTTAATAAGTTTTGTCTTTGATGCTCTAGAAGAACTCAGTTAGCCTCTGATAAGTTTATATGTGAATTGAGTGTTTGACAGTGTAAATGCTAATTAACTCTGTGACTGCTTGTGAAGGACTGATGCTAATTAACCAGTTAGTTGCTGGAGTGAATGGTGTAGTGTTAACCATTTAGCAGCAAGGACAGGGGTGTGCATAGTCAGTGAGAGTCAAGAGTTTTTTTGGGGCGTCTTTAAGGCCGTTACTTAAAGTGGTGGCAGCAAGTACCGATTGATTGGTCAGATCACGTGCACAGTGAACTGGCGTTCGTGACAGCTGTTTATTGATCTGTCCTGGCGGATCATTTAACTGTGTCTGTAAGTGATGGCTGGACAGGGGGATGCTTTGCAGATAACATCTCCTGCATTAAAACAGAAAAACAGCTCAGGTACAGCATCCTGTTTGCACAGGCATCACTAGATCAGTGATTTTCAAACAGTGTGCCTCCAGATATTTGAAAACTACAACTGCCAGCATTCCCTGGCTCTCCTCTGTAGTTGAGGAATGCTGGTAGTTTTCACACATCTGGAGGCACACTGTTTAGAAATCCTTGCTATAGATAATATCCCCTACACACGAGCGATAATAGGTAAATCTCGTCATTCCCCAACAGAATTTACCCATTATCATTTGTATGTATGGCCACCTACAGTTCCATTGGAATCTGATGGCAATATGCTGTTGCAAGAGCATGCAATACCCAAACCGAACTCCCATACTGTATAGGCAGGGGACGACTGGGACCTTTTGGCCTGGGAGGGATAATAAATCCAAGTGGCCCTTTCATGGTAGATGGCAAAAAAATTGACCACGCCCACTTTGCAAAGGTTACACTTTCTTTTTGTTACGCCCATTTTTAAGACTACTATTGCTATTTTACATGGTTGCCTGCAAGTGCATGATGTGGTTAAGATAACTAGCACTAAAAAGATATGGGGGAGCACACTAATCAGGTGAATCCAAAAATATTTATTGTAACAACATTCACAATGTTTCGGGATGCACTGTCCCTTCCTCAGGTAGTTTCGGGACAGTGCGTCCCGAAATGTCGTGTATGATGTTACAATAAATATTTTTGGATTCACCTGATTAGTGTGCTCCCCCATATCTTTTTTGTGCTGGAGAACTGTTTGGCCCCTGGAGTGGAGGGCTAGGGGGATTATACCTACTTACCTGTCTGGCATACAGCCAACAGCGGTGTGCTGGAGTGTGCTCTGGACTGTATTGGCTTAAGATAACTAACAGACTAATAAACTGAAGGGCTGACATCTGGCGAATGATCTAAAGGGCTAAAACACTGGCTAATGATCTGGAGGGCTAACAATGGCTAAAGATCTGGAGGGCTTACAACTCTGGGTAATGATCTAGAGGGCTTACACTGGGTAATGATCTTAAGGGCTGATAACACTGACTTTTAATTTGGAGGGCTGACGTAACACTTGCTAATGATCTGGAGGACTTATATTGAGTAATGATCTGGAGGGCTGAAAACACTGGCTAATGATGTAGAGGGCTAACACCGGGTAATAATCTGGAGGGCTGATAACACTGGCTAATTGTCTGGAGGGCTGATAACACAGGATAATGATCTGGAGAGCTGATGTAATACTGCCTAATGAACTAGAGGGATGACTAACACTGGCTAATGATCTGGAGGGCTGACGTAACACTGGCTAATGAACTGGAGGGCTTATATTGAGTTATGATCTGAGGGCTGAAACACTGGCTAATGATCTGGAGGGCTAATACCGGGTTATGATCTGGAGGACTGATAACACTGGCTTAATTGTCTGCAGGGCTGATAACACTGGTTAACGAACTAGAGGGATGACTAACACTGGCTAATGATCTGGAGGGCTGATGTAACACTGGCTAATGAACTGGAGGGCTTATATTGAGTTATAATCTGGAGGGCTGAAACACTGGCTAATGATCTGGAGGGCTAATCCGGTGTATGATCTGGAGGACTGATTAACCTGCTAATTGTCTGCAGGGCTGATAACACTGGTTAACGAACTAGCGGGATGACTAACACTGGCTAATGACCTGGAGAGCTGATGTAACACTACCTAATAAACTAGAGGGATGACTAACACTGGCTAATGAACTAGAGGGCTGACGTAACAGTGGTTAATGGAAGGGAGGGTTGACTAATAATATATGTGATTATATAATCCAGACCCCCATATATTGCTCTGCTTTCAGCTTCCTTCAGTGTTCTGCCCAGATTATCAGAGAGTAATCTGCTAAACTTTAGACATTGCTGTGCTGCTTCTATTAATCTGACAATCTGGGTAGGAGTTTGAAGGGAGCCAAGAGCAGAATAATGTATGTAGTCTCATAGCACATGCTACCCCCTCCCCCAATCATCTCTTAGCATGTCAGCCAAGGCAGGCAGCACATAGTTGCTTAAAACTGGCAGTCCAAAACCTCATTACTGACCTCCCATTCTCATAAATCCTTTTAGTTTAGGCTGTGGTGCATTTTAGCTCCCAGTGTCAGTAAAGAAAATCAACAGCAGAGGAGGAGTTTCCTGTTACTTGCCCATGTTAGACATAGAGGTGCGCACTGTGCCTTTCAAGTGCATAACTTACTAATATCTTCTGTGGCAGCCCAAATTTTTCATTGGAGACCAGCCATGGGGGCATTTGCCCCTCAGCCTACTGGGTCAGTTCTCCTTGTATATAGGGATCAGTCAGTTAGGTGCACTCTTGTTGTAAAGGTAGCTAATGCTGAAGTCTGTAATGACCAACAGCTATGTTGACAGTGGTATTATATCTGCATCTTTAATCTGTATTGCGATTGGTCATTTTCTATCCATACTAGGCAAAGTATATAGACACCTTAAAGGACAATTATACTGACCTGACACCCACCGCTCTATGGCTGAATAGTATTGAGGGTGAGAATCTAAACTATGTCCTCTCCCCTAGCTTAATTTTAGAAAAGCAGCGGTACTTACCTAAACTTTATTTTAAAGCTTATTGCCTCTTTAGTTCCATCACTAAAGAAGCCAATAAGAAGACTCACTTGCAATGAACAAGTCTACCTATTGGCCACAACGCAAAGGCAGAAAAGAGACTTGAGTGTGTGCTATGCACTAAAGTGCTTATATTCCAGCAGATTTTTATGTACACACCACTTAATCCTGTGTGCGCAGACCTGCAAAGTTGTGTGCATTGTGCTGCAGCTTAGAAAGAACCCAGGGGTACAGACAAATCGGTTATGCAACGCACGACGGTAGGACGAACAGCCATTTCAGCCAAGTATTAACGGATGTTCGGTCAGGGATCGCCGAACGACCAACTTGGCGGATCCCCGAACGACCGTCCGTTTCGGCCAATAAAGGCCCTACACGCGGGCCGATTATCGTCCGAAATGAACGTTCGTACACATCATGCGTTAAGAACTAGCATGCTTTTTCCATTTTACAATAAAACTTACAATAGAATATTCACATTGGCAGGCAAAGCATTACAAATGCAGATATGATAAAGAATGAATCTGTTAAATATGCTTTGTAAAGAATGATGGAGATTAAAGACCTGTACATACATCTAGCTTTGGAACTGGGTTCATACTCCTCAGAAGGCATATGTATAATTGTCCCTCCTGGTGTACTTTGATCACTAGTGGAGTGTGAAGAAGACAGCGTGTGCCATTTTGAAAGTCCAAAATCAGCAATCTAGAAATAAACACGCGAACGAAGCATTTCTAGGATACAAAATAATCCTATATTGTCTGAATTATGTACTTAAATGTGTCAGTTTTCAAAACTACATATACATACCCTCCGAAATTCCTCTTTAGTAGGCACACCTACAGAAACAACATGGTGCAGAGTAAGGGTAGGATAAGGAAACGAACCTGAGCTCAGTACAACTCTGCGCAACACATTTTTATCAGGTGTCTATAAAATCCTTGGGATGGATTGTAATGTTGCTTTCTTTCACTTTAACTGGCCATAAACTAGGTATTACACCAATTGGAAATTGGATCCAGATGAATGCCGAATGGATTGTAATGTCGAGATGAGCCTGCCTTTTACCTGCTGACATTTCCTGTGATGTTTACCAGTTGGATTACTTATATACATTCTATATTACGTTCATAATATCGTTCGAAAAATGATCAGGCCAGGCGGTTGTTGGAACATCGCTCAAACATCGAAAGGTAGGTTTGTAGTATATGACCAGCATAAGGCTCTTTCCTTAATGCAGTAAAGCTGTGATTGCTGACATTACAGTCAATGATTGACTGCTTTTTACCCTGCTGCCTCTGACATGTTCAAGTTACTCAGCACAGGAAAGAAAAAGGAGAAATGGAGAGAGCGAGGGAAATACTTATTACTAAATATCTGGTTAGGAATGCATGTAATAATGTGCTAAAAATAGTAGTTGAGGAAACTATTCTGCTCCTTGCGGTTGTCCTGCAGTTCCTACTCAAAGTCCAGGAAAGTGAAGAGTAGGCGCTGTGTGTGTGTGTGAAAAGGTTTCTGCCCCTTAACTGTCCTCCAGGAGGAACTCAGGCATGTGCCGGGGAGCCCATTCCCCCTCTCCCTCCCACTCACCGGATCCTCCATGCTGCAGTGAGCGGTAGGCAAATAATCTATTTTCTGTAGTATAGCTACCCCATTCCCAACCCTAAAAAATAATAGCACATAACTTACCAGCCATCGTTCCCATGCATGATTAGCTGCCTCTCAGCCAATCACAGGCTTCTTCCTTCATGGAAATAACATTATAGGCAGTGGCCGTGGGGCGAAGAATGGTAAGTAAGTTATCTTTCACTTTATTTATTTTTATTTTTTTACAAATAACCCATGTGTTTAGGGTTAAGAGGGAGGAGGCTACTCAGAAAAATGTTAATTTTGGGTGGACATACCCTTTAATAGTTACACTTATAGAAATAACATAGTACAGAGCTGCAGATGGAGGATCATGATGTGAACTAGGTCTTAGCAAAGCTCCATGCAATGTTATAGGTCTTGCTCCCCCAGCCCCAACCGCATTAATGTTATTGCCAGAAACCCCCCGATAGTTACTTACCTTGCCTCTCTCCTTCGCCGCACTGCCCCGGACCTCTGCTTGCCTGGAAATGCAAGCAGGAGGCGGGACCGGCAGCCGCCTCTGTGACTGGCTGAGAGACAGCCAATCACGGACGCAGCTGCTGGCTGTTCAGAATGGCGGAGGATAGAGGTAAAGTAAGTAACTATCGGGGGAGTCTCTGCAAATAACATTAATGCGGTTGGGGCTGGGGGAGCAAGACCTATAACATGGAAAAAGGGTTAGGAGCTAAGGGGAGGGAGGGTGAGGAAGGGGGGGAGGGCTCTCCTGCGCATGCCTCAAACCTTGTCGAGGTTGAGGGAGAGACAGGCACAGGATGTGTCATTGACAGCTACTACACTGTAGTTTTTTGGACTTTGGGGGGGATTACAGGGCAACCCTTTGGAGCTGGGATGTAAGGTAAGGATTTTACACACTACACAGTGGGGCCAGTAGTGGGGGAAATTATAGCTTTGGGGGTGGACATGCCCTTTAACTGTTGGCTCCATGTTTATATAATATACTAATTAAGCAACTTAAAGGACAATTATACTCACCTTCCCTCCGCTCCAGATCTTCATGCACTAGCTTTTACCCAGGGTGAGGACCTGAACCGCTAGGTCCTCACCCCGGGATTCACGAAACCTACAGCAGCATGTTGCAGCAACGCTGCTCTTTTAGGCTCTGCCCCCTCCTCTCACCCTTGGTAAAAGCTAGTGCATGAAGATCTGGAGCGGAGGGAAGGTGAGTATAATTGTCCTTTAAGCCTCATTCACACATCCGATTGGATGCCTGATAAACAGCACCCAAGCACACATGCTCCAAACAGCTGTTTTGCCCAATAATCACACTTGTTTATGCGTTTGCCCAAATCTCTTACCTTGTTTACAATTTCTTTGTAGATTAATATTATCCCATTTACAACATTTTTAATTTTCAAGGAAATATTTAAAGAAAATAGTCCCTGCAGTGAATTGTATATATATATATATATATATACAGTATATATATATATATATTGGAATCACGATAGGGAAGGAAAATTTTACATTAAACATGATGTTAATGGAAGTATAGAAACAAACCACAATTTAGATTTAGACATTTAAACTGTGATTAAGCCCACAAACAGATTTATACATAGGCACAGGCAAATTTTTACCGGAAACAATAGATATGAGTTTTATTTATATTTGATAACTTACCATATATTTGTAATATATTTATAATCTTAAATGAAAATGTAATAAAAAAATGTACTTTTTTTAGGATGACACATAAGGCTTTTATCACATTCTATGATGTTAATGGAAGTTCAGGACAAAAAACACAATTTAAATAGACATTTCTTTAAACTGTGATTAAGCCCATAAACAGATTTATACAAAAAACAAAGGTAAACCCTATATGCAAATTAGGACATGCTGATGACATCACAGAGGAAATGACATCACAAAGAGATTGTTATAAATGCAGCAAAAAAAATAATCTTGCTCACAACTTTTTTTTTCAAGCAACAGTGAAAGCAAAAATGCATTTCTTCAAGAAATTGCTCATTTTGCTCTTATTGCTTTTTTCATTTTTACCGGAAACCATAGGTAAGAGTTTTATTTGATCATTTACCATATAGGTGTAATATATTAATAATTATAGATAAAAATATAATAGGAAAATCCCATGTTCTATTTGTAAGGCTGTATAAATTAACACATTTCTCTCTTTATTATTTAGAACGTCCTGTACATAATAAGAAAAAAACGGAAGATGCCAAGGGTGAGATTTCCATGATCATTTTATTTAATATGTATAATATTATAATATTGCATGTACTGTGTGAGTGATATAATATACAGGGGCTGATACAATATAAGGTTCAAACGTTTCCCTATGATATTGATTTGCAAGATGTTAACTTGTTACTGGGTCACTGCAGTTAAATAACATCTGATTGGCTGCAGCAGATTAATAGCACGGGCAGTGGTGTGGGGATCACCATGGCAACCACAGTAATTGTTATAGGGCCATGAAGCCAAGGGGGCTGCAAAGAAATTTGGGACCTGCAAGGTTGCTGAATGTCAGTTAAAATGGATAGAAATGTACCAACTGCTTTACCAGTCTGAGCAGTGGGAGGTGTGACCACCTGATGAAAAATAAGTCAGCAGCCAACAGCAGCTCTGACACCTCCCCCATTCCCCTCCCCATCAGCTCCATGATTGGCTCCCTGACTGTCACTCTCTTGCAGCCATGTTTATTGGGGTGGGCGGTTCCTAGTCAGTAAGGCCAGGGAGAACTGATTGAGATCCATGAAGGGGAGAGAGGAGGAGGAGTTTCATGTGGCTGGGCAGGGCTGGTAGTGTCCTGTGTCAGTAAGTAGTAGTAACAGGTAGTATATTTGTTTTTTAATGCAGGAAACCACGAGGTTAGTGAAATATTTAAACCAGCTGTTAGTAAATTCCACGGAGTCAAGAATAAAATCCAGAAGGCTGTAAAGAAAGTTTTGGAAGATAAACCAACTGAAAGGCCAGATAATGGTAATTTCATTTACTGCATTGTATTATGGGGCAGTTTAGAGTGATGGCATCACTGGGTACATTTTCCTGGTATTCAATGATGAAGGAAAAGATGCATTTCTTCATGAAATGGTTTATGTTGCTATTATTGCTTTTTTTTCATTTTTACCAGAAACGATAGGTATGAGTTTTTATCATTTTCAATATATGTGTAAAATGTAATATTGTAAATAAATATAATGGAAAATGACATCTTTCTATTTTAATGCTGTAAAATGAATACATTTCTCTCTTTTATTATTTAGAATTTCCAATACAGACTCAAAAAACAGAAGATGCAAATGGTAAGATTAACACAATCATATTATAAATACTGTACACACCATTGCATGGGAAGACCTTTGCACCTTTTATCCCATCAGCCCATAGTGTTTGTGTATTTTAAAAAAGGAAATGATAAAGTTTTTGATGTTCATGATTTTTATTCATTTTTTATGCAGGAAACCGTAGGATTGAAAAATATTAAACCAGTGCTTGGTGGATTACATACCATCAAGAGTAAAATGAAGATGGCTATGAAGAAAGTTTTAAACAGAGCTGGTGAAACGTCAGTCCACATTTGGTATATTTAATTTACTGCATTGCATTATGGGGCTGTTTATAGTGATGGGGGAACTTTGTAGATTGCTCTGGAATTGTCTTAAGGTTCGTACACACGTGCGATCGTGGGGTGCCAACCTCAATGCTCGATGTGTATGAACGATAATCATTCGGTCGGGACTGTTGCATCGCCGGGCGGATCTGCAAACGAGCGGCCGTTTCGACCGATAAAGTGCCCATACACAGGATGATTATCAGCGAAACGGACGTCTCTACACATTGTGCATCATGGGTCGCGACGATTGCACGTGTGTACGACCTTTACTCTGTAAAGAAAAAACAATACTAACATAGAGCCATAACTGTGTGTTAAATGAACAGACATGATTGATGTATCTATATATTTTTTTTCTCATTTTATGCAGAAAACCTCTCAAAATACCCAACAGTGGTTGTGTAGGAGCGGCTATTATAATTTAAATAGTTTATGTTTCTGCTGGTTGCTCTTCCAATTTACTTTATACGTGAGTTATAAAATTGGAAATAGAACAAATTTACTAAAAAAGGAATCTTGTTTTTTTTATAACTTGTGTGAAAACATCCAAAGAAAGACACAAATTCTCATTCTCCTAATGTGGTCTCTCTTTATTTTCCTTGTTAGCAAGCGGTATAGAGCAGTATTAATGACATTGAGGCTGCAGCAGAGCATTGGAGACCAAACAGAAGATAAACAAAATGAAATGATTGGAGTCTGTACATCTGAAAATAAAGGGGAATATTTAAAAACCTGCGGTATTGAAACGTCTGATACTACGGGTATATATATATATAATAGGCGCTAACTTTGTTGTGTTTAGTACCAATAACAAATGCTATTTTATAGCCGCAACTGTAAAATGCCCCCCACCGGTTATTAAAGACCACAGCAATATTCTATACCCAATACGGCTGGTTATTAAAATAGTAGAATACAACCTAGTGCAAAATATTTGCTTTATTATTGGGGGTGAGACATTCTGTTTGTTATAATATATATATATATAAGTGAAGGGGTTTGTAGTGATGTGTTATAGGAATCCCCCCTATCATTTATTGCTGAATTTATTGTCCCGAATTGAAAACAAGTGATGATCAATTAGCATGTTTGGTCAGTTCAGTTTGTTATTAAAGTACAACAATCATTGGTGTTTTCAGGCCTAATTTGATTATTTAAAAGAAGAATTATTAAAATTGTTATTTATTATTTTTCCCCAGTGGCAGTAAATGTAGATGAGACGAAGAAGGAAGGAAAGAAGGAAAGAAGAAAAGAGAGAAGGAAGAGAAAAGAAAAAGAAAGAGGAAAAGAAATTACAGAAAAAGAAGGAAAAGCAGAAGAAGAAAGAAGAGAAGAAAAGGAAAAGGAACAGAAACAGGAGGAAAAGAAGAAAAGGATGGGAAAAAAATTAAAGGGCATGTCCAGCCTAAATAAGTTAGCTTTTAACACCCCCCCCCCAAACCAAGGTTTTGGGTTTTGCATTATCCTCAAGTTTAAAAGATGTCCCTGAAGTTCCTTACCTGACCCGGTCCCTTGCCGCTCCTCCTCTGCTCTGCAGCTGGCAGTCGCTCCACTTCCTGGCTGCGGCTGTCGGTAAAGATGCAACGGGACATCACACCCAAACGACTAACAGCCACAACCAGAAAGCAGAGTGGCTGTCAGCTCAGAAGCCCTCTGCTCTTGTTTTTGCTCGAAACAGGAGCAGGGGGCAACGCCCAGGTTGTGAGGTACCAGGTGAGGTAAGTCCCTTCAGGGGAATCTTTGGTACTTGAGGATAATGTGAAACCTAGGTTTGGGTGTAAATCAAGGCATAGAAAAGTTTTCCCATGTAGACCATTAAGGACAGAGATTTAAGGCAGATGCACCAGCAGGTCTTCCAGCAGATGTGGTAATGACAAGTTCATTGTGTGACCACAAAAGTGAGCTGGATAAGTTTCTAAAATTTACAAATATTGAATATTTTCTCCAGACACTCCGGATTTCCCTACAATCATACTACACTATATAATCCAATGCTATATAAAATAACCTTCTGTAGCGGTATAAGAATTGTGGGATTGATGACTAGATGTAAGCCATGTTGATCCAGGGATATTTCCGATTGCCAATTGGAGTCAGGAAGGAATTTTTCCCCCTTCATTCTGGGTTTTTTCGCCTTCCTCTGGATCAAGTTAGGCAGTAAATGTGGGTATTGCTGAGTATACATCCATACATCTCTGTTGTTTTGTACCAATGACATTTGTCATTGATTGTATTTTGTGTGCTGCTACTATGTAGTTTATGTTGTATAATCTGATAAATGTATCATATGTATAGTCAGTCAATAAAAACTATTTAAAAAAAAACATTAATGTTGCAGATTTTTCTCTCCTCCACTTCCACCTTAATGGATATCTGTAAAACTTAATGTAAATGCAAATTAAGTGCCAACAGTTAGGCCTATGTGTCTAATGATAAATCCGTCCTCGTATTATCCTCTACCTACAGTTCTGTACCAGTTTTCATATAATGGAGGGTGCTTAGTGGCTGATGCAATAAAGGGACAAAAGTTTGCCCGTGCTATTAATCTGTAGCAACCAATCAGATGAATATCAAACAGCAGCAAACTAGTATAACACTAACATCTGATTGCACCGAAAAACTTTGTACCCCTTATATCATAGCCCCTAATATTTAACAACTGTACAAGAATATAGATTTTGCTAAATTCAATTAAATTAAATAAGTATGAATTATTTAAATAACTAATTAATTAATTAATTTTTATTTTCACCCCATGTAGAGAAAATCACTATTATTAGTTGGAAAATATTATTCTGTGGGTCAGTTGTACAACATCTTTCAACACTGACACACATGGGCTGAGGATTATTGATCCACAACATCTTGTTGCAGGTTTTCCTATCCCTGATGTAGGTCCGTCTCACTGAAAAACAACCCAACCCTCCCTTCCTACCACCTGATGTAGACTGATATTTGGAATCTATGCCTGTGTTTAAGATTAAGGAAGGATTGCTATCACTTTACTTTAATACAGGGGTGTCAAACATAATCACATAAGGGGCCAAAATCAAAAAGACAAGCTAAGTGGTGGGTCAACTTTTTTTATAAAGATATTTAGCAGGTGCAGGATTGCATCTCTGTCATGCTTATGCCTAGTGAGGGTCTCGGAAGGCAGGTGTGAAGCACACTGTTTTGCTGGGTCCTCTGCCTATGGCATGATATGCGCTAATGTGGAATGTCCAACTTTCTTTCTTGTTCGGTAATGGAATGGCCAAACCAAAGGAGCTCTTAGTCACGCCTCCCTCCCCAGCGCTGGGCTAGATACATGATCAGATGTTACAGTGGTGATTGCATTCAAGCCTTACTACGCTGTTATCCATTTGTGCAAGTCATATTTGTGCAGACCCAAGCATGAGGCGTGACTATAGACATACATATCTGTGTAAGTTGGGCATGAAGGCATCTTAAATGTACCAATCTGTGTGAGCTAGGCATAAGGGCATCTTATATGTACCTATCTGTGTGAGCATCTTAAATATACCTGTTTGCTGGGCATGAGGGCATATTTCATGTGCCTACCTATTTGAGCTCAGCATGAGGGCATTGTATATGTACCTATCTGTCTGAGCTGGGAGTGTTTTCAAGGTAACCTCATAAGTGTCCACTTATCAGGTTTTCTCAAAGGGTGTGCACACTGGTGTGACTTCAAAGAGCCAGAGGTGTGCCTCAGAATTTTGGCAGCGGAATATTTTACTAGCCATAACTTAAATGTTTTGTTATTATGTACTTAAAATATTTTTGTGATAAAACACAGTCAATGTAGGAAATATGGGTAACTACAACTTTATGTCCAACATTAAGGATATCTTTACTTTAAAAATTAAAATTTTCAAAAATAGTAAGATAAGATCGAGAAAAGGTCCATTACTTTTTTTCGGATTTTAAATCTGAGCTGTAGATCCTGAAATCTGTGCTTTAAATCACAGCATTACAGTGTATGTATGTATGTATATGTTTATTTTATAGGCCACTAGGGGACACAGCGCTGTACAATATAGAATACAAAAAGTCATACAGGGGGACAGTAATTAAATATTAAATAAGTATGAGCATCACTAAATACAGAGACTTAAAACATGTAACATGACAAGAAGGTCCCTGCCCCTTAGTGCTTACAATCTACTTAGGTGGTAACATACAGACACATAGGAAAGGGTGGAAGTGCTAAGTAATAACTACAATACAAGGATTGTGGAAGCACTCCAATTAGGCCAAATTACAACTATATTTAGCGGAAGTGCTACTGATCTGGTCAAACATTTATACAAACATACAATATCATATTATCTGCACACTGGCATACTTTATATAAGTATGCCAGTGTGCAGATAATATGATATTGTATGGAGCTAGGAATGTGCATTGATTATTTTTTCTATGTTTGACTAAAGAAATAACTGGTGCAGTGTCAACAGTCCTATGCTGTGCTGTGCTCAGAGAGACAGCTTGACAGGTTAGATTTAAACTTCTTTATTTAGATGTAGAGAGAGGGAATAGAATCCAGAGGATGGGAGCTAAAGAGAAAAAGGTTTAACCCGAGAGGAGGCAGTGTGAGTTAGGTGTCTATATAAGAGATGGTTCTGTGATGAGCGGAGGGTATGGGCAGGGACATATGGGGACAAAATATACGAAGGACCAGCAGAGTGAAGGGATTTAAATGTAACAGAAGGATTTTTGTGTAAGACCTGTCACTCAGAGTTCGAAATATAATATGTTAATATGTGCCCCCCCCTTCCCTCTCTATGAGCTTTGGTTGCTTGTCTCTCTTTCTTCTATCTTTCCTAGTCTCTCTCAACTGCTGTTGATAATTTGATTCAAACTGGTGAACTGGCACATTGAGACTGGTAGAAAAAGCTGTACAAAGACCGGCTGCATATGGTTGCAGGGAGTGCTACTGGAGGTTGTTAGGGGCTGGTAATGAAAGTTCTGTACTGAGCCCATGTAAAACTGCAGCCCCACTGTGGATCTTATACCTCTCTCCATCTGCACTATGTTACCCTTTCTGAAGCCTTTGAAATCCATGCCTGGCAGTCAATGTGACGCCCTGCATTCACCTTTATCAGCTGATCGCAGTTGACTGTCGTCGGTTCACGATCAGCTTTTTTAAAATGAGAAGAGCTGTATGTGTACATCATCCACGTGTTTTGTCCTAAAAGACTCCTTAGCAGATGTTTTTATTTCTGGTGTTAGGAACTCCACTGAATGTTCATCATTAGAGATGTAATATGGAAGGGCTGCTCGCCATCTGCCCACACCATAACTGGAGATAACCGGTGATTTCTATATCAGTAGGACCTGTTTATACTGAAATATTCACCTTGCTATGTAGAGAGGGTGACACTGAAACAAACTATAACTGCTAATAGCCCTTAAGAAAATGTTTAAAGGGAAATGTGAGAAATAATATCATCATATCTACTGAATTGGCTGTGCAGATGTGCAAAAATTTAATATCTAGATATCTTAGCATTGATCTATAGAATATCCCAATCTACTTATAGATACGGATCAGATTGTTCTCAATACCTACCCAATAGATATTGGTTAGATTTCAATGAACACCCACCTAACAAAGCATTTATTTTGATTCTGATAGTTAACCAATGTCCAAATTTTCCCTAGCCAAGTTCATTAATATTCTTCCTGCGCCCCTCCTTGATTCCTTTGTCTTTCACTCTTCAGTTTGTGAGCAGGCTTGTTTGCAGCAACAGATTGAAGCAAGAATGAATTAAAGGGGGGATAGGCTATAAACCATTTCTTGGACACGTACATGTATTTTTAGACCTTGTGATTTACTCTTTGTAACTTAGCAGGAGACTTCAGTTCTTCTTAAACATTATGTCAACATCATGAAGTGTCTCTTGAAAACTCACATCCGGCTCCACCAGGCTATCCCATGCCAAGCACAAGGTGAGGAATATAATGTTCTGGCTCCAGTTTCCACTGCATCCAAGTCTGCATTTGGATGAATAAGAGAGTCGAATACAACTGCCCACTGGGTTGAGTGACCCTCAGATAATATTCCAAATCCTGTAATAATAAAGAACTAGATTCGGAAAGGTGTTAAATACACACACATATTCTTCTCAGTGTAAGAATGCTTTATAATATCACTAAACATACAATTTAACAGCATAAATGAATAAACATTTTCCTTTGTTTTACCTTCAAAGCCTATTTTCCCAGGATGGGGTTAAATATTATTAAGTTTTTATTCTTTTACTTTACTGATGCTTTATTTCCTTCAAGCCCAATCACAAAGTTTGTTCTGTTTTTGTCTCCTGTTGCACAGTGGTTGTCAAATAGACTCCACCGCCACTTCACCTCTTGAAAGTGCCACTGTTTATTTAGTTTGTTCTGATTATGCTGCCAGAAAACTGCTCCATAAGTCATATAAGTTATGCATGCCTGCCTGATCCTTCCATCTCAATTAATCAACAACATGGGCAGTAGACGGAGCAATAAAGGACTTCATTCCACCATCAATGTTCTAATGCTTGTGGTTTTCTACTGGATCATCAATGTTGTATTGCTTGTGCTTATATCACTGGATCATCAATGTTATACTACTCGTACTTATACTACTGGGTCATCAATGTTCTCTGCTCATGCTTATACTACTGGATCATCAATGTTCTACTGCTCATGCTTATACTACTGTATCATCAATGTTCACTGCTCATCTTATACTACTGGATCATCAATGTTCTACTGCTCATGCTTATACTGATCTAATGTTCTACTATTTATCGTCACATGTTCTACTGCTATGCTATACTACTGGATCATCAATGCTTCCATGTTAACTACTGCATCAATGTTCACTGCTCATGCTTATCTGGATACAATGTTCTACTTGCTCATGCTATACTACTGGATCATCAATGTTCTACTGCTCATCTTATACTACTGGACATATGTAATCTACTTATATCTGGGTCATCATGTTCTACTGCTCATGTTATATATGGATCATCATGTTCTATGCTTTGCTTATTACTGGTCATCATGTTCTATATCTCTACACTGATCATCAATGTTCTACTGCTCATGCTTATACTACGATCACATGTTTATGCTCATGCTTATACTACGGATCATCAATGTTCTAGCTCATGCTTACTACTGTATCAATGTTTATGATCATTTATATGGATCAGGACAGGAAAGACACATTTCATTAAACTAATTAAATTGCAAAATCTGCAGCTTTTATAATTAAAGGAAAGTTAGTGGAAAATTATTCTAAAAATCAATAGATTTTGAAAAATCAGTTGCTTTTATACCACTTGCTATTTCCCCTGTTACATAGTGAGCTATCATTCAGATCTGTAACAGTTCTTTTTCTTCCAGAATGCACACTTCTATGGAATATTCCTAAAGAATAGTCAGTGCAATTTGGAATCCTGTGTATAAAAGCACATCTTTGAAATGAAAAGGGTTCAAAAAGGCAACTTAATCAATAAGGGAATTAGGGGAACTTGAATATGAGAGAGATATTGACTAAGTTGCAATTATGTACGTTAAGAAAAGGCGCTTGCGTGGGGATATGATTACTGTGATAAATACATTAACGGGCCGTACATCTGGGGCATTGTTCACCATAGAGCATGTCAGAGACACATGATATTCCCTTAAGGCTTGTTCGGAAAGGGTTTTTCACTGTAAAGCTATGGAACTGTCTTTCAGTGGACGTTGTTATGGCAGGTTCATTGGACAGTTTCAAAAAAAGCTGGATGAGTTTCTGCAAACAAGAAATGTTGCAAGTTACTGGTATTGATATATAATAAGAGTTGATCCGGGATATTTCTGTTGCCACTTGGAGTCAGGAAGATTTTTTCCCCCTTCACAAATTTGGTGGGGTTTTTTTTTGCCTTCCTCTGGATCAACAGTTAGGCAGAAATGAGGGTATTGTAGATGGGTTGTACTGGATGGACCGTATGTCTTTAATCAACTCAAAATACTATACTAACAGTAATTTCTACTGATTGGCTGTTGGATGTGTCAAACATGCTCAGATCTCTCTGAGCAACTGAATCAACCCAGGCACTGGATCAAGGACAAGACCATAACGGCCTCTATTAGGGGTCCTGCAAATAGGAATCAGTATTTCGAAGCATTTATTTAGACACATACAAAATAATGAATGGGCAGGTTAAATTCATTAGGAGGGAGATACTACTTTTTTCTTAAAAATATATGTTATTTGCACTAACATCTCCTTTAAAGCTCAGACAATTTAAACTGAGGCTACACTAAGTTAATGGATACCTTAGCTACTTTGTTTGTACAAACATGCTTAAGTTGATGCCTCTCCAAGGCAGTGTCCAAGCATCAGCCTAGAGAGAAAAGTGCAATCCCTGGGTGGAGAAGACCGCTTCTCTCGGTTTATTTAGTATGACCACTTCCTGGGAACCATGTAAGCTTACAGAGCTTATAAATCTTAAAGGGGCTGGGAATTAATTTACACAGGGACAAGCGTACAATAGAGCTTAGCCACTTTTGTCCTTTATTATATACAAATCCAAGGATATGCAGTTTCAAACCTTTATTTAAAAATTACTTTCAGGTAATTATATTATTATTTTAATTATTATATTTTTTTTTACAAAAATTAGGAAATTAGGAAAACTCAAGGAGCTTTTTAGAGAGGTTTATTTGCATCATTCAACAAAAGCATATACACACGTGTGTGTGTGCGTGCCTGCGTGCGTGCGTTGGAGCAAATAAGTATGCTGCATGCCAAGAGTTATTTATAACAGTTGCTATTATTGAAAATGCACTGCAGATAACAAGACTTAATGGGCTCTGCTTCTCTTTCCAGATATCCAAATGTTTCTGAAGTTCTGGAAATTGGTCTTCTGCTCTAGCAACTGCATTAAATATAATATATGTAATTCTATACATTATATCAATGCTTTTACGAAAGCTCCTGGCAACAATTTAGTAAAGAGGAGAATGTCAGAAATAAATTGGCTTCATGTTTCCATTCTCAGTGGATAGTAGAAATGATGAATGTGGCAGAGATCTAGGTTATTAAAGGACAGCATGGAGTTTAAATTAATAGAGATGACAAGTGTCTAGGCAGGCAAAATGTTTTGTAATGACCTGTCACTTTGCACATATGGTCACACAGAATTCTGGGTACAAGAAAACCGCAAATATTTGGGGTGACGGTTTCCTTGCTTATCATCAGCTGTTTGCCTAAAGAAAGAACCTAAAATATTACATAATATCCTAATATTACATTCCTACCAATGGTAACAAGTTGCATTGGGCAATTTATTATTCTTCTTTTAAGGAATTTTGATTTTTTTTCCTTGGAATGTGGAATGTGGCAATAGCTAGCAATTTTAATTAGAAAGATTTAGTGCCACATTCGTTAGAGGTAACGTTAATGTTAGTAAGCACCTGTATATTAATTTGTTCCTTTTGTAATAAGATTAATTAGCCAGCTAGTACTGGCCTTAATTTCCTACAGTGTTAATAAAGGATATTACACCACCGAGGAGTTCCCTGACCATATAAAAACATGAGCCTGTTAGGCCAAGTGTTTTTATAGAGGTCAGGGAACTCCGAGGTGAAGTAATATCCGTATATTATTATGTAGGTAGCGTATTATCCATATAATACTAGTAAGTAAAAAGAAAAATCCAGCACAGGCACTCTGTCTCTCCCCCTCCCTGTCTCTGCCTCCCTGTTTTAGTAATGTATAACAAGCCCGTTTTTATACATATAAATAGTTAACTGCCTTGTTTCTATCTCAAACTAAAAGACAATAAACATTGTCTCTCACCCGGTGCTGTTCCGGGTCATTACACTGACAGACTGTATTACTTTGCTGATAGGAGGAGCGAGAGCATTCCTGTGATTCATAATTCAGTAACTCAGTCAGTCAGTCAGTGTACAGAAACGGGATTGTTGTCTACATTACTAATACACACATGGAAGAGAAATGGGAGGGGCATGGAACACAGGAAGTCACTCATTGACATCACTGAGTGACTGTATAATAGATTCTTGCCACTGCGCTCCCTTGAAATGCCAGAGCCTTATGTATTATAACTAATACAAAGTAATTTCTCTGTTCTAAAAAATTATTGTACATGAGAATTTTTATGTTTGTAATTTTTAACATTGTTGCATCCTAGGGCCACTTGGATACTGAAAATGTGTACTAAAACAATAAAGGACTTTCTACACAAAGGGGCTATGTACCAAGAGTCCCTATCGCTCTCTTTTGCTCCCTTTGGCAATGCACTGAGCTGATAGTGGCTCTCAGTGCACTGCTAATGGAGTTTAACTTTTGCGATTCTTTAAAGATACCTCCACCCTCATAATAACATCTTTTAGAAAGAATGGCCTCCTTAAAATATGGTTGATATATCATAGTTTGTCCTCTGAATTCATTACTGTATGCCTGCTATGCTTCTGGATGCCTTATGGAAACTGAGCAATTTAGTGACCTATACTGAGTTGTACTGAGCCTGGGCTGCTCAGAAGAGGCAGCTAGGGGATTAACATTCAGTTATTGGCTGTAATATCAACTGTCAAATCCCTAACTGAAAGTTGTCTAACTGAAGAACCAGGAAGCAGAAATAGGGGCAACAGGACATTGTGCAGGATTTCAGGTTAGACTTATATAGTTCAGATTTCAAACTATACTGTTTAGTGTTTGGGGTGATTTACCTTATGTAAGTTTTCATTTTAGGGCTGGACTTGCCCTTTAACACCAGCTATCTGCGGCATTAGACATTACGTTTTAGAGCTGTTAATGGCTCATACATTGGTTGTGGCAGTTGCGTGACACATATTTTGCATAACGTTGCAAGTGCCGTTAGTTGGGTCTTAAAGTCGTTATTGCTTGATGCATTGGTTAACGTGACTTTGAGACACAAATAGCCGATGATATACTCTCGGCACATAGCCTTGACAGTGTTTCCTTAATGTAAAAAACATTGTTGCACTTTTAGGACCACTTGGAAACGTTAATGAAAGTTATAACTTATTGGTTTCTTTCTCATGTTAATGGACTTTCTGCATTGCTATTGGATGGATTGCAACCAATGGACATATATAGCAGGGACTGGGTATGATGGATAATAAGGCGTATCCTATTGTGATTTTCACGCACTTAATACAAACCTTAACAGCACTCTAATCAAGTTTAGCAGCTCCAGGGCGTGTGACACTGGGCTGTATGTGGTGAATGTAATCTAGTCATACCTATGTGTACTATATGTCACTTAGCATTCTCCATTTGAGTTGATTGAGCCAAGTTGACCAGTTGGTAAAGCCAAATATTAATTCAATATAAATCTACCATATTTAAATATTATTATAGTCATTGTTCTTTCTTTACAAATATTCACATCAGTTCATTCATTTTTGTTCCCCCTTTCTCCATTTTCTCCTCTTTCCTCTGCAAAGGGGATGATTCCTACACTAATTTCCTTCATAACACCAATAAGTAAATATCACCTGATTGAATAATGCAAACTATTTCAGGTGGAACACATACCAGTATTTTATTTATTGGGGTGGGGGTTGAGGGTGGTTAGCAGTTTAACCTGTGCATCACTGTTGCCATGGAGTTTTGTTTTTGTGTACTTTGTGTTTTTATGTGATTTTAATGGCCACATGAATTAGCAAATGGTGAGTTTTCCGTCACACCAGCTCCCTGCTGTGTATGTAAATGTGGTTCAAAATTGCTCTGTAGGGTTATATAATTTATTGATTTATATAATGTTTCCTTTAGTACTTTAAATCTTTAAAGGCAATTAGGACCAAAGTGTATCTTAATTTCCTGATTTTTCACATACATTTGTACCACCCCAATACCCCCCCATTAACCATTAGTCAGTATACTTTTTCAATTAACGATTGTCAATGTCAATGACAATTCAGCACATCCTAAGTAACTTATGAAAAAACCATAAACATAAAATAACCCTGGATTTCATTTCATACTGCTCCTGTCTCCCATAGTATGTCTACACTGAGATATCTTTACTTAAAGAACACAAACTCACTCTTTAAGTACATGCATCTGAATCTATTATTCACAAGGAGGTGACAACGCTTCTTCCCACCTCCCTGTAATAATAGTAAACGCCCAGGGAACACTGCAAGACTTACCTTACCTGCGCTTCACTCGCGACTCCTTCTCAACTGACAGGACACGCGCGCTGACAGCTGAGAAGGTACCGAGTCTTGCAGATTTCATGTACTTGAGGAAGTACATGAAATCTGTTTAGTGTCTCTTTAACTATCTACCAGGTCGTAACTGCAGCCCCCCCGCACAAGATTGAAGGCCGGCCCCTGACACACTCCCCTCCTCTCCCCGGTGCTCCATGCTTATGCATTAAAGGTACCACCGATCAGCTGTTTAAAAGACGGGAACCGACTGCAAAAGTCTGGTCTTTCAAACAACTGATTGCATGCATCTTTACTGCTACGCATGACCGCTGGTCGTGGAGCGTTTGGGAAGGGGATCATGCCCACCCCTAGTGGGAGGTTGAGCAATGTTGGAGGGAGAAGCTGTCACTACAGCACTCACAACTAACTTCAGAGCTTTTGTGCGGAGTTACCAGTAAGAAAAGGAGGTAGGAGTAGTGACTTCTACCTCCCTGGATTTAAATAATTAGTCCCTGCATATTATTCTAAAATCTTTCTACTTTTTGGTACGTATATATATTTATACATATTTATATTCTTGATTTTTTTGTTTTTTTACTCAAAGCCACTTCTTATTATGCCCCATCCATAAATGTCTAGTGAGCCCTCTTAATTTTACATTTTTCTTGATTTTACAAAATGTTTTTTTTTCCTGTTTCTGTGTGGAATGAATGAACCGTGTTCCAGTAATTCCCACTGTCAGATGATAACGAAACCTTAACATTTGTTCTTCTCAATGACTTTGCAGAATGTGAAAATGAAACCTATTTTTGCCAATTCCTTCTGTGACAGAAAAACACAAGATGAAGAAACATTTCTATTGGGGCAGGAAGTGTTCTGGATAAAATATGGATGAATCTGTCCAGCATTGATGGATTGCAAATATAAATTCTTTACAAACCACACATTTCAAATACTAGCAAATAATATACCTTTTTTTATAATAAAAAAAAAAAGAAACTGACTACTTGACAGTGCTTTTGTATAAATAAAATGAAATCTGCAAGACAGTGACGTCAAAAAGACACATCTCACATTTGCCTCACACAGAGAGCTCACTGCATTCTATAAAGTTTTTATACAGTCATCTCTCATAGCACGGTATTGGCTGATGCGTTTTGCAGTTCATGTCTGGTGTCTGGTTTTGATTCCACACCTTGGGCTATATTTTATAGCGATTACCGTGCCTTTGATGATCGTTATTTTTATGATTGTTTTAACAATCATTTATTTACTATCGTTATTTGTAAATACATATCGATAACGACAGTACATATACAGATAACATCAAAATCTACAATAACTCGATTGTAAGATCCATAGAATACCATTGTGGTAAGTTCACGGCCACTGTCATATTTACCGATAAAGCGCGCACTGCAATACTGCACTTTTTAAATATGGCCCTTGGACAAATCTGCAGGAGTTGGTAGTGTCTCCCCGTGCTTGCGTGGGTTTTCCTTCGGGCACTCTGGTTTCCCCCACAATCATAAGACATACTGATAGGTTATATGGTGTCAAATGTATGTATGTGATGATATGTTTATTTCATTATCGAAGCGCCACTTGGGGACACAGCGCTGTACATATAAAAACAATAAGTTCACAAGGGGGATCATACTATAGTCAGTACATTAATATATAACTTAATATAAATAGAAGTGCTAGGCTTTGGCCACAGAGGTAAATGAGGTCCCTGCCCCGTAGAGCTTACAATCTGGTTAGGTTGGTAACACACAGATACAATAGAATGGGTATAAATGGCGAGTGAGACATATCAGAGTGCAAATAATACAATCATATACTGTGTCGTGACATATAGGAAGATAGTGTGATATAAGGCTAGATTTAAACCTGCTAATTGAGGTTTCTTGACGTAGAGAGGGGATAGAATTCCAGAGATGGAGCTACAAGAGAAAAGGTTTAAGGCGGAGGGGGAAGCATCCATGTTGGGGTGATCTTTACAGGTAGGCCGTTGAGAGAGACTCGTGATTTGGGTCAGAGAATGTACGTAGGGGTGGACAGTGATTAAATGTGCTTAGATTGTAAGCTCTTCGGTGCAGGGCCTGATGTGAATGTATCCATGTCAGGATTGTTCCATTTTAAAGGGCGCATAGGCGAAACAATTCTATGAAACTGCTTAGTTGATCCACCCCTCACCCAGGGCCCATGTCTAAGGGTGAAACCACAATACAGGAATAAACTTCCCCGAAAGCATGCGTGTATATCAGCCTGTTTTTGTGCCAGCAATGTTTTTGTGGGGGTTTATTGAGAGCATATCAATCCGCCAACAGCAGCATGTTGCACCTATTGTGGCCAGACCACAACACTACCGGGGGCAATTGTTTAAAAATTGGGTGATCTGATCTTGTGGTTAAAAGGCACACACTAGTTTTTCCAAATGGTCGTGGGGCACACTTTGCGCGCTACTGTCTGTTTGTGCTATGCCAATCCAGTTTTGGAGGTCATGCGATTAGTCATTTTATTGCGCAAAGGTGCATACCCACGGTGCACAGGAAAATATGTCGTGTTGCCTTATTAGGCTGAGGCCACATTGCAAACGCCCTGAACTGCAAAAATCGTGCACGCAACCGGTTGTGCACACAAACCGGATGCAATAACCGCACGTATTGCATCCGTTTGTTGCACGATTTTTTTGTGCGGTTTGCGCCATAGGGTGATTTTGGGGGGTGCCGCCGTTTTCCCCGTGTGAACCGCAGCGTTACCAAACCGAAAAGTAATCACAATCACATTTGCATCGGAATCCGCGGTATTTTGCGTTCTCTCGATTTCCATTATAACTAAACGCATGCGCAATCGTGACAACAAAAACATGTACGCTACACAAGCAATTGTGGCCTAGGCCCTCCGGTCCTACAGTGCTGGTAGTGGGGCCTAGACGCTCAGCCTAATTGCGGGTAGTGGGGCCCTAGCGCGCAGCCGAAATTGCTGTAGTGGGCCTAACCGCAGCCTCAATGCTGTAGTGGGGCCGTAGCGCTTCACTCCTAAAGTTGCTGTAAGTGGGGGCCTAGCCCTCAGCCTAAATCTCGGTGGGTAGTGTGGCCCTAGACGCCTCACCTAAATCGGTCGTATGTGTCCTATAGCGCTCAGCTAAATTGCTGTAGGTGGCCTACGCTCCACACCTAAAATCAGGTCGTGTAGTGGGGCTAGCCCTCAGCCTAACTGGCGGTAATGGGGCCTAAGCCCTCAGAGCCTAAATCTCTGTAGTGTGGCCTAGACGCACAGACCTAAATCGCTGTAGTTTGGCCTACCCCTGCAGCCTAAATCTCTTAGTGGGGCGCCAGCGCTTCAGCCTAATTGCTGTGTGGGCATAAGCCCTCAGCCCTAAATCTCTGTCAGTGGGGGCCTATCGCTCAGGCCTGGAAATCGCTAGTGGTGGTTGCCTAGGGCCTAATAGCTGATCCATTTTATTTAGACAATAACATATTTTTAATTAAATGGGGCCTTCCTAACCACACATAGGTTTTTACGCTGGTGAATCTGGCAAGAACTGCACAACGGTTTCTCAATATAAAAATCATAACGGTAAACTTGTTTTTACTGAACGAGGTTTGTTATAAATACAAACAGCAGACATAATTTATCATATATGGAAATGTAATCCTGGGGGAATTCGCATCAAGTGTAATTACAAGCCCAGCGGCTTAGACACGGGTTGCCCCCATTATGTAATTAGCCACTAAATCAAGTGGCATATTCTGGATACATAGTTTTACAAACCATGGGCTCTGTAGACATCTGCGTGATATGTTATTAGTGACTCTCCAACTTTCTGCCCCAAAGTAATGTGTACTAATGAGAAAGTTCTCTTTGTAGCCAGTCGCTATTTATAAAACTGCAAACGGCTAAAGGGAGCATATTTTATTACAACAGTGCTAGTTTTCGTTTTCACAAAACCAAAAAAATAACACACGAGCCAGCAAAAATAGTCCCAATGAAGGTTTTACAAGCACTGATAAACTAAACCTTTTGGGTGGCACATTCAAAGCTTCAGCAACTGGATCTGTTTTATAAGAACAATTAAGTTTGACTGATCAAGTATAGTGGATGTGAAATACCAGAATGTGTTTTAGGGGTTTCAAACTACAAATGTAGTCCTTTTAACGATATAATAAAATGGCATTGCTGTGGGCTCCTTTCTCTGAAAAAGGCTTGTTCATGTGGGGTCCCAGCAGTCGGCCACTCAAAATAACAACCTGTGTACCTAATGTTCCATGTGAGAAAATATAATCCAAACTAGAATACCAGATGATTGAGAATCAGCCATAAACAAGGGTTGAAAAAAATGGCATGTCCACCCAAAACTATAATGTAACTGACTACTGCCCCCACCTTTGTAGTGTATAAAAAACCAATCACTTACTACCTTTACCCCTCCCCCCCAGTGTAACCTTTTGGGGTATAGTAGGCTCCCTCCCCCAGACCAAACCACTTACAGAAACTCCCCCATCATACTTAACCTTTCCTCCATTTCTCCCGGCAATCTCCTACTGCTGGCAGCCGCGCCGTGATGGCTTTGCCTTCAGCAAGCAGAGGCCGGACAAAGTTAAAACGCGGCGGGAAGGAAAGAGGTAGAATTAAGTAATGATCGGGTGGGAGTTTCGGTAAAAACTAATTTAGCAGTTGGGGCTGGGGGAGGGAGAGCCCCTACACGTACCCCAAATTTAGAGTGGACATGCCCTTTAAAGGACCATTATATGGCAAGGGAAAAAAATGTTGTACCGGTATCTGCATTTATAATAATAATTCATTGTAAGAGAGAGTATTCATACTTCTGTTTGTTTTCAGTAGCAGATCAGTCGGCACTAAGCACTTCTGGTTTTAGTTTATGCCAAAAAACTTGTTTTCCTTTGCCTATGGCATGAAGCGCACATGGTGCAGGAGGAGAGAAACGCTGGAGATACTAAGAGTCATCACATGCAGAAGTTACGTCTATCATTCCAAGTTATAAAATCTAGAAGTTGTTTTTAGCATTGCGGGACCACGCTCTTTTACAACAACTATTAGTATTTCATAATTAAACACACTTGATGAGGGAAAAGAATATTAGGATTTTATATCAGCAAACTGACATGAGTTTAGCAGAGTGTTTTTATTTAGAACCCCTAGAATTTTGATTATAGATGTGGTTTGTCTGATTTGCATGAGAATCATTGTCCCACCACAAAAGAATACCTAGAAGTGCATAGTGTATTAAGTAAGTAATGGATCCATGCAAATAAAACAGAGGAATTTTAGTTCTGGTTGGCTTGGACCAGATTGAACTAGCCAGAGCAGACTATACAAGGGATAAATCACATACAATGGGGGAACAGCGGTAATCCCACTGCGTTGTTCTTAAAGAGGCCAGGGTTGTAAAAAACAACCACTGCCCTTTATTGCTATTCCCATTGATAGTTTCAATTTTAATGTGAATGTATATAATGTAAGGTTAGGAAAAGAACGTTTTCTATCCTGAAAGTCACTGGTTTGGTTACCAGCAGGCCACACACACACAAAAGATCATGTAGCACACATTCCCCAGCGTTCTCCTGCTGTAAAGCATAGGGAGAAGCATTGGCGTATTGAGCATATTCTTCAGCCAACGCGCCATCATCCTGTGTCAGGTAGGCAACTCGCCGAGGGAAATTTCCATCCAGTCCGTCGAGCGATCCATTAGGCAACTGGAACATTTGATCAACACTCGGAACGCTCGGGTAAACTGGGACCCACTTTAACAAGAAAAGTGCCTATTCCATTGAGCTTAACTCTGGTGCAGGGGCAAAGCAGGGAAATTCTGGAGTTGTACTTCACAACATTTGGAAGGCCACTAATTGTCTTATTCCGAAGGCACGTCTTTATTCATATGAGGCATGTTTGTGTTTATTTGGTTTGTGTAATTTAGGAACTTGGACTCCCTATGTCATTTCACACGGGGCTATTATTGCCTCCGACCGTCGTCGCTGTGAGAGAGCAATCACCGAAAGAAAAATGACTGTTGGTCATGGGTCAATAGTGGGCCGTGGCGACAGTGCGGCAGCCATGATGTTAAAAATGACTGAGCTCAGTTGCGGCCGGCTGCCCCACAACCACAGATATTTGATCTGACCGCCGATCCACTTTGGCACTACTCGGTAAGTGACCAGCCGGAATATCTGCTGGTGTGTGACCCAGCCTTTAGGGCTCATTCACACTAGGAACGCAAAAACGCAACTCAAAAAGCAGCGTGTTTAAGTGACATTTTAACATGTTGTCACTGTCATGAGTGGGCAGTTTCAGGAGTACTTTGAGAGTAGGAATAGTCAATGTGTTGTGGAGAGATTTGCATTTGTGTCTTTGATCCATTGTTTGTTTTTCCTAGAGCCCCGCCGTAAATACAATCACAGGAACCCCGGCATCTTTTCTGATGAAAAATGGACAGAAATGCAAAAGATGCCTATGTTATTCGTTATCTGTGTACCGCTTTCATGCATTTTAAAACGGACAGAAATGTGGGTCAGCAGGAATGCGTTTTTTAAAACAGGCTGGAAAAGTGAATAGAAACGTTTGTGATATGATTATGGGGTTTTATTTAGTCACTATATCAGTTTTACAACTGATGTAATTGAACAAGCCCTAAATCTCAGGGCCCCTGCAAGTCCAAGGCCCATACAGTTAGCAACTCCCCCTCCCGCTCATTAGCCCTTTCTTACAAATAAATACAAGGAGGGAAATACTTTTTGGTACAGATTATTACAAGTTTTTTTTTAGTATTGTCTAATATATCCTTCATTGGTTTCACCATGTGCACTAGTACTAGTATTATTTATGCCCCTCACAGAAAAAAAAATGAAGTCTACAAAAATCGTAAGATATGAATAAAAGGGATGTCTGATGGAAGTACTGCATTTCCTATAGAACCCAAATGAAATAAGCGTCCAGCTAAACTTTGTCCCATGGGTGGGTTTATTATATATATTTCACCTTATTATTTGTCCTGTAAAAGTCACTGCTGAAATTAACTTGTCACTTCTCAGGGGCCAGTTTAGGGGGGATTACTGGTCTCTGGAATTTCCCCTTTCTTCTGCTCAGGCTACTTTTCCTTGGTTTCCCCAGAACATAGACAAAGATTGTTTAATAGAAACGTGTCCCCATAGATTGCTACATAAGATTGCTTACATAGACGATTCGACAGTGTTATGTTGTTAATAGAGGCATGGGCTAGACGAACTCAAACTCGAACCCGATTTGAGGAACGAACTATTTTGAGTTGGAACGGACCCGGACTTATCTAAAAACTAACATAAACTACTTGTCTTAACTAACATTTACTCACATTACTAACAGTTACATTAAATGTACTACACTAATATATATAGCACTTAGTCCTTTAGGAGAAAATCTAAGGCCCCGCAATCATTGTGGGGTTTGCGAATCGCTCTCGCCAATCGAAGTGCTATCAAAGTCAAATAGAAAAAGTGCATTAACAATTCCAATTATTTGGTTATCATAGACAGAGCTTGACAGAAAGATCTGCCGCAATACTCCCTGATTAGGAGTGGTCAAAAGGTGGTTTTAGACAACTCATTCACAGTTAAAATGTTCTAAATAAATGGATATTTGCCTTGGATACATTCGTCTGGATGTTTCTGGACATAGTCTACACCGCTGTCGTTTCAAGTCTGACCACTCTTTTGCATGTGAGTGGTCACTAGATTTGAAACCTGCGCTTAGCAGTTTTCACTCCTGACAAGTGCGCATAATGACCGTTTTGCGCCCTTCATATATGGGTGGGGGCCAATTGGCATCCATTTGTACCCCCGCTGGTAAAGGGTACTGCCATACCAAACCTGCCATTCCATGCTGGAATGTTGTCTGTAGGCTAACTAACAGTGGAATAACACACGAGACCCTTTTCCGAGAGCGATTAAGAGCCTGAATGAATAGAGACATGGTAAGAGGGGATTATAATTGAATGCGAAAAATTGAATAGAGAGTAAAATGGTCATAATACGATAGATCGCAGGAAATATCGCGAATAAATGAATCGACGAGTAAAGAATGTCTATTATACCAATACGACGCGAGTAAATACGAATAAATGAATAGCGAGTAAATATGTCTTATATACCAATAGGCGAGGTACTATTCGAAAAAAACGAATACGTCAAGGTAAAATGTCCCATATACCCAATACGCTGAGTAAATATCGAAAAAAACAAATAGCAAGTTAAAATTCATTATACCAATGCGCGAAAATATCGAATAAATGAAATATCGAGGTAAAATTCTTATTATTCCAATTGCTAGGAAATATTGAATAAACGATATGTGAGTAAAATGTCTATTATACCAACCGCGACGTAAATATCGAAAAAAAAACGAATACAAATTACCACAATTAAAGATGTCCTATTATACCATAGCGAAGTAAATATCGGAAAAATGAAATACGCTAGAAATGTCTATATAACCAATACGAAGAAAGTACATATCAATTAAATGAATATGCGAGGGTAAAGTGGTCTATATTCCGAATACCGAGGTATAAATAGCGCCATAAATGAATATGCGAGTAAATGTTATTATTCCATACACGCGAGTACTATCGAATAAATAATTTAGGCAAATAAAAATTTTATTATCACCAATATGCGAGTAAATATTGAAGAAACTAATATGTGAAGTAAATGTCTATTATACCGAATACGCGGTATAAATATCGAAAAAACGATACGCAAGTAAATGTCGATTATACCAATATGCAAAGTAACATATTGAATAACACGAATATGTGAGAAAAATGTCTGATTATTCCAATACGCGAGTAAAAATCGTATAAATGGAATATGCGAGAAACTGTCTTATGATTCAATACGCGAGTACAATCTGAATAATAAATACGCAGGTAGTAATGTCTATTATACCAATATGCAAGTAAATATCTGCATAAACTAATATGTGAGTAAAGGTCTTTATACCAATACGCGAGTAATATCGATGAATGAATTACGCAAGTTAAAATGTCATTATGACCAATATGCGAGTAAATATCGAATAAAGAATGAATATGCGAGTAAAGTATGTCTATTATACCAAATACGCGATAAATAAATATCGAATAATTAATAGCAATTAAATGTCTCTTATATACCAATATGCGAGTAAATATCGAATAAATGAATACGCAGTAAAATGTCTATGTATACCAATATGCTAGTAAATATCGATTAAATGATAGGCGAGTAAAATGTCCTATTTTCCAATTGCGAGTAAATAATCGATAAACGAATACGCCGAGGTAAAATGTCTATTATACAATATACGGAAAGTAAATATCGAATAAACGAAAACTACGAGTAAAATGCGTCTATTAACCATGACGCGAGTAATATCGAAAAAGAATACGCAAGTAAAATGTCCATTATACCCAAATATGCTAGTTAAATATCGAATAACTGAATACGCAAGTTAAAATGTCTATTATACCAATGTCTTGAAGTAATATCGATAAATGAATATGCGAGTAAATGCTATAACCAATTAGCGAGTAAATATCGAATAAGGGAATATGCGGTAAAATGTCTATTATACCAATAGCGAGTAAAGTATCGAATAAATGAATATGCGATTAAAAATGTCTATTATAACATCATGCGGTAAGTAAATATTGAATAAACAATACGTGAGTAAATGTCTGATCGTATACAATGGACGTAATATTGAAAATAAAAAACGAATTACACAAAATGTCTATATACCAAGTAAGCAGTAAGAATGTCTCTGATATCCAATACGCAGTAAATATTCAATAAAGAATACGACGCTAGTAAAACTGTCTATTATACCAATACGCAATAAATATCGAATAACGCAATCTTCGAGTAAATGTCTCTTATACCAATATGCGAGTAACAATATCGAAATAACCATGAATATGCGAGTAAGTAAAAAGTCTATTATTCCAATACGGAGTAAATATCGAATAAACAACATACGCCAAGTGTAAAAATGGTCATTATACCACTACGCGAGTAAATAGCATAGAATAACGATATATGACGAGTAAAATGTCTATTCATACCAATACGCGTAGTAAATATCGAATAAATACGAATACGCAGTAAAAATGGCTATTATACCAACTACGCGAGGTAAATATCGAATAAACGACTACCGAGTAAAATGTCTATTATACCATATTGCGAGTAAATACGAATAAACAATAGTGAGTAAAATGTCTATTATACCAATACGGGCGAGTAAATATCAAATCAACGAAAGCGAGTAAAATGTTATTATTACCAATAACGAGTAAATCAAGGAATAAACGATACGAGTTAAAATGTACTTTATACATACGCGAGTAATAGTCGAATAAACGCTACGCAGTAAAGGTCTATTATACCAATACGAAGTAAAAAAAAAAAAACTATCGGTAATTAAAACGAAATGCGAGTACAAATGTCTATTATAACCAATACGCGAGTAAAATATCAATAAAAGATACGCGCATAAAATGTTAGTTACCAATCGCGAGTAATATCGAATAAACGAATCCAAGTGAAATGTCTATTATACCAATACGCGAGTAAAATGCTATTATACCAATACGCGAGTAAATATCGAATAAATGAATCGCTAGTCAAATGTCTATATACCAATACGTCAGTAAAATCGAATAAAAACGAATATGCGAAGTACACTGTCTTTTTATACGCAATATCGAGTAAATTGAATTAAATGAATATGCGAGGAAAATGTCTATCTATTCCAAATACGCGAGTAAATATCGAAGGAAACAAAATACGCGAGGTAAAATGTCTTTATATCAATACCGACCGTAAAGCTATCGAATAGGTAAAACGAAATATGCGATTAAAATGTCTATTTACCAATCGCGAGTAAATATCGAATAAACGAATACGCGAGTAAAATGTCTAGATATACCAATACGCGAGTAAATATCGAATAAACGAATATGCGAGTAAAAAATGTCTATTATACCAATATGCGAGTAGATATCATACATAAACACATATGCGAGTAAAATGTCTATTATACCAATACGCCGAGTAAATACTCGAGAATAAACGAATACGCGAGTAAATGTCTATTATACAATATGCGAGTAAATATCGAATAAACTTAATAACGTTGAGTTAAAATGTCTATTATTAACCATACGCCGAGTTGAAATCAAATAAACGAATACGCGAAGTAAACAGTTATTATACCAATACGCGAGTTAAATAGGCAAATAATACGAAAAGCTACGAGAAAATGGTCTATAACCAATACGCGAGTAAATATCGATAAACGAATCGCGAGTAAAAGTTATTACCCATAGGAAGAAATAGAATATAATCGGAAGTAAAAGAAGCGAGTAAAATGTCTATTTATACCAATAACGCGAGTTATCCTAATCGAATAAACGAATACGTCGAGGTAAAATGTTATTAAACCAATAGCGAGTAATAGCGAAAGTAAAGAATACACATTAAATGCTATTATACCAATACAAGCGAGTCAAATGTCTATTAATACCAATACGCGAGTAAATATCGAATAAATGAAATACCTAGTAAAAATGTCTGATTATACCAATACGCGAGTAACTATCGAAATAAACGAATATGCGAGTAAAATTCTTTATACCAATATGCAGTAAATAGCGATAAATGAATATGCGAAGTAAATGTCTATTATCAATAAACGCGAGAAATATCGAATAAACAAATACGCAAGTAAAATGTACTGATTATATCATACGCGAGTAAATAAATCGAATGAACGAATATGCGAGTAAAATGTCTATTACTAGCCAATACGCTAGTAAATATCGAAAACGAATACGCGAGTAAAATGTACTATATACCAATACGGCAGAAATATCGAATAAACAATACGCGAGTGTAAAATGTCTATTATACCAATACACGAGTAATATCGAATAACGAATACCGAGTAAAATGTCTATGGTATACCAATACGGAAGTAAATATCGATAAATAAAACAATGCGAGTGTTAAATATTTTCAGAACGCGGTAAAGCGAGCTAAAACTATACGCGGAGTAAATATGTCTAATAAACAATACGCGATAGTCTAAAATGCAGTGAGAATATCGATAAACGTAATACGCGAGTAAATGTCCTATTAGAGTACCAATACGAGGTAAATATGCGAATAAAGCGAATACGCGAGTATAAAAGTCTATTATACCAATAGCGGGTAATATCGAATAAAACGAATAGCGGTTAAAAAATGTCTATTATACCAATACCGAAGTCAATACGAATAAACGAAACTGCGAGTTAAATGTCTATTATACGCAATATGGCGAGTAAAGATATCATAAACGGAATATGCGAAGTAAAATGGCTATTACACACATACGCAGTACATAGGTGACTAACGAATACGCGAGTAAATGTCCTATGATACCAATACGGAAGTAAAATCAATAAACGAAAAATGTGAGTAAAGAAACTGCTATTATCGACCAAGTACCAGTAAATATCGATAAACGAATACGCGTAGTAAAATGTATATTATACCATACGTCGAGTAAATACGAATAAACGCTAATACGTCAGAGTAAAATGTCTATTATACCAAACGCGAGATGTAAATATCGATAACGAATACGCGAGTGAAAATGTGCCTAAATTTATAACCCATATGCGATTAAATATCGAATAAAACGACTTATCCGAGTAAATGTTCTATTTATACCAATACGCGAAGTAGTAAATATCTGAATAAACGAAACCGTAGTAAAATGTCTATTATACCAGATAACCTGCGAGGTAAATATCAAATAAACTAATACGTGAAATAAACTGTCTATTATACCAATAGCAGTTGAGTAAAGTGATCCCAAATAAACAAATACCGAGTAAATGGCATTATGACCAACTACGCAAGTATATCGACTAACATAACACGAGTAAAATTGCTATATACCAATCCTCGATTAAATATGAATAAACGAATACGCGAGTAACATTCTATTATACACCAAATACGGAAGTAGTAATATCGAATAAAACGAAAATGCGTATAAAAGATCTATTATACCACATAACGCGGTGAGTAAATATCGCATTAAGAACGAATACGGAGTAAATGGCCTATCTATACCAATTACGCGAGTAAATATCGTAATAAACGAGAATGACGCGAGTAAAATCTATTTACCAGCATGATGGGTAAAACCAGACTATCGAATCGCATGTTGTTTATGATAATTACAAAAATGGTATCGAGACACGTGTGCCTGAAAGTAGGTGTTGCATGAGAGTACAAGATCGTATTTTCTAAAGACTGGGGGCGGATTCGAACGTGGTCCCCAAGGAAGGCTTTTCCCAGATCCCACATCATTACATAAGTTCCAGTTGATATTTTATATTGTATTTTCATTCGAATTTTTCAAACTATTTGACTCTCATTGACCATTAATGGTCCGTTTGCGAACTTTCGAACTTTCCTATATAGTGTGGAACGTTCAAAACACGGACCGGAACTTTCCAATTTGGTTCCTCTCTATAAGTTTGATTCAGTCCAGGTCCATGTTTATCTTTTTATTCAGTTAGTATCAAACTGGACTTTAGGGGCTAGGCCACACTGCGTGCTTTTTTTTGCGTTTGGCCTTGGGGACTTTTTTTTCCATATCATTGAACCGCGACCCATGAGCGCACCCAAACACGCGTTTTCGGGGATTGTGAGTTTTGATTCGGCATTTAAAAATCGCAATCGCATGCGGTGTTTCATCATACTTACATGAAAAGACGCATCGCGCAACGCAACGAAATCGCATGTAATTCCAGTTGGCGATTTGCGTTGGCAGTGTGGCCGGTGCCTTAAAGTTTAGTTCTTAAGACGTTTGCTAGTCATCTGACGGCGTTCTCAATTGCAGAATGACTTGGTACAAGAATCTGTGGCATATTATGACCCTGAAAGTCCCAATTAGCCTATGACAGCAGTGTTAGGACCTTCGAATTCAAGTGTGGAATGCAATAAGCAAAGCTAGGTACACACTAGCGATTTTTCCCTCCTGAACTCGACCGTTCGATCACTAGTCTAACGTCGGCCAGGAGGAAGGACTACGTCGCGGCAAACAGCAGCCGCGTCCGTAGTCACCGTGACCGATCGTGGGGGCTTCCATAGAGGCCTGCGCGACGGACGAGGTTTTCCCCCTGTCCTAAAATGGTCCTTTCGTCCGATCGTACATGGGTCACATTCGATTCGATAAGTTCAGTCCGATCGACACCTATACACTGAAATATCGGTCCGATCGGACCGAAATATCCAATCGGTGTGTACCCAGCTTAAGGGTTTTTGATTGAACTGCCCAGGATAGGTAATCAAAACAGCATTTTTGGGACTTTCAAGGGTACTTATATGCCAACGTTTTGTACAAGTCATTCTGAATTGAGAAAAACCATTCGAATGACTAACGAACAATCGTCTTACAACTAACCTTTAAGTCCACGTGATCTTACTGAAGACAAACAGATTGTTACAAATTACAGTTAATTGAGCTTGAGTGAGAAGCAGCCATTTTTATTATTTTCTAAAATGATCCCGTGTGCCTGGATTGACACATGAGATCTGTACATTAACCTGCAGCTAACCAGAGGTTGATTGCTGAGACTGGGTTTAAGATACAGTAACTTACTGTACCTACTGCACTGTGATGGAAACTGATATATCCAGGTGGTGGTTGTCAAATTGTATTATTTATATCGTCTATACTGCAGTCGCTTTAACCCGCGGTTGCCCCTGTACACATTTGTGGTATGATATTTTTACTTGCAGGGTTGATGTTGGCCTTATTGGAAGAGGACGGGGGAAAAGAAGAGTGCACAACTGGTAAGTAGAGTCATGTATTTAAAGTTATGAGTGAGGATGGGTTGACATTTGTTGGGACGTATAGCACATATGTTTTATTGCAAAACCTATATACAACGTTATCTTTTTTCCACTTGGAGTGTATTATATACCAAGGTTTTGTGGTGACCTACTCGTGGATACATGCTACATGAATTGGTGGCCGTTGAGAAAAATGTTGATAGGGCCCTGGCCACACTGCAATGCAAGATGCAGCGGTTTCGGGGCATTGTCGCGTTTTCAATGTAATTAAAAAAAGGCAAGCGCAAACGCAAAAAAAAAGCACAGCGTGTGGACCTAGCCCTTCAACTGAAAATCGCCAGCACTTGAGTGACTGACAACATCAGTGTCTCTGAATCATGTGAGATTGTCTGGTCTTTTGTCGTGTTGTTAAAATTTTGCGCTGTCATGAGCGGTGTGTGGTTTTATTAAGCGTGCTCAATTTTTGCACATTAGTTAGCATTATTTCACCTGTGTTAGCACTTTAAACCACTTGTATCCTTGTCACAAGGAAACCACTTTATAGTGGCTATAGATCCCACTCAAAGTAAGTTAGTTTTCTGGTCCAAAGTGAAAAGTGTCCATGATGTGCTTGTTCTTTTAGTTGAACTGTCTTGTGAATTGTGGTACATGTGGGCATGTGTGTACGGGTGAGCTTAAGGTATGAAGGTTATTCCTGTGTATCCTAACCCCCCCAACCTCCCGTTTGAATAGGGGATGGGACATGTCTGCGATGTTGCGGTGGGTCAGGGCACGACATTCTAGGGTGTGGACCGTCTGGGCGTGTCTGTGATGATTGTGGTGTCCAGGAGGCTTGCACGTGACATTTGTGTCAACGATATTTGGGGCATAGAGAAAATTGTTACGGGGAGCTGTGTAGCTGTTGCTTCCATTTAAGGGCGTGGGTTTGGTGTTTGGGGGTATGACCTGGATGTTAGTGGCACTGGACGGAGTGTGTTGTATGTGGGTTGATTCGGGAACAGACCTGGGTGTTTTGGGTTGTGTGGCCATGATGTATGAGGGTGTGAAACTATTTTTGTTTGTTGGGGGGGGGGGTGACCACAATATCTGGAACGTGGTCACAACTTTTAGGGGCACAATTGCGATGTTTGGGGGGCTGCAGTTATCTTGGGGCTGGCCTTGATGTTTGAGCATGAGCTGACCGTGATTGTTTGGGAGTGTGCCGTGACACAATATCAGGGAGCGTGGGTCCCATTCCAGGAGGCCTCTGCTTTAATTTCTTAGCTGTGACAATAACAATAACATAGTCTTTCCAGGTTTATATTTGTAATAAATGGATTCATATCACCAATAGTAAGTCTTCCAGGGTTTATATTTGTATATAACTGTTGTCATTCACTAATAGTAACATACAGGGTTATTCAATTAATCGTTTAAAATGGTGCTAATTTTGCCCCAACCCAGTCAGATTTTACTTAACATTTGAAAAGCTTACATCATCGGATTGGTTCTTCTCAACCCTTATGGTTGTCCTGCAGGGCCTGATCAAGATCAAAAAAGAGTAGGACCTCTCTGTTGTCATCCGTGCCTGCTACTTTCTTCGGCATGTCAGGGGAGCTATTTGAAAATTACTTACCATATCAAATTAAATGTATAACCTGTCCTAATTATTTTATAATGGCTTAAGTTGCATTGTGGGCTGCATGATCTAATGTGTACCGATTAGACCTACCAGATAATAGAAATTCAATTACAAATTGGATATTCCCTGTAAGAAGGCTCAAGATATACATAAATATGGTTAAAGGGCATGTTCACCCTTAAAGGCATCTATAGTGAAATTCATACATTGCCCAATCCAGACATAAAAAAAGGAGAGGTGTTCTGACTTATTCTTACCTTCCTCTGTGGCTCCATATTGCACGACGCGTCTATTTACTGCAGAGCTCCCACCTCCCTCCCCTCTCTGGGTCATTGCCCTGTTAAAGTGTCCGGTACTAAATTAAGACTGTGAAAAAAGCTGCTCATGCGCATTAATCCTCCAACACATGACACATCACTCTAAACTTTGAAACAAAAAAAAAAACCTTGGTATGTAAGCCTGTAGAAAGAAGCAATTCTCTGTTTTTCTGGTTGAGTTAAGAGGACCTACGTCCTGCCTTATCACTGCTCTGCTGCCCTCTCGCCTTGACAGCCAATAATTGGTGGAAAGCTTGGGGAGGGTGACTTCTCCTTCCATTTATTCTGTTTTTAAACCCAGTTTGCCAGGCATTTAGTGAGCAGAAGGAGTCTTTGGAGAACTTGCCTTTAAAACTTGTGTAAGCCTACACACTAACTGGCATGCTGTTAGGGGATTTGATTGACAGCTCAAGCTCAAAAAGTGGTGTTGAAATCTTCACTTCTTTTAACTTATAATATCTGAGGACAGAGGAGGAAACTAAGAAAAATAAGGGTACTCGGGGGTTTGGGGGGAATTATAGAGCACATAGAAAGAAAAGAAAAAAATAAATTTTTCTCTCTATATTGCCCTTTTAAAAAAAAAACTGGTCAATTTTATTTACCTCCCCCAATCCTCTGATTTATTTTGCACTTTATTACCTGCATTATTAACCACATATTAAAGATTATTATGTCCACAATTCCGGCATAGTAAGCTGGCCTCTCCCTTCATGCACTCAATCAAGGCTGTGCTTCTGACATCACAACCAATGATTGACTGCTGTTTCACACACCTGCTGCCTCTTCTGCATAGGCCCAAACATAATAAAGCTCTTTAGCAGAGGGAGGCTACCAAAACTCTCATTAATATCTTGTAACAAATACATTAATAAACTGGTAAAATCGTTTTGGGATTGTAGGCAGATAAATGACAAGTCCCAGTTTTTGTTTTGAATAAATGGCCCTAAATGTTTTTTTTATTGATCCCGTACCAAAACATTTTCAGTTTTGTTCTATATGATGGGACCATATTGTTTATAAAATGTGTTTTGTAAATGACTGTAAATGACTAACCGTTAAGTGTGGCAAGAAAGAGTTATTTAAATTAAAATGAATAGTAACATTGGTAGGGAAATTCCTAAATATCTAATAATAATTGATGTCTAGAATGGTCCCCTGTAGAGAAGAACGACTGCACGATTACTGAGCTATAATGCTGACATTTTAAAAAGCCAACTTTGACTAATTTCTCTGTAAATGACCTTTAAAATTGGAGGAAGTCAATGCTTTTGATAACTAATAAGAGGGAGCCATTTTCATCAAATTCAAGGAGGACAACAAGTTTGTATATCACAAGTCAGTTATAAATGATGCAGGTTGGTTTCAATTTTAAACAAGGTTAAAGGACCTGTAACCCTTTTCATTCACCTTAGTCTTTCTACTAACTTCGAGTTTTCATTCTCCTTTTCCTGTCTTTTGTAAAATATAGATTTTATCACTTTTTCCAGTCTAAACTTCATTATATAGGAAGGAGTCTCCTCCACCTGGAATTCAGTGAGATCTCATGCTCGCTGCAGCTCTCATGTAGCAAGTCGGCATGTCATGCTAAAGGGCAAATCCGTCCAAAAACAAATACTTTTTAAAATGCTGAATCCTACACTTTTGCAAGGTTCGTAAGTTCAAAGTAACAAGTAGCCTTTATTGTGCATACACATTATCTATCGGGTTGGTACCTGCGATCGCATGTGTGTATAACTTTTAAAGGTAAAGTGACAACTGTTTGCCAGAAATCATAGGATGTGAAAAAAAAATTATAAAAATCACAGCAAAACAACAAAAAAAACAAGGGAAACGTAAAACTTTGCATCTAGTAGAAGTATATGAAACAAGAGTGTACATGTACTTCATCACAACAGGCCCACGTAAATCCTAAAACCATACTAAGGACTGGAATAGAGGCAGGAAAGAAGTTAGATGTAATGATTACGTGAGTGAAGAGAAAAGGCTGTAGTTCAGGGAGACTCGGGTCCAGGACAGGCACACAAAAGTAAGGGCAAGGCTCCACTAGGCAGCGCACAAGAATTGCGGCAACTTTCCATGTACTAGGGCTAGGCCCCACTAGGCTATTTTGGGTGGTGCTGGTTAGCGCAGCGCACACCAATAGAAGAATAGACCCACATCTCTCCGCTGCCAGCAATGTCTACCCTTTTCGCTGTGCATACGATCCACTATTTTGGTGTGCATACCATAAAGCCGTGATAGGGTTACAGCAAGGAATCAGAGCGCATGGCTGTGCACACCAAAAGGTAGGGCGCACTGGGCAGTGTGAAATGTGAGTCCATACCATGCCTTTTCTATGGTGTGTGTTGACTTGCGTAACATAGCGTACACCAAAATAGCCTAGTGGGCCTAGCCTAATACACAAAAGCCACGAGCAGTTTTTAGACCAAATAGAATTTACGGCTGAGGGTGGGTGCGTATTATACAGGCAACCAAACATTCCCCTTTCTTTGCTCTCCCTCAAGGGTCCTCCACCAAGGACTCATATGGATTAATTAAAGAAAGCGAAAGGATGTACTCTGTATGTTATTTTCAATGTGTTTTTTTCAACATCACTTACACAGTTTGTTGCCTCCTTTTTTATTATACCGGTCATGTAGCTTCAGGTGACTTCTCATATCCTTATATTGCATAATATAAATCTTAAACATATTAGTTTAGCTGGTTGGCTCCCTTGTTGCATACCAGTGCCCCCTGGTGGTCAGGTTTCTAACTTTGTGTGGTAGGGTTTTGCAGTGTTTGTAGGTTTGCTCATTTGGTTTATATTTTATGGGGGGGGGGTATAATTTGTAAAAAATATCTACAGATATTCATGGGTCTTTTATATTATACTATAATCCATTGGGCCTAATAACGTTATAAGGATTTAACATATTGTTTGCTTTCTATTATAAAGAACCTTGTGTTCCTTACACAATAATTCATTTCACGTTCTCACTGTATTGCAATTACCCAAAACAACAACAAAATATTCTATGTAACTTCAACACAATCATATCAAATTGCTAATTGGGGGTTGGGTCAGGTCCACTGCACTGCTGATACTCAGTTGGATCATTACACTCACACAAGTTGGCTTATGGACCTTGCTGTGTTCCTTTCGTCTCTCTTATGCTGACTAAGCGTGTCATTTTTACACAGGATCTGGATTTTTATTCCCACACATTCATTCGTTTTTGTTTGCTGTGCATAATTAAACCCACACGTGTATTTGTCAGGTGCTTCCCACTGTTCATAAAACTGCGCATCCTCTCACCCCTATCATTTAGAGGATGGAGCTGCATATAGCTTGTGGCTGTGTGTGATACAAATTAGCGAGAGTGTTGTGTTTTGTTTTGAAATAAAATATATAGTAAAGATAAACCAAATAGGTAAAGATCCAAAGGAAACAAGAAAATTACAAGATATTTCACTTATCCAACAAGGATGACTACACCTGTGTACATTCAAAAGTCCAGATATAATCACAAAGAACATAAAAACTTTTTGTTATTGGATTGCTCACTCAGCAAACCACTGCAGGCTTTTGCATTAGTATTGGAACTGTCAGGGAAAAAGCAGAAAGTCAGCAACTACGTACCCCTTGGGCTAGGCCACACTAACATGTTTCCACATGTGATTTTGCTTGCAATCTTAAATACATGAGAATCGCAGGACGTAAAAATTAATGCGATTCCGATGCGCATGCATGTCCTTTTGGTAACGCATGCAATCAACAATTTTTGAGGCACATCGCATGCGCCCCTCTCTGCCCTGCCCCGCCCCCATTTACTTTGGTGCCATGATAAATCTGGCAATCTGTGACAGGGCCTAATATAACCCTAATGCTGGACCCACACATTGAATCTATACTAACATCTTGCAAGTACGGTTTCTTACTTTGCAACTGGATTAATGCAACTGGTTAATGCACTGGATAATGCTTTGCACCGGTTACAAAGTTTCAGGCCAGACGGTTCCTCCCATAAATGTCCTGGGAAAGTCTTAGCCATGGTTGGACAACCTAACAAAGGAGCTGTGGAGAGCAGAATCTGGGAAAACCACTGGGTCATTCAACAATTACGTGCAGGATCACTAAACAACAAGTGGCAGAAAACGGATTATGTCATTTCACAGTAGAGATGGCTGGTTTGCAGATCCCAAACTACTTTCCGAACATTTTTCCGAACTCCGTTCAACACATTTTTGAACATTCGAGGATTTTTCAAACGTTCAAGGATTCCAAATGTTGAGATTTTCATCAGCTGTTCGTTAATTCCAGGATTCACGGGGCCAGATGTTTGGGGGTCTCGCAGCTCAACCCTGGACCCCCCTATAAACAAGCTCTGGGGAACCCTCACCCCCACTCTCCGTCCTATTCTATTGATCTGTGAAAATAAACAAGGCAATGACAATGTAATAAATATGTTGTATAATATAATGTATTATATGTATTCTGTCATTGCCTTGTTTCATTTTATATTGTACATTTGCTTTAACACACCACATACCTTTATTACATCATAGGCTGTGCACTCACATTTGTATAATACTGTATCAAACCAAAAGATGTCATCAGGATGTAAAAGTTCCACTGATTGGCTGCATCCCCAAAATCCCAAATAACCTTCCAGAGCTTCCCTGAAGTACACACATAACTGTTTGTTGTTCAGTTTAGGAACTGTGTAGATATGTTTTGTCATCTTTGGCATTCATCACGTATCTGTTTACCAGATTGACCTATTTTCTTATTTGATATTATATTATTTTGAACCACAATAATCTGAAAAGCAAAAACAAAACAAATTTGGAGTTGTAAATAAATAACTAATTGGGGCAGGTTGGAATCAGTGTTCATTTCATTGATTAATGGCATATAATGGAAATATGGGAAGTGAAACTAAAGCCTGTTTCACCTTTTTTTTGTGCTGTTGGTCTACACAATTTTTAATATGGCAGACACACTATATAAATCCATTAAGTAAACTTATCCAAAACCTTTACAAGTTAATATCGAGGAACCCAACCAATCAGGACATTGCTAGATATACCTATTACTAAATATATTTTTTGTCCCGACCAACCGCCCCTAGTGGCCAGGACAAATCACTGTCGCTTGCAGCTGCCAGTTGCCGCAACTGATAGTGGGGCGATAGGAGACCTCCAATCGCTATAAATTTTCTGACCACCAATACCCATCACTTGGCCAAAAAATCTGCTTGTGTGTACCTACATAGTCTAAAAGTCTTTCTGATATAATAGGTAGTCTTATCAGACATAGAGGGTATGTCCACCCCAAAACTAAAATTTAACCCACTACTGGCTGATTTTTTAAAACTGTAGTTTAAAAAAAAATCCCTTACCTTCTCTCTGCTCCTATGGTTCTCCTGTATTGCTTGACAAAAGTCCAGGAAAATGAGAGAGGAGGTGTCTCTCCTCTCCAAAAGGTTTCTCTGCCTCCTCCTTGTCCTCTGAGAGGACAGTGGCAAGTGCGGGGAGCCCCTTTCCCACCTCCCCCCACCATCCAATTAATCCATCCATGGCTGGCCATTCACCTAGCGTTTAATCCTTTTTCTGTTGTGTAGGTCATCCGTGTCCAGCCCCCTGCCTGCAAGTTCTAGCAAGCAGGGAGAAGATCGAGGTTCTTAGTAACGTTATATAAAAAAAATTTTTTAACACAGCGGTTGAGAGTGGGCAGGGGTGCCCTACATTATATAATTTTTTTTTTTATTTAATCAGAAGAAAATCCTCTGATTCTGATGCTAACTTAGCCATTAATAATGCTTTACCACATAGCACCTGTGCTCCTGCTTCTCTTATTTTTAAAAGCCTTTCACCCACTGGTGGAGCCTTGCAATGAATAATCCAATGAAACCTCTCCCATAGGTTAAATATCAACAAGCTACCACTAACACGGCGCTCTGTCTAACCCACACTGTGTCTGACCAGCTACTAGAAACACCTTAGTGCCAGCTCTCTGTCTAACCTACACTGTGGCATTGACCAGCTACTGAAACACCTTAGTGCCAGCACTCTGTATAACCCATGCCGTGGGCATTGACCAGCTACTAGAATCACCCTAGTGCCAGCACTCTGTATACCAGCACTCTGTATAACCCACCACTGTGGCATTGAACAACTAACAAACAGCTTATTCCGTACTCTGTCTAACCCACACGGGCATTGACCAGCTACTAGAAAAAATAAGTGCCAGCGCCCTGTATAACCCACACTGTGGCATTAACCAGCTACTAGAAATACCTTAGTGCCAGCACTCTGTAAAACCCATGCTAGGGCATAGACCAGCTACTAGAAACACTTTAGTGCTAGCAGTCTGTATAAACCCACACTGTGGCATTGACCAGCTACAAGAAACAGCTATGCTTGTACTCTGTCTAACCCACACTGTGGCATTGACCAGCTACTGAAACAAATAATGCCAGCGCCCTGTATAAACCCATGCTGTGGCATTGACCAGCTACTAGAGACAATAAGTGCCAGTGCCCTGTATAAACCCATGCTGTGCTAGACCAGCTGCCAGTGCTTTGTCTAACCCACACTGTGGCATTAACCAGCTACTAGAAATACCTTAGTGCCAGCACTCTGTAAAACCCATGCTATGGCATAGACCAGCTACTAGAAACACCTTAGTGCTAGCAGTCTTATAACCCACACGTTGGCTTAGACCAGCTACCTAGAAACAAGAATAACGAAGAAGCAGGTGGCACTCCAAACCGTAACTTTTTCATATAGACCAAACCACATCTCACAACGTTTCGGGGGATACGTGCCCCCTTCCTCAGGTGAGGTGATCACCTGAGGAAGGGGGCTGTCCCCCCGAAACGTTTTCTCGTATGTTTAATCCATCAAGGGTGGATTTTTTTGAGGAGTGAGCACCCACACTTAGTACAGTGCAGAGGACTTTTTTCTATTATTTTTGTCAGCTACTAGAAACACCTTAGTGCCAGCACTTTATATAACCTACTCTGTGGCATTGAACAGCCACTAGAAACACCTTTGTGCCAGCTCTCGTATAACCCCGCTGTGGCATAGACCATACTACGAAACACCTTAGTGCCAGCGCTCTATATAACCCACGCTGGTGCATTGACCAGCTACTAGAAATACCTTAGTGCCAGCGCTCTCCTAACCATGCTGTGCAATTGACCAGCTACTAGAAACACCTTAGTGCCAGCACTCTGCCTAACCTGCTGTGCATTGACCAGCTAACTAGAAAACACCTTAGTGCCAGCACTCTGCCTAACCCACGCTTGGCATAGACCAGCTACTAGAAACACCTTAGTGCCAGCCTCTGTATAACCCACGCTGTGGCATTGACCAGCTACTAGAAATACCTTAGTGCCAGCGCTCTGCCTAACCCATGCTGTGGCATAACCAGCTATTAGAAAACCCTTAGTGCCAGCGCCCTGTATACCCCACACTATCGTCATTGACCAGCTACTAGAAATACCTTATTGCAGACGCTCTGCCTAACCCATGCTGTGGCATGACCAGCTACTAGAAACACCTAAGTGCCAGCGCATTATTTACCCACACTATGGCATTGACCTACTAGAAACACTCTAGTGCCACGATCACCTCTAACCCATGCTGTGGCATTGGCCAACTCTATAAACAACCTCGATCTTACCACATTTTGAAGTTAACCAGCTGCTGATAAATGCAATAGGCACATGAGGGTGTCTGTATGAACCACTTCAATGCTACTTAAAAAGCCTTATCAAATGGCTGAAGTCAAAGATGAAAACATGTGGGTAAATGTGCAGTTTTTAAACAAAACTCACACATGAATGAAGCTGGTCCAGGTGCTAATGCCCCAGACCCGTCGCTGGAAAATCATCTTGTTCAACGCCTCGGCTGTTAGATCAACTTAGAACAGTAGAATAGCATGTAGACACTCACCCAGCTCAGGAGGGGCTCGGGGGTGCAGCAAGCCCAAGCCTGTCACTTCAGCAACGTATCAAATATCCACACCACAAACAGTCGCCGTGCACACCGATGAAGAAACCGGTACTCCAGGTAAGTAAAATCAAACTTACTTTATTTATCGAACTGTTAGTATAACAGGAACACACCAAGTCCCATTACCTGACACGTTTCGTACCAATGTGGCACTTAATCATGAGGTAAAAAGTGGGAGTTGTTATATACAACAACCAAGGACAGACCTTCCCCTATCTCATACATTGATAGATAAACGAAACACTTCAAACAAAGCAGTTGCAATAAGCAGAAATGGAAACATTATAGATGGCCTTATAGGATGATTTAATTTTGGATCAGGGTCCCCATCATTATCTCGGGTGCATCATACAATCTAGGCGTGGACAAGGGTTTGCCTACAAACACCCACCTTTGCCCACCCCAGGTGATCACGTGGTGTTCTCCACCAATTTTAGCAGTCAGTATACAGCAATTACAAGATTGTCAAACAATACTTACCTATTCTACATGAAGATTCCCTACTAAGGGACACCTTAATAGAGGGATTAAATTGTATCCGAGGGCTGTTACCTTGGGTAACATCCTATCTCCAAGTTGGTTCTCCAGGAAGAACCATTCTGAAGCAAGTTGGCTTATATAAAGGCACTTACAAGTGCGGAAAAAACCGCCTGCCTTACTTGTAATTACATACAGGTTACAACTTCTTTTAAAATGACTGCCACTGGATGTTCTTATTCCATCAACCTTTAACATGTTCAATATGTTGGATCAACGTCACGCACTTTAAAGTCGCGCATTAGGGAACATACCAGGGACCATTAGAGTGAACAAGTATCGTAGTCCGGTAGCTAACCATTTTTTCTTTTAATCAAAATGATTTATCTTGCCTCTCAGTCAAGGTACCAACGCATAAGCTCCTCTGTGAAGGCAAATGAGAGGTCCATTGGATGTTGCCCTTGCTAAGGCAGAGGCTCGTTGGATTTTCATCCTTAATACAGAATGCCAAATGGTTTTAAAACAGCAATTTTGATATAACGGGTTTGTGGGATAACCTATATATGGGTATCATCTTTATTGGCAGTATCAACTGCATGTGTACAGGCTTTGCTTTTTCTATCTTTCTTTATTATTATCTTACTTTACTGCCTTAGTTTTATTTTATTTCTGGATCCTCATTTTATTTTATAAGGCATTATTTGATATATAATATCATATAATGCTGACCTAACAGTGGCTAGTATCATTGTCTGCTGAACTGGAAGGTTGGAGGTTCGGCAGCCATTTAGGTCAGGCCTCTAGTTCCACCATGTGTCAAGTCAGCCCTCCAGTTCCCCAGCCACAGTTAGTCACCACAACCACATTTTTGTGGCACCCTGTATCTTTTTGAAGAATTTTGCCCCAACCAATCAGATTTTAGCTTTCAAATGTTAAATAAGATCTGATTGGTTGGGCAAAATTAGCACCATTTTAAACGTATAACTTTTATTGAATCTCCCTGTTTTGTGTTTCAATGTGTATGGTTTGTAGGTATGACATCTGAGACAAATTGCCATAAGCATATTTTTATAAACCTGTGAGGCAAACAATCCATCATTGCTTTAAATACCTACTAAATGTGTTATAATAAAGGATAGTGGGTGAGAAAACCCTGATCTTATTTAGACAGTGTTCATTGGGTGTTTATTCCTGTACAATGTACTGTAGATTTTTATTTCTAGTACATGCTCTCGGAACATTCAAGATGTCAGTGAATGATTCCTGTTATCCTGGGATTGTAAGTGTTGAAAGATCAATTACACCGCTTTAAAATCAATTAACACTCATAAATAGTCATAAATACCACTATATTTAGATTCAGAAAGAACACAGTAGAAGGTTAGCTGACAATAACGCTGAAAGGTGATTTTCTGGCTTGCCAGTGAATGCTCTATTTCTAAATTGTATTAAGATGCATTTCAATGTCTATATCCCACTCAATTCCCACTCAAAGTTTCTTTATGTACATTTGACACAAACACTTTTCCAGAGGCAGATAAATAATGATAAGACTGTCAAGCATTTCAAACATAATATTTAATTACTAAGTATGCAACAGTAAGGAGTATAAATATACATGCAATAAGGCTATCGTGATGACTAATTAGAGCGGTATGCAGTAGCTTTAGGTATTAAGAGAGTGCACAAGAGCCAGACCCTTTACCAATACATATATACCAATTCATTGCACACCCTCTTAATAGGAAGTGGTAGCACTACATGTTATGGAGGGGTACCATGCCCTTTAAGGAACCTCCTGTTGCATGCATACTTAGCTCCTATATTTATCATGTATATACAGAATAGGATAGATGATAGATGGATGCAATGGTTTTTGTATTAAAAGTCTATGGAGGGTGCATGTGTTTACACTTTTTTTCCCTTTTCAGTAACATTTATATCTCCACTAAACACGACCCCCCCACCCAAACACACCACAAATCATTATGTACTTGCAATGCCCCATAACCTCGACCATCTCCTTCGGCTGCTTATTCCAAATATGAAGCAGCAGTCAGTAGGACTGCCTAGCGAAGCTCAGTAATTTGCTGAGTCTCAGCAATCAACGAGCAACTGCCAGTCAGCCCTTCTGCTGTTTTTCTGATCGAAAAAAGCAGCAGAAGGAGAGCGATTGAACGAGGTCTGGTAAGTAAGTTTAAATCCTGGACTGGGGCATATCAACCTAGCGAGGTCTAGGTAATGCGGCAATACAAATACAATACTTGATTTTTACGATTTTTTTACACTTATATACAGCAGCAGGAGGAGGGGGAGGAGGAGGGGAACTCCACTGCACATGCCAAAATCTCTATGAGGAACAGTTTGAGGCGGAAACGGATTTCACCAGGGAAAGGATCCTACTCTTCATTTTCCTGGAATGTATTTTAGCCCTGCAGGAGAATCATGTGCAAAATAGAAAGGTAGGTGTCATTAACACTACACAGTGTGCCCAACATTGGGGCAAATTTCAGTTGGGGTAGGCATGCACTTAAAAGGAACAAGATTTAATAGAAATGTAACTCCAGTTTTTATATCACTGTAATTGGCCTATATTTAGACAAGATGATCAGTACAATCTAACATATAACAGAATCACCCCTGGGATACCAGGGCAATAAATACATTCTGATTGCATAAATATGTGAAAATGTAAAAAAATGATTTTGTGTTTTCCATTTGATTTTTTATTGTTCTATTTAATAACCGATTATGTTGGGGAGGACATTACAATAATCTCCTCATATTTTTGATGTGGTCCACAGTGATAATTTCAAATGGCACAGTACATTAGTCATAAGGGGTTATTCACCAGCTTGTATAACAGACACATTTACCCCCAGGGTCAAGCTGTTTGCAAACAAATTCAGATTTCTATTTACTGCATTTCACAGTAGAATGCAACTTTTATTGTTAAATACAGCTGTCAAATGTCCGTAGTCAAATGATATAAAATCGGGTCCTTAGTCATACCCATGTCAAGCGTTGTCTTAGTTTCTCTGTATTTCCTGGGGCATTGTTATTTTTTTTGGGACCCTGACAAACCCCTGAGGAGGGCCCAAGTGTCTGTTTATACAGTCCATGTGTGATTCAAGGAGTACCATGGTTCACAGATTTTATTGATTTATGAGGGTATTATCTGTGTAACTATATACTTTGCCAAAAGCTAGGTACTTGTAGTAGGTAGGAGGGTTGGAGAATTGATGTGGAAACAAAAGGTGGACATCTTCCAACGTTTCCTTGATATTCAGGCAGGAAGAAGGACTTGAGAATGCAAGATTAATGGGCCATCAAGAGAAGTTGAAACCATTGCTACTGATATTGATAGATTAGACACATGATTTCTCACGTGCTAACGTCATGCTTGTTATCCCTTAGTGCGCTGAGAATTGCAGCACAGTGCATGTCAGTGGTGTGGCCATGTTGCATGCACTGCAATCCATTTTCAGAGCGCATTCAATCAACTTTTTCAGATCGTATGCACTCTGATTGCGGACTATGTGTGGATTGCATTTGTACAGACTGAACATGCATGAAACGCATTGCCGTCCATCATAGTGTGGCCTTTGCAATGGCTGAATCGGGTACACCCATAGAATCAGATGCTATATACGGAAATTCTAAATTCAACGACTAACTGGTTTCTTCCTGTTTGACCTGAAAAAAGCATTTCAAAAATAAGCAATAATCAGATTCTTAAAACTATATCATTACCATGCTAATTTTTGGTTGGCTTTCATTTTAGGACCTTTGATCTCACAAAGAGAATTTATTATTAGTTGGTTAAATCATAAGACTTTTCTATAAAACTGTACGGTCTCTTGACATTTAGCCAGGCATACATTTAACACATTTACATCATTAATTGCTTTATTGCCAGACTGATAAACAATTGTAATTAACAATGTATTTAATGACCACACAGGTCATGAGTAAAGACATACGTCCATCTAGGCCAACTTTTTTAGCCAACCCACAAATCCTACCTAACTAAAGAAAGCAAAAAAATAACCCGAGTGTGAAGGGGAAAAAAATTCAGTCCGAAAGTTCTATCCGAAAGTATCCCTGGACAACCAAACTACAGTACATGTCTTTATACCAGTAATTCTCAATATTAATAGTATCCCTGTACCAACCAGATCTACAGTATATGTATTAATACCAGTATTCTCAATATTATATAGCATCCCTGTACCAACCAAACTACAGTATATGTATTAATACCAGTAATCCAATGTTATATAGTGTCCCGTATCAACCAGAACTACAGTATATGTATTAATACCAGAAATTCTCAATATTATATAGTATCCCTGTACCAACCAGAACTACAGTATATGTATTAATACCAGTAATTCTCAATATTATATAGTATCCCTGTATCAACCAGAACTACAGTATATGTATTATACCAGAAATTCTCAATATTATATAGTATCCCTTACCAACCAGAACTACAATATAGTTTAATACCAATAATTGTCAATATTATGTAGTATCCCTGAACCAACCAGAACTACATATATTGTATTAATACCAGTAATTCTCAATATTTAGTATTCCTGTACCAACCACAACTACAGTGTGTGTATTATTACCAGTAATTCTCAATATTATATAGTATCCCTGTACCAACCGAAAGCTACAGTATATGTATTAATACCATTAATTTCTCAATATTATATAGTATCCCTGTACCACCACAACTACAGTGTAGTATTATACCAGTAATTCTCATATATATAAGTATCCCTGGACACCAGATCTACAGCAATGGTAATAGAGATGGTGGCTTCCAAAATGGCCACCGGAGCTCCGTCTTGCTCCCCCAGCCCCAACCGCATAAATGTTTTGCCAGAAACCCCCGATAGTTACCTTCCTCTCCCTTCGCCGCACTGCCCCGACCCTCTGCTTGCCGGAACTGCAAGCAGGGCGGGACCGGCAGCCGCCTCTGTGATTGGCTGAGAGGCAGCCAATCACGGACGCGGCTGCGGGCTGTTCAGAATGGCGAGAGATAGAGGTAAGGTAGGTAACTATCGGGGAAGTCTCTGCAAATAACATTAATGCGTTGGGGCTGGGGGAGCAAGACCTATAACTTGGAAAAAGGGTTAGGAGCTGGGGGAGGGAGACAAACGGGAGGGATGAGGAAGGGGGGAGGGCTCTCCTCGCATGCCTCAAACCTTGTCGAGGTTGAGGAGACAGACACAGGATGAGTCATGACAGCTACTACACTGAGTTTTTTGGACTTGGGGGGGGGATTACAGGGCACCCCTTTGGCTGGGATGTAGGTAAGGATTTTTACACACTACACACAGTGGGGCCAGTAGTGGGGGAAATTATAGCTTTGGGGTGGACATGCCCTTTAACTGTTGGCTCCATGTTTATATAAATATCCTAATTAAGCACTTAAGCCTCATTCACACATCCGATTGGACGCCTGATAAACAGCACCCAAGCACACATGCTCCAAACAAGCTTGTTTTTGGGTCCCAATAATCACACTTGTTTTATGCGTTTGCCCAAATCTCTTACCTTGTTTACAATTTCTTGTAGAAATATTATTCCATTACAACATTTTTATTTTCAGAAATATTTAAAGAAAATAGTCCCTGTGGTGAATTGTATATATATACAGTATATATAATATATATTGGAATCACGATAGGGAGGAAATTTTACATTAACATGATGTTAATGGAAGTATAGAAACAAACCACAATTTAGATTTAGACATTTAACTGTGATTAAGCCCACAAACAATTTATACATAGGCACAATTTTTACCGAAACAATAGAAGTTTTTATTTATATTTGATAACTTACCATAATTTGTAATATATTTATAATCTTAAATGAAATGTAATAAAAAATTAACTTTTTTAGGATGACACATAAGGCTTTTATCACATTCTATGAGTGTAATGGAGTTCAGGACAAAAAACACACATATAAATAGACATTTCTTTAAACTGTGATTAAGCCCATAAACAGATTATACAAAACAAAGGTAAACCCTATATGCATTAGGACATGCTGATGACATCACAGAGGAAATGAACACAATCACAAGAGATTGTTATAAATGCGCAAAAAATAATCTTGCTCACAACTTTTTTTTCAAGCAACAGTGAAAGAAAATGCATTTCTTCAAGAAATTGCTCTTTTGCTCTTATTTGCTTTTTTCATTTTTACCGGAAACCATAGGTAAGAGTTTTATTTGATAATTTACCATATAGGTGTAATATATTAAAATTGTAGATAAAAATATATAGAAAATCCCATGTTCTATTTGTAAGGCTGTATAAATTAACACATTCTCTCTCTTATTATTAGAACGTCCTGTACATAATAAGAAAAAAACGGAAGATGCCAAGGGTGAGATTTCCATGATCATATTTAATATGTATAATATTAATATTGCATGTACTGTGTGAGGATATAAATAACAGGGCTGATACAATATAAGGTCAAACGTTTCCCTATGATATTGATTTGCAAGATGTTAACTTGTTACTTGTCTGGGTCACTGCAGTTAAATAACATCTGATTGGCTGCAGCAGATTAATAGCACGGGCAGTGGTGTGGGGATCACCATGGCAACCACAGTATTGTTATAGGCCATGAAGCCAAGGGGCTGCAAAGAATTTGGGACCTGCAAGTTTGCTGAATGTCAGTTAAAATGGATGAAATGTACCAACTGCTTTACCAGTCTGAGCAGTGGGAGGTGTGACCACCTGATAAAAATAATCAGCAGCCAACAGAGCTCTGACCCCTCCCCCATCCCCTCCCCATTAGCTCCATGATTGGCTCCCTGACTGTCACTCTCTTGCAGCCATGTTTATTGGGGTGGGGCGTTCCTAGTCAGTAAGGCCAGAGAGAACTGATTAAAGGACAATTATACTCCCCTTCCCTCTGCTCAGATCTTCATGTAGTAACTTTTACCTAGGGTGAGGACCTAACTGCTAGGTCTTCACCCCGGGATTCACGAAACCCGCTCTGAAACAAGCGTGCCTTCCTATGGGCCTCGTCGCCGACGGGGAGGAGGGGGCGGAGCCTACAAGAGCAGCGTTGCTGCAACACGCTGCTGAAGGTTTCGTGAATCCCGGGGTGAGGACCTAGCGTTCAGGTCCTCACCCTGGGTAAAAGTTACTACATGAAGATCTGGAGCGGAGGGAAGGTGAGTATAATTGTCCTTTAAGAATCCATAAGGGGAGAGAGGAGGAGGAGTTTCACGTGGCTGGGCAGGCTGGTAGTGTCCTGTGTCAGTAATAGTGTAGTAACAGGTAGTATATCAGAGGGAATTTGATCAAGGGCCAAGGCTGGGATAACACGGTGGCTCGTGGTTAGCACTGATGCCTTGAACGGCTGTAGTCCTGAGATCTGCAAGGAGTTTGTATGTTCTCCCCGTGCTTGCGTGGGTTTCCTCCAGGCACTCTGGTTTCCCCCACAATCATAAAGACATACTGATTGGTTTATGTGTCAAATAAATGTGCTTAGATTGTAAGCTCTTCGGCAGGGCCTGATGTGAATGTTTACATGTAATTTGTAAAGCGCTACGAAAGATGTTGGCGCTATATAAATCCACAGTATAATAATAATAACACAGACAATGTTACTGAACTATAACATTATACCTATTACCTAAATTTTATGGAGAGCGATGCAGCCGCGCAGCGTTCCTTTCTTTTACAATTTACAATCAGTTAGCGCAACTTTAGTCTTGCTTTGCGGCGACTGCGCGAGTCCAGAAGAGGCATTCGCGCAGCCGGCGCAAAAGGATTTACCAGAACGGCGCGGTCTTAGCATGTAATTTAACGCCAGCTGTAGCTGGCGTTAAATACTTACGTGCAGGTGAGATTACCCCAGAGCCGCTCAGCCTCTGGTAAATCCCATTCGAGAGATTTGCCCAGAGCATTTACAACAATAAAACACAACAAATAACTTTGTAAAGCGCTTTCTCCCGTAGGACTCAAAGCGCTGTAAGCATGGCTCAGACCAATAATTGGTTGATGGGTAAATGTGGTATAGAGGGAACTCTAAACAGGTGGCTTTTCAGTCTGGCAGCATAACAGAAAGCTCTGTCTCCAAAGGTTTTGAGGCGCACTCTGGGAGTGACCAGTTTAGGGAACCTGCTGATCTGAGGTTGTGAGAGGTTGGTGTGCAGCTTTACAAGTCCTTCATGTATCCAGGGCCCAGATTGTGCAGTGATTTGAAAGTCAACATCCAATCTTGAAGAGTATTCTCCATTGTACTGGTAGCCAGTGCAGTGAGCGAAGGATCAGTGTAATGTGACAGTGGCGAGGCTGGTTTGTTAGCAGTCTGGCAGCAGACAGTGCAAGTCTTTTGTGGGAGACCTACATAAAGGGCATTGCAGTAGTCCAGCCGTGATTGTGATAAGGCGGAACTAGGGTTGGAAGATCCTCTGGGGGGATCAGATGTTTGATTTTTGCAATGTTCTTCAATGAAATTAGGCAGATTTGACTACAGCCGAAATTTGGTTTATGAAGCTCAACTCCCCATCGAGTGGGCACACCGAGGCTGCGCACAAGGTCGAGCTGTTTATGTCTGAAATCCCAATCCTGATTGGTGTTGATTTAGGGTAGGGCTGTTTTGGTGCCAAGCGCTGGCTTGGGACAACAAGACCTCAGTTTTGTCAGCATTCAGTTTCAACCAGTTGTCATTCATCCACACCTGTAGCTCAGTTAAGCAAGAATTTTTGATGTCTCAGTACTCCTGCAGTCTGTTAGCAAGACTTCATGTGTCAACTGTATCAAAAGCTGCTGAGAAAAAGGATTAGGATAGAGAATTCCCCTCTGTCCCTTGCCATGAGAAGATCGTTGCAGACTTGGTTAGGGCTGTTTCGCACTGTGGTGTTTCTTAAAGCCAAAGTGTAAAGGGTCCAGGATGTTGTTTGCTGAGAGTCTTGCTTCAAGTTGCAGATAGACAGCTTTTATCACTTTACCTAAGAATGGAGGTTGGAGACAGGTATGTAGCTGCTCATTGCATCTGGATCCATGGGATGTTTTTTAAGAAGGGCTTGATGATTTCTTCTTTTAGAGAGGTAGGAAACCCCCCTGCTTTCAGAGAGCAATTGACTATTTTGTGAAATGCTGGTTCAAACAGGTCAGGGCATTTCAGCATGTACTTAGTTGGTCTAGGGTCCAGGTCGCAGGATGTCTGGCGGAGGTGTCAGAGGATGTCTGAGATCTCTTCCTTACTAATGCCTTTAAAATGCGCTGGGAGAATAAATTATCCGACTGGGGTGGTGGCAGGGGTTTTTGTGATATATCATCAGTCTGGGGGGCTTCATCCAAAATATTGCTATGGAGCCCAGTGATCTCTAGCTACACCCATTAGCATGGGAAGACTTTTGCACCTTTTATTCCATCCGCCATAGAGTTTGTGTATTTTAAAAAATTAAACATAAAGAAAGCTCTTGATGTTTACATAGATTTTTATTTGTTTTTTAATGCAGGAAACCGTGAGGTTAGCGAAATATTTAAACCAGCTGTTAGTAAATTCCGCGGAGTCAAGAATAAAATCCAAAGGCTATAAAGAAAGTTTTGGAAAATAAACCAACTGAAAGGCCAGATAATGGTAATTTCATTTACTGCATTGTATTATGGGCACGTTTATAGTGATGGCAGCACTGGGTACATTGTCCTGGTATTCATGATGAAGGAAAGATGCATTTCTTCATGAAATGGTTTATGTTGCTATTTTTGCTTTTTTTCATTTTTACCAGAAACGATAGTTGAGTTTTTATATCATTTCAATATATGTGTAAAATGTTAATAATTGGAAATAATATAATGGGATGTTTTTCTATTTTTGCTGTTAATGATCATTTCTCTCTTTTTTTTTTTCCATACGACTCAAACGTGATGGAAATGGTGATTCCTCATTATATATTGTACCCACCCTTGCATGGGACCCTTTGCCACCTTTTATCCCATCGCCCATAGTGTTGTGTATTTTGGGTAGTTTTTGATTTTACTTGGATTTTTATTAATTTTTTATGCAGGAAACCTTAGGATTGAAAAAATATTCAAACCAGTGCTTGGTGGATTACATACCATCAAGAGTAAAATGAAGATGGCTATGAAGAAAGTTTTAAACAGAGCTGGTGAAACTCCAGTCCACATTTGGTAATTTAATTTACTGCATTGCATTATGGGGCTGTTTATAGTGATGGGGGAACTTGTAGATTGCTCTGGAATTGTCTTAAGGTTCGTACACACGTGCGATCGCGGGGGCCACCGAATGCGCGATGTGTATGAACGATATCATTCGGTGGGGACTGTTGCATCCGCCGGGCGGATCTCCAAACGACTGGCCGTTTCGGCCGATAAAGTGCCCATACACAGGATGATTATCAGGGACACGGACGCTCATACACATTGTGCGTCACGGTCGGCACGATTGCACGTGTGTACGAACCTTTACTCTGTAAAGAAAAAACAAATACTAACATAGGCCATAACCGTGTGTTAAAATGACAACATGATTGATGTATCTATATTTTTTTTCCCATTTTTTGCAGAAAACCTCTCAAACCTCTCAAACCCAACAGTGGTTGTTGTAGGAGCGGCTATTATAATTATAATAGTTATTGTTCTGCTGGTTGCTCTTCCAATTTACTTTATACGGTGAGTTATAAAATTGGAAATAGAACAAATTTACTAAAAAAGGAATCTTGTTTTTTTTATAACTTGTGTGAAAACATCCAAAGAAAGACACAAATTCTCATTCTCCTAATGTGGTCTCTCTTTATTTTCCTTGTTAGCAAGCGGTATAGAGCACGTATTAATGACATTGAGGCTGCAGCAGAGGACATTGGAGACCAAACAGAAGATAAACAAAATGAAATGATTGGAGTCTGTACATCTGAAAATAAAGGGGAATATTTAAAAACCTGCGGTGTTGAAACGTCTGATACTACGGGTATATAATCGGCGCTAACTTTGTTGGTGTTTAGTACCAATAACAAATGCTTTTTTATGGCCGCAACTGTAAAATGCCCCCCACCGGTTATTAAAGACCACAGCAATATTCTATACCCAATACGGCTGGGTATTAAAATAGTAGAATAACAACCTAGTGCAAAATATTTGCTTTATTATTGGGGGTGAGACATTCTGTTTGTTATAATATATATATATATATAAGAGAAGGGGTTTGTAGTGATGTGTTATAGGAATCCCCCCTATCATTTATTTTATTTATTCATTTAATTTATTGTCCCGAATTGAAAACAAGTGATGATCAATTAGCATGTTTGGTCAGTTCAGTTTGTTATTAAAGTACAACAATCATTGGTGTTTTCAGGCCTAATTTTGATTATTTAAAAGAAGAATTAATTAAAATTGTTATTTATTATCTTTTCCCCAGTGGCAGTAAATGTAGATGAGACGAAGAAGGAAGGAAAGAAGGAGAAGAAGAAAAGAGAGAAGGAAGAGAAAAAGAAAAAGAAAGAGGAAAAGAAATTACAGAAAAAGAAGGAAAAGCAGAAGAAGAAAGAAGAGAAGAAAAGGAAAAAGGAACAGAAACAGGAGGAAAAGAAGAAAAAGGATGAGGAAAAAAATTAAAGGGCATGTCCAGCCTAAAATAAAGTTAGCTTTTAACACCCCCCCCCAAACCAAGGTTTTGGGTTTTGCATTATCCTCAAGTTTAAAAGATGTCCCTGAAGTTCCTTACCTGACCCGGTCCCTTGCCGCTCCTCCTCTGCTCTGCAGCTGGCAGTCGCTCCACTTCCTGGCTGCGGCTGTCAGTAAAGACGCAACGGGACATCACACCCAAACGACTAACAGCCACAACCAGAAAGCAGAGTGGCTGTCAGCTCAGAAGCCCTCTGCTCTTGTTTTTGCTCGAAACAGGAGCAGGGGGCAACGCCCAGGTTGTGAGGTACCAGGTGAGGTAAGTCCCTTCAGGGGAATCTTTGGTACTTGAGGATAATGTGAAACCTAGGTTTGGGTGTAAATCAAGGCATAGAAAAGTTTGCCCATGTAGACCATTAAGGACAGAGATTTAAGGCAGATGCACCAGCAGGTTGGTGCATCTGCCCTACTAGACTCAGTACAACATACTGCATAATATAATAGAATATACTCTGTTTATTAGATGTTGTGTCATAAACTAAGAATCATAATTAGAACACAAACTGTGATACCGTAATCAACCACATGTTACACTAATGTTCGGAGCATTGGGTGTTTGCTCCTTTTTTTAGTTATAATAGTAATGGTCATTTTGTTAGACATCCAATGGAACTTGTACGGATTTTTATAACTTGTTTGAGCTTTAAGCATCTTTTGGACTGACAGGAATAGGCCTGCCTTTAATATTAGAAGCAAAGAAGTTTCATTTTCAAGTTAGAGAATGTTAAAACTGTGGAAGTGTCTTCCAGCAGATGTGGTAATGACAAGTTCATTGTGTGACCACAAAAGTGAGCTGGATAAGTTTCTAAAATTTACAAATATTGAATATTTTCTCCAGACACTCCGGATTTCCCTACAATCATACTACACTATATAAATCCATATGCTATATAAAATAACCTTCTGTAAGCGGTATAAGAATTGTGGGATTGACTAAATGTAAGCCATGTTGATCCAGGGATATTTCCGATTGCCAATTGGAGTCAGGAAGGAATTTTTTCCCCCTTCATTCTGGGTTTTTTCACCTTCCTCTGGATCAACAGTTAGGCAGTAAATGTGGGTATTGCTGAGTATACATCCGATACATCTCTGTTGTTTTGTACCAATGACATTTGTCATTGATTGTATTTTGTGTGCTGCTACTATGTATGTTATGTTGTATAAATCTGATAAATGTATCATATGTATATGTCATGTCAATAAAAACTATTTAAAAAAAAACCTTAATGTTGCAGATTTTTCTCTCCTCCACTTCCACCTTAATGGATATCTGTAAAACTTAATGTAAATGCAAATTAGAGTGCCAACAGTTAGGCCTAATGTGTCTAATGATAAATCCGTCCTCGATTATCCTCTACCTACAGTTCTGTACCATGTTGTTCATATAATGGAGGGTGCTTAAGTGGCTGATGCAATAAAAGGGACAAAAGTTTGCCCGTGCTATTAATCTGTAGCAACCAATCAGATGATATCAAACAGCAGCAAACTAGTATAACACTAACATCTGATTGCACATTAACAGCACTGGAAACTTTGTACCCCTTATATCATAGCCCCTAAATATTAACAACTGTACAAGAATATAGATTTTGCTAAATTCAATTAAATTAAATAAAGTAATGAATTATTTAAATAACTAATTAATTAATTAATTTTTATTTTCACCCCATGTAGAGAAAATCACTATTATTAGTTGGAAAATATTATTCTGTGAGTCAGTTGCACAACATCTTTCAACACTGACACACATGGGCTGAGGATTATTGATCCACAACATCTTGTTGCAGGTTTTTCCATCTCTGATGTAGGTCCGTCTCACTGAAAACAACCCAACCCTCCCTTCCTACCACCTGGTGTAGACTTTACTGATATTTGGAATCTATGCCTGTGTTTAAGATAGGATTGCTATCACTTTACTTTAACACAGGGGTGTCAAACATAATCACATAAGGGGCCAAAATCAAAAAGACAAGCTAAGTGGTGGGTCAAACTTTTTTTATAAAGATATTTAGCAGGTGCAGGATTGCATCTCTGTCATGCTTATGCCTAGTGCAGGGTCTCGGAAGGCAGGTGTGAAGCACACTGTTTTGGACTGGGTCCTCTGCCTATGGCATGATTATGCGCTAATGTGGAATGTCCAACTTTCTCTTCTTGTTCGGTAATGGAATGGCCAAACCAAAGGAAGGCTCTTAGTCACGCCTCCCTCCCCAGCGCTGGGCTAGATACATGATCAGATGTTACAGTGGTGATTGCATTCAAGCCTTACTACGCTGTTATCCATTTGTGCAAGTCATATTTGTGCAAGTCATATTTGTGCAGACCCAAGCAGAGGCGTGACTATAGACATACATATCTGTGTAAGTTGGGCATGAAGGCATCTTAAATGTACCAATCTGTGTGAGCTAGGCATAAGGGCATCTTATATGTACCTATCTGTGTGAGCATCTTAAATATACCTGTTTGCTGGGCATGAGGGCATATTTCATGTGCCTACCTATTTGAGCTCAGCATGAGGGCATTGTATATGTACCTATCTGTCTGAGCTGGGAGTGTTTTCAAGGTAACCTCATAAGTGTCAGGTTTTCTCAAAGGGTGTGCACACTGGTGTGACTTCAAAGAGCCAGAGGTGTGCCTCAGAATTTTGGCAGCGGAATATTTTTACTAGCATAACTTAAATGTTTGTTATTATGTACTTTAAAATATATTTTGTGATAAAACACAGTCAATGTAGGAGAATATGGGTAACTACAACTTTATGTCCAACATTAAAGGATATCTTTACTTTAAAAATTAAAATTTTCAAAAATAGTAAGATAAGATCGAGAAAAGGTCCATTACTTTTTTCGGATTTTAAATCTGAGCTGTAGATCCTGAAATCTGTGCTTTAAATCACAGCATTTACAGTGTATGTATGTATGTATATGTTTATTTATATAGTGCCACTAGGGGACACAGCGCTGTACAATATAGAATACAAAAAGTCATACAAGGGGGACAGTAATTAAATATATAAATAAGTATGAGCATCACTAAATATACAAGAGCTTAAAACATGTAACATGAGCAAAGAGGTCCCTGCCCCTTAGTGCTTACAATCTACTTAGGTGGGTAACATACAGACACATAGGAAAGGGTGGAAGTGCTAAAGTAATAACTACAATACAAGGATTGTGGAAGCACTCCAATTAGGCCAAATTACAACTATATTTAGCGGAAGTGCTACTGATCTGGTCAAACATTTATACAAACATAAATACAATATCATATTATCTGCACACTGGCATACTTTATATAAGTATGCCAGTGTGCAGATAATATGATATTGTATGGAGGCTAGGAATGTGCATTGATTATTTTTTCTATGTTTGACTAAAGAAATAACTGGTGCAGTGTCAACAGTCCTATGCTGTGCTGTGCTCAGAGAGACAGCTTGACAGGTTAGATTTAAACTTCTTTATTTAGATGTAGAGAGAGGGGAATAGAATTCCAGAGGATGGGAGCTAAAAGAGAAAAAGGTTTAACCCGAGAGGAGGCAGTGTGAGTTAGGTGTCTATATAAGAGATGGTTCTGTGATGAGCGGAGGGTATGGGCAGGGACATATGGGGACAAAATATACGAAGGAGCAGCAGAGTGAAGGGATTTAAATGTTAACAGAAGGATTTTGTGTAAGACCTGTCACTCAGAGTTCAGAAATTATAATATGTTAATATGTGCCCCCCCCTTCCCTCTCTATGAGCTTTGGTTGCTTGTCTCTCTTTCTTCTATCTTTCCTAGTCTCTCGAACTGCTGTTGATAATTTGATTCAAACTGGTGAACTGGCACATTGAGACTGGTAGAAAAAGCTGTACAAAGACCGGCTGCATATGGATTGCAGGGAGGTGCTACTGGAGGTTGTTAGGGGCTGGTAATGAAAGTTCTGTACTGAGCCCATGTAAAACTGCAGCCCCAGCTGTGGATCTTATACCTCTCTCCATCTGCACTATGTTACCCTATTCTGAAGCCTTTGAAATCCATGCCTGGCAGTCAATGTGACGCCCTGCATTCACCTTTATCAGCTGATCGCAGTTGACTGTCGTCGGTTCAGCGATCAGCTGTTTTAAAAATGAGAAGAGCTGTATGTGTACATCATCCACGTGTTTTGTCCTAAAAGACTCCTTAGCAGATGTTTTTATTTCTGGTGTTAGGAACTCCACTGAATGTTCATCATTAGAGATGTAATATGGAAGGGCTGCTCGCCATCTGCACACACCATAACTGGAGATAACCGGTGATTTCTATATCAGGACCTGTTTATACTGAAATATTCACCTTGCTATGTAGAGAGGGTGACACTGAAACAAAACTATAACTGCTAATAGCCCTTAAGAAAATGTTTAAAGGGAAATGTGAGAAATAATATCAATCATATCTACTGAATTGGCTGTGCAGATGTAGCAAAAATTTAATATCTAGATATCTTAGCATTGATCTATAGGATATCTCCAATCTACTTATAGATACGGATCAGATTGTTCTCAATGACCTACCCAATAGATATCTGGTTAGATTTCAATGAAACACCCACCTAACAAAGCATTTATTTTGATTCTGATAGTTAACCAATGTCCAAATTTTCCCTAGCCAAGTTCATTAATATTCTTCCTGCCGACCCTCCTTGATTCCTTTGTCTTTCACTCTTCAGTTTGTGAGCAGGTCTTGTTTGCAGCAACAGATTGAAGCAAGAATGAATTAAAGGGGGGATAGGCTATAAACCATTTCTTGGACACGTACATGTATTTTTAGACCTTGTGATTTACTCTTTGTAACTTAGCAGGAGACTTCAGTTCTTCTTAAACATTATGTCAACATCATGAAGTGTCTCTTGAAAACTCACATTCCAGGCTCCACCAGGCTATCCCATGCCAAGCACAAGGTGAGGAATATAATGTTCTGGCTCCAGTTTCCACTGCATCCAAGTCTGCATTTGGATGAATAAGAGAGTCGAATACAACTGCCACTGGGTTGAGTGACCCTCAGATAAATATTCCAAATCCTGTAATAATAAAGAACTAGATTCGGAAAGGTTTGTAAATACACACACATATTCTTCTCAGTGTAAGAATGCTTTATAATATCACTAACATACAATTTAACAGCATAAATGAATAAACATTTTCCTTTGTTGTTACCTTCAAAGCCTATTTTCCCAGGATGGGGTTAAAATATATTAAAGTTTTTATTTCTTTTACTTTACTGATGCTTTATTTCCTTCAAGCCCAATCACACAGTTTGCTCTTGTTTTTGTCTCCTGTTGCACAGTGGTTGTCAAATAGACTCCACCGCCAGCTTCACCTCTTGAAAGTGCCACTTGTTTATTTAGTTTGTTCTGATTATGCTGCTCAGAAAACTGCTCCATAAGTCATATAAGTTATGCATGCCTGCCTGATCCTTCCATCTCAATTAATCAACAACATGGGCAGTAGACGGAGCAATAAAGGACTTCATTCCACCATCAATGTTCTAATGCTTGTGGTTATTCTACTGGATCATCAATGTATTGCTTGTGCTATTATCATGGATCATCAATGTTATACTACTCGTATTTATACTACTGGGTCATCAATGTTCTACTGCTCATGCTTATACTACTGGATCATCAATGTTCTACTGCTCATGCTATACTACTGATCATCAATGTTCTACGGCTCATGCTTATACTACTGTATCATCAATGTTCTACTGCTCATGCCTATACTACTGGATCAGGAACAGGGAAAGCAGCACAGTTATATCATTAAACTAACATTAAAATTGCAAAAAATGCTGCAGCTTTTTAAATTAAAGGGAAAGTTAAGTGGAAAATTATTCTAAAAAATCAATAGATTTTGAAAAATCAGTTGCTTTTATACCACTTGCTATTTCCACCTGTTGACATTAGTGAGCTATCATTTCAGATTCTGTAACAGTTCTTTTTCTTCCCAGAATGCACACTTCTATGGAATATTCCTAAAAGAATAGTCAGTGCAATTTTGGAATCCTGTGTATAAAAAGCACATCTTTGAAATGAAAAGGGTTCAGAAAAAGGCAACTTAATCAATAAGGGAATTAGGGGAACTTGAATATGAAGAGATATTGACTAAGTTGCAATTATGTACGTTAGAGAAAAGGCGCTTGCGTGGGGATATGATTACTGTGTATAAATACATTAACGGGCCGTACATCTGGGGCATTGTTCACCAATAGAGCATGTCAGAGGACACATGAATATCCCTTAAGGCTTGTTCGGAAAGGGTTTTTCACTGTAAAGCTATGGAACTGTCTTTCAGTGGACGTTGTTATGGCAGGTTCATTGGACAGTTTCAAAAAAAGCTGGATGAGTTTCTGCAAACAAGAAATGTTGCAAGTTACTGGTATTGATATATAAATAAGAGTTGATCCAGGGATATTTCTGGTTGCCACTTGGAGTCAGGAAGGATTTTTTTCCCCCTTCACAAATTTGGTGGGGTTTTTTTTTGCCTTCCTCTGGATCAACAGTTAGGCAGGAAATGAGGGTATTGGTAGATGGGTTGTACTGGATGGACGTATGTCTTTAATCAACCTAAAATACTATACTAACAGTAATTTCTACTGATTGGCTGTTGGATGTGTCAAACATGCTCAGATCTCTACTGAGCAACTGAATCAACCCAGGCACTGGATCAAGGACAAGACCATAACGGCCTCTATTAGGGGTCCTGCAAATAGGAAGTCAGTATTTCGGAAGCATTTATTTAGACACATACAAAATAATGAATGGGCAGGTTAAATTCATTAGGAGGGAAAGATACTACTTTTTTCTTAAAAATATATGTATTTGCACTAACATCTCCTTTAAAGCTCAGACAATTTAAACTGAGGCTACACTAAAGTTAAAATGGATACCTTTAGCTACTTTGTTTGTACAAACATGCTTAAGTTGATGCCTCTCCAAGGCAGTATCCAAGCATCAGCCTAGAGAGAAAAGTGCAATCCCTGGGTGGAGAAAGACCTGCTTCTCGGTTTATTTAGTATGACCACTTCCTGGGAACCATGTAAGCTTACAGAGCTTATAAATCTTAAAGGGGCTGGGAATTAATTTACACAGGGAGCAAGCGTACAATAGAGCTTAGCCACTTTTGTCCTTTATTATATACAAATACAAGGATATGCAGTTCAAACCTTTATTTAAAATTACTTTCAGGTAATTATTATTATTATTTTAATTATTAATATTTTTTTTTACAAAAATTAGGAAATTAGGAAAACTCAAGGAGCTTTTTAGAGAGGTTTATTTAAGCATCATTCAACAAAAGCTATATACACACGTGTGTGTGTGCGTGCCTGCGTGCGTGCGTTGGAGCAAATAAGTATGCTGCATGCCAAGAGTTATTTATAACAGTTGCTATTATTGGAAAATGCACTGCAGATAACAAGACTTAATGGGCTCTGCTTCTCTTTCCAGATAATCCAAATGTTCTGAAGTTCTGGAAAAATTGGTCTTCTGCTCTAGCAACTGCATTAAAATATAGTAATATATGTAATTCTATACATTATATCAATGCTTTTACGAAAAGCTCCTGGCAACAATTTAGTAAAGAGGAGAATGTCAGAAATAAATTGGCTTCATGTTTCCATTCTCAGTGGAATAGTAGAAATGATGAATGTGGCAGAGATCTAGGTTATATAAAGGACAGCATGGAGTTTAAATTAATAGAGATGACAAGTGTCTAGGCAGGCAAAATAAATGTTTTGTAATGACCTGTCACTTAGTCACATATGGTCACACAGAATTCTGGGTAACAAGAAAACCGCAAATATTTTGGGTGACGGTTTCCTTGCTTATCATCAGCTGTTATGCCTAAAGAAAGAACCTAAAATATTACATAATATCCTAATATTAAACATTCCTACCAATGGTAACAAGTTGGCATTGGGCAAAATTTAAATATTCTTCTTTTTAAGGAAATTTTGATTTTTTTCCTTGGGAATGTGGTACAATAAGCTAGCAATTTTAATTAGAAAGATTTAGTGCCACATTCGTTAGAGGTAACGTTAATGTTAGTAAGCACACTGTATATTAATTTGTTCCTTTTGTAATAAGATTAATTAGCCAGCTAGTACTGGCCTTGAATTTCCTACAGTGTAATATAAGGATATTACACCACCGAGGAGTTCCCTGACCATATAAAAACATGAGGCTGTTAGGCCAAGTGTTTTTATAGAGGTCAGGGAACTCCGAGGTGAAGTAATATCCGTATATTATTATGTAGGTAGCGTATTATTCCATATAATACATAAGGTAAAAAGAAAAATCCAGCACAGGCACTCTGTCTCCCCCCCTCCCTGTCTCTGCCTCCCTGTATTAGTAATGTAGATAACAAGCCCGTTTTTATACATATAAATAGTTAACTGCCGTTTCTATCTCAAACTAAAAGACAATAAACATTGTCTCTCACCCGGTGCTGTTCCGGGTCATTACACTGACAGACTGTATTACTTTGCTGATAAGGAGGAGCGAGAGCATTCCTGTGATTCATAATTCAGTAACTCAGTCAGTCAGTCAGTGTACAGAAACGGGATTGTTGTCTACATTACTAATACACACATGGAGAGAGAAATGGGGAGGGGCAGTGGAACACAGGAAGTCACTCATTGACATCACTGAGTGACTGTAATATAGATTCTTGCCACTGCAGCTCCCCTTTGAAATGCCAGAGCCTTATGTATTATAGACTAATACAAAGTAATTTCTCTGTTCTAAAAAAATTATTGTACATAGAATTTTTATGTTTGTAATTTTTAACATTGTTGCATCCTAGGGCCACTTGGATACTGAAAATGTGTACTAAAACAATAAAGGACTTTCTACACAAAAGGGGCTATGTACCAAGAGTCACTATCGCTCTCTTTTGCTCCCTTTTGGCAATGCACTGAGCTGATAGTGGCTCTCAGTGCACTGCTAATGGAGTTTAACTTTTGCGATTCTTTAAAGGATAACTCCACCCTCATAATAACATCTTTTAGAAAGAATGGCCTCCTTAAAATATGGTTGATATATCATAGTTTGTCCTCTGAATTCATTACTGTATGCCTGCTATGCTTCTGGATGCCTTATGGAAACTGAGCAATTTAGTGACCTATACTGAGATTGTACTGAGCCTGGGCATGCTCAGAAGAGGCAGCTAGGGGATTAACATTCAGTTATTGGCTGTAATATCAACTGTCAAATCCCTAACTGACAGTTGCTAACTGGAAGAACCAGGAAGCAGAAATAGGGGCAACAGGACATTGTGCAGGATTTCAGGTTAGACTTATATAGTTCAGATTTCAAACTATTACTGTTTAGGGTTTTGGGGGTGATTTACCTGTATGTAAGTTTTCATTTTAGGGCTGGACTTGCCCTTTAACACCAGCTATCTGCTGGCATTAGACATTACGTTTTAAAGAGCTGTTAATGGCTCAGTACATTGGTTGTGGCAGTTGCGTGACACATATTTTGCATAACGTTGCAAGTGCCGTTAGTTGGGTCTTAAAGTCACGTTAATGCTTGATGCATTGGTTAACGTGACTTTGAGACACAAATAGCCGATGATGACTCTCGGCACATAGCCTTGACAGTGTTTCCTTAATGTTTAAACATTGTTGCACTTTTAGGACCACTTGGAAACGTTAATGAAAGTTATAACTTATTGGTTTCTTTCTCATGTTAATGGACTTTCTGCATTGCTATTGGATGGATTGCAACCAATGGACATATATAGCAGGGACTGGGTATGATGGATAATAAGGCGTATCACTATTGTGATTTTCAGCACTTAATACAAACCTTAACAGCACTCTAATCAAGTTTAGCAGCTCCAGGGCGTGTGACACTGGGCTGTATGTTGTGAATGTAATCTAGTCATACCTATGTGTACTATAATGTCACTTAGCATTCTCCATTTGAGTTGATTGAGCCAAGTTGACCAGTTGGTAAAGCCAAATATTAATTCAATATAAATCTACCATATTTAAATATTATTATAGTCATTGTTCTTTCTTTACAAATATTCACATCAGTTCATTCATTTTTGTTCCCCCTTTCTCCATTTTCTCCTCTTTCCTCTGCCAAGGGGATGATTCCTACACTAATTTCCTTCATAAACACCAATAAAGTAAATATCACCTGATTGAGATAATGCAAACTATTTCAGGTGGAACACATACACCAGTAATTTTATTTATTGGGGGTGGGGTTGAGGGTGGTTAGCAGTTAACCTGTGCATCACTGTGCCATGGAGTTTTTGTTTTTGTGTACTTTGTGTTTTTATGTGATTTTAATGGCCACATGAATTAGCAAATGGTGAGTTTCCTGTCACACCAGCTCCCTGCTGTGTATGTAAATGTGGTTCAAAATTGCTCTGTAGGGTTATATAATTTATTTGATTTATATAATGTTTACCTTTAGTACTTTAAATCTTTAAAGGCAATTAGGACCAAAGTGTATCTTAATTATCCTAGATTTTTCACAGTACATTTGTACCACCCACAATACCCCCCATTAACCATTAGTCAGTATACTTTTTCAATTAACGATGTCAATGTCAATGACAATTCAGCACATCCTAAGTAACTTTATGAAAGAAACCATAAACATAAAATAACCCTGGATTTCATTTCAAATACTGCTCCTGTCTCCCATAGTAATGTCTACACTGAGATATCTTTACTTAAAGAGACACTAAACTCACTCTTTTAAGTACATTGCATCTGAATCTATTATTCACAAGGAGGTGACAACGCTTCTTCCCACCTCCCTGTAAATAATAGAACGCCCAGGGAACACTGCAAGACTTACCTTACCTGCGCTTCACTCGCGACTCCTTCTCAACTGACAGGACAGCGCGCCTGACAGCTGAGAAGGTACCGAGTCTTGCAGATTTCATGTACTTGAGGAAGTACATGAAATCTGTTTAGTGTCTCTTTAACTATCTACCAGGTGCGTAACTGCAGCCCCCCCGCACAAGATTGAAGGCCGGGCCCCTGACACACTCCCCTCCTCTCCCCAGGTGCTCCATGCTTATGCATTAAAGGTACGCACGATCAGCTGTTTAAAAGACGGGAACCGAACTGGCAAAAGTTCTGGTCTTTCAAACAACTGATTGCATGCATCTTTACTGCATACGCATGACCAGCTGGTCGTGGAGCGTTTGGGAAGGGGATCATGCCCACCCCTAGTGGGAGGTTGAGCAATGTTGGAGGGAGAAGCTGTCAACTACAGCACTCACAACTAACTTCAGAGCTTTTGTGCAGGAGTTACCAGTAAGAAAAGGAGGTAGGAGTAGTGACTTCTACCTCCCTGGGATTTAAATAATTAGTCCCTGCATATTATTCTAAAATCTTTCTACTTTTTGGTACGGTATATATATTTATACATATTTATATTCTTGAGTTTTTTGTTTTATTTTACTCAAAGCCACTTCTTATTATGCCCCATCCAATAGAATGTCTAGTGAGCCCTCTTAATTTTACATTTTTCTTGATTTTACAAAATGTGTTTTTCCTGTTTCTGTGTGGAATAGAATGAACCGTGTTCCAGTAATTCCCACTGTCAGATGATAACGAAACCTTAACAGTTGTTTCTTCTCAAATGAACTTTGCAGAATGTGAAAATGAAACCTATTTTGCCAATTCCGTCTGTGACAGAAAAAACACAAGATGAAGAAACATTTCTATTGGGGCAGGAAGTGTTCTGGATGAAATATGGATGAATCTGTCAGCATTGATGGATTGCAAATATAAAAATTCTTTACAAACCACACATTTCAAATACTAGCAAATAATAATACCTTTTTTTATAATAAAAAAAAAAAGAAACTGACTACTTGACAGTGCTTTTGTATAAATAAAATGAAATCTGCAAAGACAGTGACTGTCAAAAAAGACCAACATCTCATTTGCCTACACAGAGAGGCTCACTGCAGTTCTAATAAAGTTTTTATACAGTCAATCTCTCATAGCACGGTAATTGGCACTGATGCCTTGCAATGCTGATGTCTTGAGTTTGATTCCACCCTTGGGGCTATATTTATATAAGCGATACCGTGCCTTTGATGATCGTTAATTTATGATTGGTTTAACAATCATTTATTTACTATCGTTATTGTAAATTATCGATAACGACAGTACATTACAGATAACAATCATAAATCTACAATAACTCGATTGTAGATACCTATAGAATACCATTGTGGTAGTTCACGGCCACTGTCATATATTACCGATAAAGCGCGACACTGCAATACTGCACTTTATAAATATGGCCCTTGGACAAATCTGCAAGGAGTTTGTATGTTCTCCCCGTGCTTGCGTGGGTTTCCTTCGGGCACTCTGGTTTCCCCCACAATCATAAAGACATACTGATAGGTTATATGTGTCAAATGTATGTATGTATGTATATGTTTATTTATATAGCGCCACTTGGGGACACAGCGCTGTACAATATTAAAATACAATAAAGTCATACAAGGGGGATAAATACATATAGTTCAGCACATTAATATATAACTTATATAAATAGAAGTGCTAGGGCTTTGCCACAAGAGGTAATGAGGTCCCTGCCCCGTAGAGCTTACAATCTGGTTAGGTTGGTAACACACAGATACAATAGAATGGGTATAAATGCTGGAGTGAGACATATGCAGTGCAAATAATACAATCATATACTGTGCTGTTACCAGATAGGTGGGATATAAGGCTAGATTTAAACCTGCTAATTGAGGTTTCTTGACGTAGAGAGAGGGGAATAGAATTCCAGAGGATGGGAGCTACAAGAGAGAAAGGTTTAAGGCGAGAGGAAGCAGTCCATGTGGGGGATCTTTACAGGCAGTTGGAGACACGTGATTGGATGTCAGGAATTAGCGTAGGGGTGGACAAGTAGATTAAATGTGCTTAGATTGTAAGCTCTTCGGTGCAGGGCCTGATGTGAATGTATACATGTAATTGTAAAGCCCTATGGAAGATGGTGTCGCTATATAAATCCACAATAATAATAATAACAATATTAGAAAACACACCTATTGCTTGAAAGCAGAGTTAGTAGCTGTGCTGCTTGTGGCATTGGTGAGAGTGTGTTGACCCAAAAATGCATTTATTGTTTTCTACCTTAAATATGAGCCTGCTGCTGTGCACATTCTAAAAAGATTTATTGGCCGAAGCTCCTTTGCTTGTAATGTATTAATGTGGCCTCTATTTGTTACCTGGGAAATCTGCTTGTTCTTTAATCTTTACATCAATGACATAATGTCCATTCTCTGCTTCTCTGCCTGAATCTGTGCCTGTCGTTCACCCTACTAAAAACCTTTTTAAAAGGAAAGGGGAGAACAAGTCCATCAATAGTCACATACACAAATTCTAAACAAATAATGCAAACAGGGGAAGAACTACATGTGTAAGGGACACTATGGAGTCTGTCTGTAGATGTAATGTGAACCATACCAACCAGGGTGTAATCAATCCAAATGAGCCCTAGGGATTTTTTTGTTGGTACTATAATCGTTTCCCCCCGGGGATCAGGGATATCACAGTTTACAGATATATTTGGATGGAAAAGCTTATACTAGGTGCAGCATTCTTACCAGCAGAACTGATCTCAACCCAGAACAGGTGTGTTCCTTACTGGACTTGTGCCTGAATACCACCTATTTCAAATACAGGGATAAGTTCTATAAGCAAAAACACGGATGTGCTATGGGATCTCCAGTTTCACCCATTGTGGCCAACCTTTACATGGAGGAGGTAGAAAAACAGGCGCTTAATACCTTTAAGGGCATAGCACCCAGCCATTGGTTCAGATATGTGGATGACACCTGGGTTAAAATCCACTAGAAGGAAGTACAAGCTTTCACAGAACACATCAATGCGGTAGACCAAAACATCAAATTTACAAGGGAAGAGGTACAAAACAACAAACTGGCTTTCTTGTACTGCTTGGTAGAAGTTAAGGAAAATGGTAAACTGGAAGTAGAGGTTTACAGAAAACCAACACACACAGATCAGTATTTGATGTTTGACTCCCACACCCTTTAGATCACAAGCTGGGTGTCATCAGAACCTTGCAACACAGAGCTGAGAACATCCCCACTAGCACAGAGACGAAGGCTAAAGAAATGAAACATCTCAGAGGAGCCCTTAAAACTTGTGGATATCCAGACTGGGCCTTTGTCAAAAGAAGTAGAAGGAAAGAAAAGAACATAAATACCAACAGTGAAGTGGAAAAGCAAGACAGGGGAAAGAACATGGTCATCCCATATGTAGCAGGGGTCTCCGAGAAATTAAGAAGAATTTTCAAAAAACACAATATCCCTGTCTGCTTTAAACCGAACAACACACTGAGGCAACAATTGGTACATCCAAAAGACCCAATACCGAAACACAAGAAAAGCGACATCATATACGCAGTGCAGTGCAGTGAAGAATGCTCTGATTTGTATGTGGGGGAGACCAAACAGCAACTGCATCAACATATGGCCCAGCACAGAAGAGCCAATTCCTCGGGTCAGGACTCAGCCGTGTACCTGCATCTTAAGGATAAAGGACATACCTTTGAAGATTGTAATGTTAACATATTGGCAAGGGAACGTGACTGGTTTAAGAGAGGTGTTAAGGAGGCCATTTATGTGAAAATAAAGAAACCAAGCCTAAATAGAGGTGGGGGGGTTCGACACCAACTGTCTGCCATGTAAAATGCTGTTTTGACACCTTACTCTGGGCGTTCCTATAACACCTCTTAGCCACTATCCAATCACGCCCTTAACACCTGGCTGTGATATGCTAATTGGGATTTTTCAGGATACATAATTGCCACAGATTCTTGTACAAGTCATTCTGAATTGAGAAAGCCAGTCGGATGACTAGCGAAACGTCTTCAAGAACTAAACTTCAAGTCCAGTTGATCTAATTGAATACAACAGATAAAAAATGGTGCTAATTTTGCCCTAACAAATCACGTTAGCTTTTTTTTGAAAGCTAACATTTGTTATAGCTTGTTTGGGGCAAAATTAGCACCATTTTTACATATAAGAAATTTTATTACATCGCCCTGTGTGAGTCTATTTTTCAGTACTTATTGCAAGCTCTCCAACTGTAGTGAAAATGAGCTCAGATTTCACATTGGGGTCTTTGCAGTCATAAATGTAACCAATAAAATAGAATTTACACATTGTAGATTAAATGAGTCCTGGACGTCATTATTATTTTCAGGTGTGCTGTTTCTCTTAATACTTTTCTTTTTGAGCAGGGGTGTAACTGCAAGGGCCCGGGTCCCCTCACGAGATTGGAGTCTGGACTCCTACATCAAGTGATGAAGAAATCATGCACGATCAGCTGGTTAAAAGACCAAACCCGAACTTTCAGTTCCAGGGGTTCGGGTCCATTCTTTTAAACAGCTGATTTCATTTTAGGGCTGACTGTATAGCTGGGTACACACAGTCCAGATTAATAGTTAATGGCAGACAGATTCCATTGGAAGTCTGTGATTGGCTACACACCAATCAACCAACGCTCTTCGTATACTTCAGAAAGGGAGATCACTCACTTTACTAAAGCACAGGGGGCTGATAGAAATATTGGTAGCCAATTTCAGCCATGAGAATGTTAATTTTTTTGCCACACAAGTGCCCAATAAAAGGTCTGACAGGATTAGCATTCTATCTGTACAGTGTGTACTCAGCCTTTCTCTTATAATGCAGAAACATATTTTGGTTATGTAGCTTGTTTAGAAAAAATATTATTCTCAAAAGACTTACTTTACTTAGTATTTTCTAGGGTTTGTATTATTATTTTTCGGCGAACTAACCCACAGGGCCGCCCAACGCTTTCCTACCCACTGACATCCATATTTAATTCCAGACCTTTTGACACTTGATTACAGGAACCTGTTAAACAAGTCAGATGATGGTACCCTCACATTCATGTCTTTTGATTGTATTGCTTCTCATTGGCATAAGCAATCATGTAACTTGCTACCGTGTATGTTACACTATATGTTAAGAAAAAAAAGACTATGCCAGACAGACCTATCATTACAGTTCTCCAATCTCCGTTCATATTCTTTCACAACAGCACTTCAATTAAAAGTCGCTTTCTAGTAACTTAAACTTTGTCTTGCATGCAGAGGGAGATACCATATCTGTATGTATTGTATTTCAGACAACATCACTAATCAACTCTACAGCTTTACAAAGAAAGAGGAAGTGTTCTATTACTTGGATAAGGAAACCTGTATCTTGTGACATTAAATGTATTAGCACCTTCCATGTTGATTAAAATTGACTTTGGCTTTATACAGCACATTTCTACAAGTGGCACCTATTTAAATAAACTGTTAGAATTAATAATTATTAATAACAGAAGACCAGATATTATGGTGATTATTTTAATATTGTATTCAGCTGTGTGTTTCTCATTAGAACCTCATTTTTTTCCTAGGTGGAGAAATAATATCATAGATAAATGTTTGTTAACCAAGGTCCACGGACCCCTAGGGTTCCCTAAAGGTTGGTACACACAGTAACAAGAAAGAGACGATACAGTCAGATCCTATTGTATCCTCCCTTTCTCCTTATTGTGTTTAGCACATTTTCTGAACGATCACGAGGCAGACGAACATTCATAATTCACAGACAAAGAAACTCTATGTACGTAGATTGTTTAATGTTTCCAGACATACAAGTGATTATGATTGGGTGAGTATCTCAGTCCAGGAATGCTGGGGAGGTAAGTAAGGTTTTGAGGTTGGAGGAAGGGAAGTATAAAATAATGAGGAAAAGGTGGACATTCCCTTTAACAATTTTTAAAATCTGGATTTGTTTATAATGTGGGAAATGATGCTTTAAATTGTTAATAAACATTTTCCTTTTAAGGGGTCCTATGTGTGGAAGTAAAGCTGGCCATAGAACTGTAAGAAATTAAACACTATTTGTTGTTCAAACCCACAAACGCTGAATTGGCTTTAATGTCTAAAAAACTGCAGTCGTCCTTACCTGTGACATTCCTGCAAAGTGCTCTGGCCTGATAACACTTTACGATCAATGTTACAAACATAAATATGCCCCCACCCACCTATTTCATTGGGTTACAATATTGCTGAAAACCCTTAGTATGTAGCCCTTAGTATATACTCTGTGAATGGGTTCAAAGTTTGATTTATTTGATGTGTGATATCTCATTTTTCTGCTGTGTCTGAGTCAGCACTAAAATAAGCCTCAGTCAAACAGGACATTGGTTATTACCATGAGAATAATTCCTACTACAATCCTGCTACAACAAAAAACATCCTGACCCCTAGTGAACAACTTATAAGCCACCTTTTTCACCCTAACAAACTTTTAACCAGACATGTATAGTATAGTATAGTATAGAATAGTATATTATAGTATAGTATAGAATAGTATAGTATAGTATAGTATAGTATAGTATAGTATTTGAATAAAGACATACGTCCATCCAGTCCAACCCATCTATCAATATCCTCATTTCCTGCCTAACTGTTGATCCAGAGGAAGGCAAAAAAAACCCACCAAGTTTATGAAGGGGGAAAAAATTCCTTTCTGACTCCAAGTGGCAATCGGAAATTTCCCTGGATCAACTCTACTTTATGTATCAATATCAGTAACTTGCAACATTCCTTGTTTGCACAAGCTCATCCAGCTTTTTTTTTAAACTGACCAATAAACCTGCCATAACAACGTCCACTGGAAAAGACAGTTCCATAGCTTTACCGTTCTCACAGTGAAAAACCCTTGAAATCTAAACCTTTTTTTCTTTAAGTCTTAAGGGATGTCCTTGTGTCCTCTGACATGTTCTATTGGTGAACAATGTCCCAGATAGTTTACTGTATGGCCCGTTAATGTATTTATACACAGTAATCATATCCCCACACAAGCGCCTTTTCTCCAGCGTACATAATTGTAACTTTTCCAGTCTCTCTTCATATTCAAGCTCCCCCAATCCCTTTATTAATTTAGTTGCCCTTCTCTGAACCCTTTTCATTTCAAAAATGTCCTTTTTGTACACAGGATTCCAAAATGTCACTGTATATTCCAAATGAGGCCTTACCAATGCTTTGTAAAGAGGGAGAATAACATTTTCCTCCCTTGAATCCATACCTCTCTTTATACAAGACAATACCATGCTGGCTCTGGCGGTTGCCACCTGGCACTGCTTGCTTCCTTTAAGTTTATCCACCAAAACACCAAGATCCCTTTCCAACAGGGATTCACTTAACACAGAGCCATTTATAGTATAAGCAGCACAAGGATTTTTAAATCCAAAATGCATCACCTTTATCAACATTGAATTTCATCTGCCACTTAGCAGCCCAATGTGACAATCTATCTAGATCCCCCTGCAATGATTGCACATCCTCTGAAGTTTTTAATGGATCGACAAAGTTTTGTGTCATCAGCAAACACAAAACACAAAAACCTTGCTGACCATTCCCACTTCCAAATCATTAATAAATAGATTAAATAGAAGCGGCCCCAACACAGAACCCTGTGGCACCCCACTTAGCACTTTAGTCCATAATAACAAAGCCCCATTAACAACTACTCTCTGAATCCTATTCATTAACCAATTTTCTATCCATGTACAAATGTGACTCCCCAGACCAACAGACCTTAGCTTATACATTAGTCGCCTATGGGGGACTGTATCAAAAGCCTTTGCAAAATCCAAGTAAACTACATCTACTGCTATGCCTCATAAAAGCCAAGCAAGTTAGTTTGACATGATCTATTCCTCCTAAATCCATGTTTGTTTCTACTTATAATGTCAGTCCTTGAAACATACTCTAGAACATGTTCTCTTAAACATTCCAGTATCTTCCCCACCACTGATGTTAAACTTACAGGCCTGTAATTACCCGGCTGTGAACGACTACCCTTTTTGAATATTGGAATAACATCAGCCTTTTTCCAATCCAGAGGCACACCTCCGGACATGAGGGAATCTGCAAAAATAAGGAACAATGGCCTAGATACAACTGAACTTAGCTCCCTAAGTAGTCGAGGATGTATTTTATCCAGTCCAGGAGATTTATTAATATTAACCTTATTTAGTTCTTTCTGTACCATATCCTCGATTAACCAAAGTGCACTTGCTACTATACAATCTGTACTTGGATCTTCTATAGTGTATACAGAGAAAAAAAAAGTATTTAAGACATTTGCTTTATCGCCATCCTCCGTAACTATCTTATCCCCATTAATTAATAGTGCCACATTCTCAGTCCTCATCTTCTTACTATTAATATACTTTAAAAAATGTTTAGGCTTAGTGATGCTTTGTTCAGCTATCCTAAGTTCATTATTAATTTTAGCTAGTTTGATTGCTTTCTTACGCTCCTTGTTACAGTTTTTATAATCCCTAAAGGCCCTTTCCGTTCCCTCTGACTTAAAGGTTTTAAATGCCTTTTTCTTCCTTTCCATTTACCTCTTTACATCAGAATTCAGCCACATGGGCACGGATTTGGTTTTTTTTACATTTATTTCCCAAGGGTATATATTTAGATGTGAACTGGCTTAAAATCCCATTAAACACAGTCCACTTCTGTTCAGCACCTTTACCTGATAATACATTATCCCAGTTGACATTCTGAAGAGCTGCTTTTAACCTGGGAAAATTTGCCTTCCCGAAATTAGTCTTTGTTAACCCAGCGCACTTTTCCTTTCGATAACCAAACGACACTATTTCATGGTCACTATTCCCTAAGCCTCCAGTTACCTTTATATCTATAATGCGCTTCACGATGTTAGATATTACCAGATCCAACAGAGCTCCTTTTCTAGTAGGAACTTCAACCACCTGTGAGAGAAAATGGTCCTGCAGCAAATTCAGGAACTCATCGCCTTTTTCTGTGATGGCAGTTCCACTACACCAATCAATGTCAGGGTAATTAAAGTCCCCCATAATGAGCACACTCCCCAAACTTGCAGCCCTTGCCAACTGCATATGACGCTGACTCACCTCCTCTTTGCTAGCATTTGGCGGCTTATAGCAGACACCAACAATGGCATTACCCCCTTTCCTGTTGCCTGATTCCACCCATATTGCCTCCACTTTATCATCCATATCGCTTCTTTTAAATTTGGCTTCAATTCTTTTTTACAACACACAGTTCGGCATGTAGGGTTACCCTATCTACCTTCCTTACAATGGAGTCCCCTACCACTACCACCTGCCTAGCATTCCTGATCCTTAGTTCCTCCTCCCTTGTATCAGAGATGGCAGTCCCCTGGGTGCTCAAGGGACTAGCCCCCTCCATACACGCTAATTCCGAGGTCCTCCACTTCATTACCTAAGGCGGCGAATCTGTTGGGATGGGCAATCTGGGAAGAAGCCACCCTACCCTTCTGTCCCCCACTTACACCCCCAAAACCCTATTTTTGCAAATACTTATCCAGTATGCCTGGAAAAAAGATTTTTCTTAAAGTACGCTGGTCCCTTGCCACACTATGCCAGTATGCCTCCTCCTTTGTAACATCAAGCAGCTGCAAAACAACTGTAAGTCATTGGACAAGATGTCACTGTCACGGTCTTGACTGACAGATCTTCTTCTTGGGATCTTCTTCAGATAGCACATATCTTCTTCTAGAAGTTCCATGGAGAAAGGTAAGTATGAAAATAGGGGGTAGGGGTAGGTGTGCAGATTGTGTGGTTAAAAGTTTGAGATGGGGGAACATGCACTTTAAAGAAATGTTTATTGTAGGCCCTGGGCGATCTGTTAGAAAAGAAGGATCTGTAGGCGGCAGGGCTGTTGGCTGTGATTGGCTATTTTTGACAGCTCTCCTACCATCCCAGAACAACACATTGTTTATAAAAATGTGTTTTTTTTCAGGAAACATTTCTCCAACCTAGACCTGATTACCCAGAGGTTAAATATATAACTCAACTATAAATCATGCAGTGTAATTAAAACATCAGTTTCATGACCATATAAAACATGATGCTGAACGCTAATGTCAAACGCTCCAAGGTGACTTCTAATATCCCTATAACTGAAAAGACGGTTCAACTCATACGTGATAACACACAAGGGTCACGTGACACGTGTCATTGTTCATAACTATATCATTCATATAGGGATAGAATTTTCAGAGTATACATAGACCGTTTTTATTTTAATAATAATAATTACAAACTTTTCAGCTTCTCAGAATATTCCATTCCCACATCGACCACACTCATTTTTGCAAAAGCAATTTGACACTTTTTCAATAGGCAAATCCTATTTTAAGAAAAATTATTTAATTCCTTTTTTGACAGGTATACAAATAGGGGTCTGTATGTACGAAATAAACAGCTATGTAGTACAATTCAGAATTGCCAGTACCAAGAGAAGAGAATACCTGCAGTTGTTAATTTTAATTATCACATGATGTTGTGGAGGAACAATAACACATGGAGTCCTAGTGACACCCGGTGGAGGATAAGGGAAGGCTACAGCAAAATGGAAGGTGTAATGCAAGGGTATGGGAAAGTCTGCCTTAGGCTTTGTTCATATTATGGGATTTTTTAACGCAGCGGAACATTGCATTTTGCAATTCAGTGCGATATTAAGCTGCGTTAATGCGTAGCTATTATTTTCAATCACTACGCTGTATGTTAACACACCAAACTGCTGCCTGCGGTGCGTTTTTAAAACCCACTACAGCATTGCAATGAGAATTGCGTGGTTCACTAACATTGCACATGCATTTTGTTATGATGACATTCACCATAATGCTGCATAGTGTGAACGAAACCTTAGAGGACTGTTAATAAAAAAATATTTAAGACATGATATTGTCTCTAAAAACTAACAACAAAACTATATTGTTTTTGTTCAAATAATACTTCGGAATTTGAAGAAATTAAAGGGTATCACCACTTAGAATGTAAACATACCATTTTTAAAATGAATTGAATGTTCCTCAATTAAACTTCACTTGGCACTCCTCAGCTGCTTCCTCTGACAGCGGAAGACCCATCGCGGTTAAATTTGAGTGTTTGGCTCCCTGCTCCTGTTGGATTAACTGAAGAACAGGAGGTAAGACAGAAGGTGCCCATACACTACTTAAGCTGGCCATACACTAGGCAGACATTAGATAGATTAGAGATAAATACTGTATCTCTCTAATGTCTAAAGACTGAATTTTACAAGCAGCGCTTTTTATCTTGATATAATGCCATCTGGCCCTTTCATTTTGTGATCACAAATTGATTGCAGGCTAGCCAGTCCAATCTAGATTAGACATTTGTCTATAGACCAAAGTATAATCTGTCTAATGCCTCGTACACATGTCCGATAGGACACACAAGGAATGACAACTGAGCACATGCACACGTGACGAATGGCCATTACAGCCGAGAATCCCACATATGTATGTGTTCACTAGAGATGTCCGAACTTCGCAAAATCTGGTCCGCTCGAGGATCCGTGAATTTTCAGAAAAATTCGAAAATCCACGAGTGGACCCATTAAAATGAAAAGTATCCTCAAAAATACGAGAAATCCGTGGTTCGGAAGTTTGGAAGGCGGAAAATCCGGAAAAATCCGCCGTTTGCGGACGGGATAAATCCGCAGCGGATCCGGTTTCGGATCCGCGAACCGGCCATCCCGAGTGTTCACTTGGGCTTCGTTTATCAATCTGCCATGGCGGTAAAAATATTAGACCGTGTATTGCTACCTTAAAAACGCCTGAGTTCATGGACCAGATGGGATTATCTCAAGATAAAAACCACTCCTTGGAAAATGTTCTTCTACCATCCCAGAACAACACATGGTTGATTGGCAAAAGCTGATTTTTGATAAAAATGTGGGGTTTTTAAGAAGCATTTCTCCAGCCTAGAGCTGATTACCCAGAGGTTAAATTAGCTAACATGCCAATAGATAGTTTTGGAATGCATGAAATTGTAAGGAAAAAAAACACGTTCTATATAATACAACTATAAATCATGCAGTGTAATTAAAACAACATGCAGTGTAATTAAGGACCATATAAAATATGATGCTGAAGGCTAAGGTCAAAAGCTCCAATGTGACTTCTTATATCCATATAATTGAAATTACAAGGGTAATGTGCCATGTGTCATTGTTCATAACTTTAGTATACATAGACCTTTTTTTTATCTATCAGGGGGAAGTGGGCGTGACTTGTGGAGGTGGGTGTGGTAGGCTAACTAACACTGGCTGGTAAACTGTAGGGCTGGTTTAACACTAGTTAGTGAAATGAAGGGCTGACTTAACACAGGCTGGTGGACTGGAGGGATGACTTAACACTGACTGGTGAACTGGAGTGCTGACTTAACACTGGCTGGTGGACTGGAGGGATGACTTAACACTGACTGGTGGACTGGAGTGCTGACTTAACACTGACTGGTGAACTGGAGAGATGACTTAACACTAACTGGTGAACTGTTGAGCTGACTTAACACTTACTGGTAAACTGGAGGGCTGACTAAACACTAAATGGTGAACTGGAGGGCTGACTCTCACCAGTCCATGACTTCAGATACCCTTTATAGCATGTCATACAGTCCCCGAAACAAAAAATAAATAAATAAATAGCAATTATATAATTCATGCTGTGACATTTATATTGTAGCTGTACTTGTTTAATTTAAGAGTGTGGTGGGATTTTGGAATTAAACCTTGAACTTGCTGTTAACAAATAAATGACTCGATTAATTGAATGAATGCTTCTAGCTACAGTCATTTAAATCCTCTATGAGCCTATTGAAAGCAGAGGTGTAACTACGAGCAGTCCGAGTGATTGCTAGGGGACCCAACCCACCACAGATACAAGGCCCCATTATAGCTTTAATTGGGGCCCTATGATTCCTAGTTATGTCCCTAATTGCAGGTGGTGATAGCTTTTACAGTCATCATACCCCTTATGCAATAATCGCCTAGGATCTCTTTACTTCCAAATTCTTAGGGGCCCTTTTACAGCCTATTTCTACTTTCACTATTATTATATCTAAATGTTACATGTTTGGATACCATAGTTACCTGCCACATACATAACTCCTAACAACAAGAATATACATTTTCTATCCTTTTGACTCAGGACTGTTTTAGGCATAGGACACCACCATGGCAAAGAGCTAGTGCGCCCAGGTGAAGAAAGGAGGGGGGAGGATGAGCTCAAACTATAGTACTGGGGAGATCAGTTCTAAAATGTAAAAGCTGCTGCAGCCTTTTTAACAGTGGTCCCTGTGACTAGCAGCCATGAGATCCCTATCTCATGGCAGGTCCCTGCCTCTTTCTTCCTTCCACCCAACTCTCCAACTAGAACTTAGAGTAGGTGAGGAGTGAACAATTCAATGGAGGAGACATGGAAAGCAGGGACATACTGTATATCATGTCAGTGCTAGCACTGAAAGTGTTAATGGCAACACTGGGGAATTGCTGGCACTGAAAGTATTATTAGGAAAGTCTGTTGGCATTAAATGGTTAATGGTCACACTCTGCTGGCACTGAAAGTGGTAATGGCAATACTCTGGGGAAAACTGCTGGCACTGTGAAGGGTTAATGGCAATACTCTGGGAAAGTGCTGGCACTGAAAGTGTTAATGCCAATACCCTTGGAAAGTATGCTGGCACTGAAAGGGTTAAACATCTCAGATCTCACCAAATTTCCCTGTTCTGCCCTACCTGGCTACTTTTTCATGCCACCCGGCTAGAAACAATTTCTCACTGGCATCCATACTGTGCATCCACTGAAAGCTATCCTGTCCTTCCAATCAGTATTTCATTTGTGGCCAGTGACGCTGCATACGCACAAACGTACAGTATGTATACATGCCGCCCCACCAGGTACAGCGACAGTGTATGCCTCTAACCAACTACTTAAGCAGTCCCACTATCAAGAAACATCCACAGCAGCAGTGACAGTATCAAAAGGAATTGAGTGGGGAAACCAAGCTGCAGTTTGGCTGGCCAAGTTTGGGAGGGGGGGTGCGTGGGTGGAAGGGTGTCTAGGATGCTAAGAAGGCTAGAAACAGCCCTGTTTTGACCATTGACTATAGGTGCTGTGTTGTGTCTAGGTCCAAGCCTTAGTGACAAGTAGGGTGCGGGGTTGGAGTGGACCAGTGAGTGTGACATATTGCTGACCATCTAATGTTCACCCTGACTACATTAAAAGTGTGTGTGTGGGGGTAGTTTTTGGTGGTTTAATTGCCCTTTAAAGAAGTAAGGTATGGGGAGCAGAGGTGACACTTTCTATAGTTATAAAGATGTTGGTATGTTATAAAATGATGATCAAGAAAGGAATAAAGATGATCATTATTCCCATTTAAAGGGTAACATACCCATTCTTTTCCAATTAACACCTGGATCATATATTTGAGCATTCCTAACTCGTTTGATTTCTTAGTGGAGCAACAGGACTTCAAATCTGGCAGGCTCTCCCACCTTCTCTCCTTTTTGCACATGTGCACTGTATTTATAGTGCTGCAGAAAGTTAAAGTTAGGTTGAAGAGAAAAGCCAAAATGACAGCCATACGACACAGGTTTTAAATCTTAAATACTCGCATAGTTACACTTTAATATTATTATTATTATTTGTAGCCCACTAAGATACTTAAAGGGCATCAATAGTGAGAAAATTAACTTTTTTTTCTTTCTTTCCATGAGTTCTATAATTCCCCCCAACCCCCAGAGTATTTTTATTTTCTTAAGTTTCCCTCTCTGTCCTGAGATACACAAGTTAGACGAATAGGTGATTGCATTCCTCTACTCCTACTGTCATTCAAATGCCTGTGACATGTCTCTCTTCCCTGCTCAAGTCCCTCCCTCCTTCCTGCTCTCTAATAAACATAGAGATAACAGCATTAGTAGAGGGAGAGAGGTAGCTTTGATGGCAGAGATAAGGCTGCCTTGACCCCCCTTCTTGATAGATTTCACAGTTTGATGATGGGTCAGAGAAAGATCAGGACACGGAGAGATCCGTGTCTCCAGGACAGCTTGCTTTCTATTGGCCACTCTGCGTGGGTGTGTTTTTCAGGATGTTGAACTTTTAACTCCTACTGCACATGATAAGCTTGTCAGGTAGCTGGAGTTGAGACATTGTGGAGGTAACAGAGGGGAAGGGGGGAGTGCTGCAGAGAGATCTGACACCATGGAAAAACAGAGTCACTGACAAAGATAGGAGAAAGACAGCACAGAGTACTTGAATTTAACTTTACAATGGGGCAAAGTGTTTTTTCACTATAGATGCCCCTTAACTCTGTGCATGGTGGGGCCAGAAGGGATACCCGTCCTTCCTCTTTACTGCTTATGTTCCAGCTGTAAAGTGGACCATTGACCAAAGGAGTGCAGGACCCCATGACCCCAAGATTTAATTCCTCTTTTTTTTGCCTGTGGAATATATATTTTTCCTATTTGTGGATGGGTGTACACGCTTTTATACTACCTATTGCTCAGGTTATATAAACTGTATAAAGGCTTCCTAGAGCAACGCAAAAAACAAGAACCAAAGTAGTTGTAATTTTTTTTCTAATGGCATAGGAGGAAAATCAATTCTTTTTTGAAATACAGGCTGATAAGCAGTTTTATTTGTACATTAGATTATCATTTACTTTAATGCAATAGATGTGGCATATAATTTATAATTTCAATACAATTCTGTCCCATCATGAGTTCCTACTGCCTCTGACTGAATTGTTACACTCAGTAGAGCTCTCGGCACGAGCTTCTGCCTTGTTCCATATTATGTAAGCTTTGACAGTAATTAGTTTTTATGGAGGCATTTAATGTCAAACAGGGCTTACATTAAGTATTTCTTCCTGCTTTATAAAAATGCAAATCATGGCAGATAGTATAAAACATGAGAATTAGTAAAGAGCTTTAGTTTCTTTTGATTTATTCGTTTCTTTGGCAGATCTTTCAATTGGATTTGAACAGATGCCTGGTTTGAAATGGATTCTCTAAGCTGGGAAGAATTTCACACTAGATACTAGATGGTGCCATAACTATTATTCGATTGTCAGTTTTCATATCATAACAAACAGTATTTAGATGAAAAATACCAAATACAGAGATATAAAGAATTATAGACCTATTTTTTTTACCATCAGCTTAATTATGGGCACTGGTTTAATATTATTTTTATTTAACGTTGGATGTTGGATGTATCTAAATAACTACCCAACATTCCAGTGACATATATACCCATACATACATACCAACATACATACAACAATCCCTCAGGACCATTCATTTTGTGATTTAATAAAATATATATATTTGCGAATTACACTTACCTGAATAAACTTTATTAGGGTCATCCTCATCTGGTAGAAGAGCAACCGCCACAGTCAGTGTCCAGCCTAAAAATGTTGGTATCATTAATCTGCCCGCAAACCAAACTGCAATCTTTATCAGTTTATTACATGCATTTGTAACCAGATTCAATGATAATGTATCTGCCTCCTTCTTCTGCTCAATGAGCTGTTATAATCTTGAGCATGTGCAGAGAAGGCAACAGGGGTAGCAGGATACATTGGCTGGGATGACAGTTGTCACAGCCTTTATTGACTGCATGGAGGGAGTGGCCAGCTTACTCTGCTAGAATGGGGACAGTAATTATCCTTAAATATCTAGTTAGTAATTCAAGTAATAAAGTGCAAATTATACCATTTGTTATAATTAGGGGCAGGTAGCTGACATTTGTTTTTAGGGTATGTGTCCAGCATTGAAGAAGCAAATAAGCAGTCAGTCTTGTGGAGGACCCTAGAAATATATAGTCACTTATTAGAGACATTTGTTTTTTGGTATTAATGGTTCACTTTACCTAGCAATGCCCTAAAAATTACATGTAACTTTATATCTGATGCCTGAATGATTTAGAAAATTTGGTTTAATAAACAAAAACACATTGTCCCTCTGATAATTTGGTTGTTGTGAAATTAGCAATTCAATCAAAGTGATATAATTGATTACAAATACTGATCTGTTTATGGGCAGTTTTAGTCAGTATCAGACCCAGGAGTTGAGGTGTAGCTGGTTAGGGATATAAAATTATGTGTGGAGGGTAAACACACTCTTTTAAGCACTACCACTATTGCTTTGTACATTCTAATCTGTATGTAGGTATGAAAAAAAAAGAGCCACCTCTTTAACATAAATGGTTTGAAAGCATGTGATTCACCCCCGTGCCTCCTAGTGTTCGATGGAACATAAGCAGGACATGGTAGGGCCAACAAAGGTTGCCAGATTCTTTTTCTCCCCGAGTGGGAGGGGGTCGGGGCAGTGACGCCAGAGGGCAGGGCTGTGATGGCACCGTGATGTCACGGTGGGCAGGTTGGGCAAAGCCGGAGGCGGGGCTAGAGGAATGGCTGCAGCTGGGGGAGGGATTAAGGGTGTAACTGTGCAGGGAGTGGGAGTTCCATGGCGTGGCTGTCAGGGCTGGTATTTGGACAGGATTTTGGCCCTGAATGCAGGACTCGTTTTTTCCCCCTGCAGTTAGGACAATCATGCACATATCAGGATGTCTGGCAACACTGGCGCCAACCCACACATGAATGTTAACAACTTAACCATGTCCTGTCTTCATTCTGATATGAGACCTGCAGATCAGGGTAGCTGTTTTGGGGCAAAATCCTCAGAGGATACTTTTAAGCAATTCATTTTTTCAGCCAAAGACCATATTAATAAAACCACAATTCACTTTTAAAGAACAATATGTACAACATATACTGTACCTGGCCATTATTATATTATCATATTAATGGTTAGAACCCGTTGACCTGTATTGGTTTACAGTATGCAAAAAACACCTTCTAGACCTGGAAATAGTGGAGGACGTGATGAGTATGTTAATGGGGAAGCTCAACCATGAACAAAGGATTAAAAACAAACTCTGCAATTATACAACTTATCATGAAGGAGGCATGTAAAGCTTCATACACATGTGCGATCGCCGACCTGCATTGCACAGTGTGTATGCACATTGTGCTGTGTATGGGCACTTTGTCGCCAAAACGGTTTGGTCGTTGCCCAACTGGCCGGGCAGATTTTTTTGCTCACAAAGTGCCCATACAAGTCATAATTATTGGGTGCATACACATCGTTCATTGTGGGTCAGCACCACGATAGCACATGTGCATGAGCCTTTAGTGTTGACATGCTCATTTGCATAAATTATGTGCCCTCCCAATATAGTTACCATTGTTCCTCCTAGATAAGAAATACAACATATATAGGCCCACGATCTTAACCTACCATACTCTATCCTGTCAGATCAGTTCATATTTTCCAGCTGTTATTATTTACTAACAAGAGTATCACAGCCTGAAGGTTCGTACACACGTGTGATTGCGGGTCCCGACCCGCAGCGCACGATGTGTACGAACAAACATTTTGGCCGATAATCGGCCCGTGTGTAGGCACATACGTGGAGATTCAATAAAAGTTCTTATTGTTAAAGATGGTGCTAATTTTGCCCCAACCAATCAGATATTATTTAACATTTGAAAGGCAACATCCGATTGGTTGGGGCAATATTAGCACCAATTTTAAAGATAAGAACTTTTATTGAATAACCCTGTCTATCGTCCGAAATGGACATTCGGTCAGGGATCATTGACCGACCTGGCGGATCTCCGAACGAACGACCGGCCCGCGGTTGCACGTGTGTACGAACCTTGACAGTATGTGGCAATCATTAGTCAATTGCCTTATTTGCATTGTCAACATTTTGTATTCTGTGTAAATTCTAGCATTGCTATAGGAATAGATGTGTGGGCTACATGTGTCTGATATTTTTGCGTTATGTTTAGTATTTGTTTTTATAGTTCGGAAAGCTCTCCAATAAAACATTAATTATGTATTCATCATTACATTTCCATTAGCTTTAAACCATGTAAGATAAAAGCAATGGTTTCGCTGTTGGTTAAATGAGTTTCAATGAATCCCTTGAATATCAGTTGGAATTCTTCCTTTAATAACAAACTATGAATAACACTTTTGTTAAGCAGCAAGATGAAATGACTGAGGTGATAACCAATCACAAGAAAGGAATTACAAACCAGTTGTTTTTCATTGAGTAGCATTAGCGATGAGATGTAGGATCAGTATTGAAAGCTACTATCGAAATCTCACAAGATGCACAATGTATTAATTACAATGCTTATTGTGCAGGAAACAATACGTTATGTGCACTGAGACAGATACTCAGCCAACAATATTGATGTTCAGAGACCAGATATGTAATATTAAAGGAATATTATGGCACTTTGTTATATAACAACTTTTACAGGATAAGGATAGAAATCATAGAGAGGAACACAGTGAAGGTCATATACTGGTAACAAGTAGCCCAGGCAAAGTTTGGCCTAGAAAGGCAGGCAAGGTCAGCAACAGATAGATAAACCAAAATGACACCAGGTAGGAGCAGAGACCAAACCAGGAATCCCACCCTTTCCTAGTGGTTCCCGGGAGCCTCCCAGCTTCTTGGGTGGTCTCCCGCACACCCCTTTCAGTGTGGGACTGGCCCACATTGTTACAGGGGAATCCTCTGGTTAGGAACATAAATTGCAATGAAGGGAGGCACAGACAATTCTATACTTGCAAAAATGTGTTTATTGCTGCTTACAGTTTCATTTAGTGAAATTAAATTCATTTAGTGAAACTGTAAGCAGCAATAAACACGTTTTTGCAAGTATAGAATTGTCTGTGCCTCCCTTCATTGCAATTTATGTTCCTGTCAGATCTTTATAGCATGGTGTGGACACGCTGCATGGTTTGGCACGCTTGAACTTGGGACTGCCTCGCTGAGCTATTGAGTTGGAGAGGAGAATCCTCTGGTCAACCTACAGCCTATTAACTTAAAGGGCAATTCCAGCATCGAAATAACTTTTCTTATGTGGAAAAATCACCCCCCAAAACTCCAGGTTCATTAAACCTTCACTAGCCGCTCTCACAATGAGGAATGACAACTTAAAGACCTGCAATTCCTTGGCGGAAGTCCTCTGCTTCTGTTGCGAGCGATCGGCAATTTCATTCAGCCTTTTCTGAAATGAGAGGATTAATGCTGAGGCCAGAGTACACCGAATGGTAACAATTGGGAAGTTTTCCCATGCATTACAGTTCACTTACGCTTTACACGTAATGTTGCCCTATGGGAGCAAATGCGATTTGCAAAAAAATGCTGACAGCGTGTGCTCCAAAAAAGTGTATCATATCGCAAAGCAGTGCAGTGCAGCTAGTGTGGCTAAGCCAGTTGGCCAACACTTTTTAAGGTGCATACGGACTGTGATTGCGATCGTAATCAGATTGCACGTTAAAAATCCCTAGTGTGGCCTATTCTATCGTTCTTGGGTGACTGGAACAGTGGCACATTATCCTAGTAAAATTATTTTGCTGGCAATGCACATGGAGATTGAAAGTTGCCCAAGCCCCCCACCCCAATTAAACCACAAGATCCCCATCCCTGGGACTTACTTTATTGCTGTAAATGAGCCTTGCAAATTCGGTTTCATGTAACCACTTTCAGGGCTTCCCCGACATAGTCCTGGACTATGTCAGGACTGACCAATGGGAAGACATGCGCTCTGTGCAGTGCATGCCTCCCCATTGGTTTAATACCAGGGAAGTGGGTGGGGCGAGTTCGGAGAAGGCACTCAGAAGGCAAATTGACTGAATACTACCGATAATATCACCACAAATGAATAAATTACCAGATGATACTGAATGTATCTTCTGATAATATTGCTATGTGTTTGGGTTCCCGATACTAATTGCTTTTATTTTTATTGTCCATGTCGCTTTAATATTCGCTTATAGGCCTTAGTGTATATCTTGGTGCAGCATCCAAAGTGATACATTATATTTACGTGTCCCCCTTATAGCAGTCATAATGCTTAGCACCATCAATGCTTGAATATAAAATTGTAATTTTTAATTATTATAGCACCTGTCTAAGATCCACTAGAACATTTCTATATTGGGGGGTTCCCACTGCTGTTACAGAGACAGAAAATCCTTATTACCGGTGATGTATTTAGGTTTAGTGATTCCCGAGAACCAGCAGATGGCAGATTTTCCCTTCAATACCCTAAAATATAATGCAGGGGCCTCGCATCTGGACGAGGACAACCTGATATTATAATGAAACACATTGTAGCCATTTTCCAGGTCCTTAAAACAAAACAAGCAATGAAAAGCAATCATCTTTTTAGAAATTACTAATACAAAATTAGCAAATTATTATTAGCAAGAAACACCCTGGATTTTCCATTTTATTTCATCATCGTTTCAGTGAAAACTATAACTTATTTTATATGTCTACTGTGCCGCAGGGCAGCTGGACAATGCACAAGCACGCAGGTGGTGCAAAACGTTATTTATACAACACATACAACACAATAAGTCCTTCACTACACGTACGATTATGTACGATTATTGTCTGTGATACTCTCAGCTGGCACAATTGAACATCTATAGGTGCCTTTAGCAGTGTGCTGCAGGAGGTGTGAGCAAATGTGATCACCATTTTTTTTGTCCGCATATCGCATGTGCAATAAAATAATATTGGGAAAATCGCAGCACATGCGCACGGTAGCTCACGTGAAATTGGCTGCATTGCAATCACGCTTTTCATTTTATCATAATCACAATTTTCTTCAAGGAAACAAACAGTGGTTAATACATTTGGAGAATCAGAAGACTGCTTCATAGACACAATCAGGGAGATTCAATAAAAGTTCTTAATGTTAAAAATGTTGCTAATTTTGCCCCCAACCAATCAGATGTTAGCTTTCAAATGTTAAATAAAATTTGATTGGTAAGGCCAAAATTAGCACCATTTTTAACGATAAGACCTTTTATTGAATCTCCCTGACTGTTTCAACCTGGCCAACCAGCCTTACGTATTGATAGATAAATGGCAACCAACATTTCCAATCATTTGAAACAACTGATTTTTGCAACACAGCCAACCATGCATTGCAGGGTTTTATATTTTACCTTTCGTTCTTTAACTTGTCCTTTGAAAGCACCTCTATGTGCATGTAAAGGATTTTCTTGTATTTCCCCCTATTATCTTTGGAAGTGATTATTTTGAATGTCACTGTACTTTAATAACCAGCCAACAAGCTGGACACAGGTAGAAGCAGCAATTATATAATTATGTCTAGGTAAGTAGTAGTGTCTTACATATAGAATTATATTGGTTCATTTCTCCATGAAATGAGAAAACACTAAACATTTTTGTTTTGGCCTTGGTTATCTTTCCCACATGTACTTTACAAGTCACATTGCAAACCAAAAGTTGGTTGTCTGCCAGTTAGACCTCATGTGGCCTGTGTGTCAAGCCAACTTATGCAATGCATCCTGGTTCTGCCAAAGCCTTAATACCTCTTTATTTGTATATTACCAAAACCTCTAAGGTGACACTCAGGGTAAGATAAACGGGATGACAGTTTTATCTTTCTTTTTGCCTTACACATAGATCCTAATTTTAAATTTTGCAAGTTACTTTAGAGGTTTGATCAGATTTGTGGACTCCTGCTAAATAAAGTTAAATAGTCTTATAAAAGGAGAAGGTAGGCAAAATTTCAACTGTAGACTTAAATACCCAACATGGTCAGTGAAGATTGCAACGGTTCTTTATGGCTGATACCACATGGTAACAGCATTATTTTCAACCATGATACAGCTGTTATTTTCAACCACGGTGGCATTGTAAAATGGGGCTGCTATTCAGTAAACTGGTTATTGCGGCTTGTGAGTAACAATAGGAGCAAGTATTTCAGTCTCCTTATGAATTATACAGTGGAATGCGAAAGTTTGGGCAACCTAGTTAATTGTCATTGTCATGATTTTCCTGGATAAATCGTTGGTTGTAACGATAAAAAATGTCCATTAAATATTGTTAGAATAAATATCCTCACTAGCCTCGCCGGACTTTTGATTGATGCCTGTCAGACCCACTAAGAGACCTTCAGCGCTGGGAGAATGGATCACACAACATGCACGGTGCAGTAGAACCCAGTTTCTCGGTTTATTCACATGTTACATTGGGTTTTCACAGAGAGAAAAAGGGGGCATGGCCAGACACAGTGTCTGCCGATGACATACTAAAACCTTGGAATATGAAGATAGAGTCAAGCTGACATAAAAAATGTAGGAGGGAAAAGACCTTGAGCTCAGAACATTTGGAAACAAAACATCTGCAATAACACGACAATAATATAAGACAAAATGGAGTCAGAGAACAAAATGGCTGCTATTAGGCTAAGTGATCATAGAGAATATATAAAAACCTAACAGTTCCATCCTTTTATCCCGAAGGGATAACTAAACAGAAATTATATGTAATTTATAGCAACATTATTAGAGGAAATAGTATTCAGAGAAAACTTATTCATCTACTTTGATGTGATTGCTAAGTTGTTGCAAATTACTGATTTGATATTGTTTGGTAAGTGAGATTACACTTCATGTCATTGTTCACAGAAACACATTTTACATAGGGGAACAAATAAAAATAAAACAAACTTCAGCAGCAGTAAAATTTTGAGTCCGAATCATAACCATATCTACAGTTCGTTCATGGGATGATTGTTGAGGTATTCTGGAAAATTTAAGCGGGTTACACCATCTTCTCGGATAATTGGGATCCAATATCTTATAGTGCTGATCAGTCAGATAATATTGGTGACATATTGGAACTGAAACTGGAATAGCGATTAAACAAGTACTTATAATGTCCTGAACACTTTTACATTTCCTAAACAAAAGTCAGTTATATTTAGGAGCTTCTTTGAAAAATACTCCCAAACGTTACCTGGGGCAATGGAACACGGGGAGCAATAGAGCGGGAAGCTCTGTTCATTCTAATAAATTCAAAATTGAAAAACCACAGAATAAGATGAAAAATGAACAGGTCAGGAAAATGTATTTCATCTGGAGTTTACAATTTATCACTGGTTTGGAATCTGGGCTCATGTTAATTTTCACCCTCGAGGGTGGGTGTGTTGTCATCTCTGAGGTCATCTGGGTGGTCATCTCGTTCTCCAATCAACAGATTTGGTGCGCGCTTTACTCTGGAAGCATGTATCCACGATGGATTGCCTTCAACCAAGATAGCTGTGCGAGTCACAGAGGGAGGCTCTAAAGATTTATGTTGATATAACGCCTTCACCAAGACCACATCACCTGATTTAAACGGGTGCTTCGGAGCACTCGTATATGAAGAACACAAATAGGATTACACATTCTGTCCATGAGCTGTACCACAGCAAGGGAATCACTTGTGGGAAAATCCATCACAACTGCCATCATAGGGGATATCTATCTGTGACTGTATTTTCACATCCTACTTAGCTATATGGATATAACGGGTCTCGCTAATGATCTAATTTATTACAAATAACATATCTACTATTATTAAGCTGATATTCTGATAACTCCTATTTAAACACCAGAAACTCTACCACATCCTAAATCTTCACTCTCTCAAAAACCTCCATCATATATAAAAAACCTACCTATTTGCCTATCCACCTTCCTCTTGATAACCTTTCTCTTCCATCTTCACCTTCTTGAACCTTCTTACACAATCTAACACTTTTTATTCTTAAACTGTACACGTGCAGATGCAAAACAATTAAGATCACTATACAATTATATAAATCCCACTTCTGACACCAATTGTTAGAATAAATAATATAAGACAAAATGGAGTCAGAGAACAAAATGGCTGCTATTAGGCTAAGTGATTATAGAGAATATATAAAAACCTAACAAATATATCCTATAGGAGACACACACAGTGATATATGAGAAGGGAAATGAAGTTTATTGGATTTACAGAAAGTGTGCAATATTTGTTTAAACAAAATTAGGCAGGTGCATAAATTTGGGCACCACAAAAAAGAAATGAAATTAATATTGAGTATATCCTCCTTTTGCAGAAATTACAGCCTCTAAACCTGTGGGTTCCAATGTGAGTCTGGATTCTGGTTGAAGGTATTTTGGACCAGTCCTCTTTACAAAACATCTCTAGTTCAGTCAGGTTTGATGGCTCACACCAAAGACTTTCAATTCTATTCAGGTCTGGGGACTGAGATGGCCATTCCAGAATGTTGTACTTCCTCTGCACGAATGCCTTAGTGGATTTTGAGCAGTGTTTAGGGTCGTTGTCTTGTTGAAGATCTAGCCCCGGCGCAGCTTCAGTTTTGTCACTGATTCCAGAATATTGGTCTCCAGAATCTGCTGATACTGAGTGGAATCTATGCGTACCTCAACTTTGACAGGATTCCCAGTCCCTGCACTGGCCACACAGCCCCACAGCATGATGGAACCACCACCATATTTTACTGTAGGTCGTGTTTTTCTTGGAATGCTTTTTTCTTCATGCATAACGCCCCTTGTTATGCCCAAATAACTCCATTTTAGTTTCATCAGTCCACAGCACCTTATTCCAAAATGAAGCTGTCTTGTCCAAATGTGCGTTAGCATACCTCAAGCGGCTCTGTTTGTGCTGTGGGCAGAGAAAAGGCTTCCTCTGCATCACTCTCGTATACAGCATCTCCTTATGTAAAGTCCACCGAATGCTTGAATGATGCACAGTGACTCCATCTACAGCAAGATGATGTTGTAGGTCTTTGGTGCTGGTCTGTGGGTTGACTCTGACTGTTCTCACCATTCATCGCTTCTGTCTATCTGAGATTTTTGGTCTGCCATTTTGAGCCTTAATTTGAACTGAGACTGTGGTCTTCCATTTCCTCAATATGTTCCTAACTGTGGAAACAGGCAGGTGAAATCTCTGAGACAGCTTTCTGTATCCTTCCCCTAAACCATGATGGTGAACAATCTTTGTCTTCAGGTCCTTTGAGAGTTGTTTTGAGACCCTCATGTTGCTACTCTTCAGAGAAAATTAAAGGAGGAGGGAAACTTACAATTGACCCCCTTACTCTCACATAATTGGTTTCACCTGTGTATGTAGGTCAGGGGTCACTGAGCTTACCAAGCCAATTTAGGTTCCAATAACTAGTTCTAAAGGTTTTAGAATCAATAAAATGACAATAGTGTCCAAATTTATGCACCTGCCTAACTTTGTTTAAACAATTATTGCACACTCCAAATCCAAGAAACTTCATTTCACTTCTCAAATATCACTGTGTGTGTCTCCTATTGGATATATTTAACTGACATTTTATATCGTAACAACCAACGATTTATACAGGAAAATCATGCCCATTAACAAGGTTGTCCAAACTTTCACATCCCACTGTATATTCATTTGAAAATTTGTCGCCTGTAAACTGTTTAGTGACCCTTTAACTTTTGTGGTGCTATACTGCCCAGTGGAGGACAGATTATCATCCTTGTTCCTGTGATGCATTAACTGTCACAATGCAATAGGAGAATACCCCCCCCCAACAAACCCACTCCCTAAAGATAGGGGGCGTGACCTATGTAAATGGGTGTAGTCTGTGGAGGTGGGCATGGGGAACATACTAACTGTGTCTGTTAAGCAGGAGGACTGTCCTAACAGTGGCATATGAACTCTCCAGCGCTCCAGTTAAGCAGACAATGTTAGTTCAGTCCTCCAGTTCACAAGACACTGGTAGGTTTTGCCACTGTAACTGATACTGTACATACAGTACAAGTTTGCCCATTATGACTGGTACATGCATGTTTTCATACTGTGACTGGAACATACAAGTTTGCCCAAAATGACTGGTACATGCAAGTCTGCCCACTGTGTGACTGGTAGATGCTAGTTTGCCCACCGTGCGAATGGTACATGCAAGTCTGCCCACTGTGTGACTGGTAGATGCTAGTTTGCCCACCGTGCGAATGGTACATGCATGTTTTCATGCAGTGACTGGTACATACAAGTTTGCTAACAATGACTGGTACATACAAGTTTGCCCACTGTGACTGCCACATACAAGTTTGTCCACTGTGACTGCCACATACAAATTTGCCCACCGTGACTAACACTGGTTAATGGAGGGCTGATTTTAACACTAGCTGCAGGGCTGAATTAAACACTAGCTGCAGGGCTGATTTAAAAATCCTTTTGCTGCTTATACTATAAATGGCTATGTGTTAAGTGAATCCCTGTTGGAAAGGGATCTTGGAGATTCGGTGGATAACAAACTTAAAGGTAACAAGCAGTGCCAGGCAGCAACAGAGCCATCATGGTATTGTATTGTATAAAGAGAGGTATGGATTCAAGGGAGGAAAATGTTATTCTCCCTCTTTACAAAGCATTGGTAAGGCCTTATTTGGAATATGCAGTATAATTTTCTATTCCTGTGTAAAAATGGACATCTTCGAAATGGAAAGGGTTCAGAGAAGGACAACTAAATTAATAAGGGGATTGGGGGAGCTTGAATATAAAGAGAGACTGCTTAATTCACAATTATGTATGCTGGAGAAAAGGCGCTTGTGTGGGGATATGATTACTGTGTATAAATACATTAACGGGCCATACAATTAACTATCTGTGGCATTGTTCACCAATAGAGCATGTAAGAGGACATGAGGACATCCCTTAAAACTTGAAGTAAAAAGGTTTAGGTTTCAAGTTCGGAAAGGGTTTTTCACTGTGAGAACGTAAAGCTATGGAACTGTCTTCCAGTGGACGTTGTTATGGCAGGTTCATTGGTCAGTTTAAAAAAAAGCTGGATGAGTTTCTGCAAACAAGGATGTTGCAAGTTACTGGTATTGATTCATAAAGTAGAGTTGATCCAGGGAAATTTCCGATTGCCACTTGGAGTCAGGATGGATTTTTTCCCCCTTCATAAATTTGGATGATTTTTTTTTTGCCTTCCTCTGGATAAACAGTTAGGCAGGAAATGAGGATATTGCTAGATGGGTTAGACAGGATGGTCTTATCTCTTTATTCAACCTCAAATACTATACTCTACTGGCTGGAGGACTGGTTTTAACACTGTCTGGAGGGCTGGTTTAAATAATGACTGGAGGGCTGGGCTTAACACTAGCTGGAGGGCTGGTTAAACACTGGCCAGTGGAAGGGATGATAGCTGGCCCACTAGTTAAATTTAGTTAGGGCTAGGCCCCACTAGGCTTCTTTCAGCCGTGGGGACCCTTGATGCTGCTGTTGGATGTGGAACCTCTATGAAGCTCCTCATTGTTGGTCCATTGAATTCGCTGGAACTCTGGCTGTTTTCTTCATCGCTTCTGTGATGATGCCCTCTGTGATGGGATGGACAGCTGGGCTGAAAGCTGAAACAGATGGGTTTGCAGCAACTTCTCTGGAGCTGCTGAGATGTTCCCTCCCTCTTGCTCTGTAAAGATCCCTCCCTGCTCTCTCTTGGTCGCCTTCTCTGAGATGAGCAGGGGGATCGGCCTTCTACTGTGTGTGCAGCCATTGTGTCCTGCTGCCTCCTGGTGTGGGTGACATTTGTGCTGGGGATCTGCGGTCTGTGCTGATCCCCGTTCTTCCTCCATATTCCGGCGCCTGCTGATAATGTCACTGTTGCGCGACTCTTTCTCGCAAGGTATCCCGCTGCTCCAGGATGGCGGGATTGGTTGGGCATTGCGCTGTTGCTCCTCCTCCTCACTGCAACCGGGGCCGTGTCGGTACTCAGTCGCTCTGGGGGACGCGCTCTCATCCTGCTTCGGATCTCAGTGACTTCAGTTGAGCCTCTGGAGTTCGGCTTGGAGCCAGTCATCTCCTCTTGTTGCAGCCTTCGCTCTCAGCTCCTGCAGCAGTCGGTTGATGGTCTCCATGGCTGCCAGAGAAAGCCCAGTAAGTGAGTTACCGCTCGGTAAGTTACAGCTCTGCTGGGCGCCCCTTTAGCTGTTTTTTTTTTGTAGCACCGCCACTGTTGCTGCCTCATTTATCCACTGATGGGAATATACAGTTTCCAATGTCAGCACGTCTTGCAGGAACAATACACAATAGGAAGTGTTTTGGGAAACCCGCAAGGACACTTTCAGCATCTAATTCTGTCATGTTTGATTTGTGAAGAAAAGCATTTCATTGCTAGACAAAGTTGTAGTAACAGAGAAAAAGATAAAGGATCCTATATCCAGGCAATGATACCTTTAGATGAATTTTGTGATATCAATTTTACAATACAGTCATTTTAGCTTGAGGGCTGGGACACTGTGGGGTTTTCTTGGTTCTCTTATCAAATTCCACATCTTCTCTCTGTACTGATTTTATCTAATGTACTATTGTACAGTACGCTGGCAATTCAGTTACTGATAAATGTTTATTTTAACAATATGTAAATGCTGAAAGCTTTCGTTTGTGGTAAAGATGAGAAACGACCTCCATAGATTTCATGAATATATTAGTCCTTGCAGAACATAAGGTCAGTGAAAGAGCTGATTTAGAATTCTGTTTCCCTCATAAATGCAGCCTTGCTATTTAGAGCATGCTGGAGACACAGGAAATTGTCAGATGGCTCTGTTTGCTTACTAAAGTCAATAGGAACAACTTTAAAGTTTCACGTGCCAAGAAACAAAGTGTGTCATTACTCTCAAACTGAAACAGGCTTTGTATTTAATGGTAAACAGATAGCATTTATAAGTAACGGTTGTCAAAGATGGGTTATTTTCGCAAAGTTATTGCCCCAGCCCGAAAACCTTGGGACTTTAACGTAAAAGAGAGCTAAATTTGAATAATTAATTAAATGCACTCCTGCTCCTCCTCCAGGCAGTTCCCCTGACACTCCCCTTCCCATCCTTAACATAGACGCATGAGCCTATGTTAGAGTGGGAGGTGGTGCTTATTGAGGGAACAAGCAATGAATCTGTTAAGCTGGGTACACACATTACCGATAAAGGGCTGATCCCGTCATTACAGACGCAAGAAAAAAGTCCCAAACAAAAAGATGAGGCAAAGTAATTTTTTTCACACACACAAATCATAGTAAGTGCTACTTACACGTATTCAATCATAGATTAAGATGAGGCAAAGTCATTTTTTTAGTATAGTGTCCCTTACTATGTAACCCAGGCATTCTATTATTTACAGGGAGGTGGCAATAAGCGATCTTACCTCCCTGTGAATATTAGATACAGATGCAAGGTAGATGATTTCCCTCTAAACTGAAGTGCTTTGCAATATTGTTTACACAACAACGTACAAGAATTAGGTGGTTATTCACAAATTTTAAAAGTCTATTATCCCATATAAATGAATTATCCTTCTCAATAAGCTAGACCAGAGCAATTTAACCACTAATTAGTTGCTATGATTAGTTGCTATGAGTTAAAAGTCTGGAGCAGACTGCCTAAGTCACTATAGCCAAGTAGCAGTACATTCCATGCTATCAATATGTTAGCAGAGTACAACTGTGTGATCAAGCACACCTTAAACACTCATTCATTACCACTTGTTTTAGTCTTGTCAGGCGAAAGGTTATTTGAAACTGGACCACGGAAGTTAAACCAGGGACACTAGACATATTTTCTGGATGATATGTGAGTTTGTCTAATAATCTGTCAGTGTGTCTTCTCAGAATGCTGATTGAAAGCGGCATAGTTTTGGTCATTTTGCCAACCTGTCAAGTTTGAACATTTTTGTGTGTGTGTGAACAGAAATCTGCGAGCTCATTTTGTAGAGAGGTAGATGACAGCTATGTGCCTTAGGGGGAGTCCAATGCTAATTAGCTGCAGCAATTAGAGAGCCGCATTCCCCCACTGCCTATGGAATTGCTATAAAGCGATGATCATACTTTGTCAGTGGTAGTAGGTGAGGTGTCAGGGCGTTGGGAAATGAGAATTATCAGTATGATTATCCCTGGCTATAGTCGTGAAGTAACTTATCTACCTGTTCAAATATGTCAGATAGCATTAGCTAAATTCCCACCGTAGAGCATAGAGATGAAGAACATACTCTTGGTAATTGAGGGTTCCATTTTGAAAACCTTTTCACTGCAGAAAGACATTAGCTTAAAGGCAAACTGAATGGGGATTGTAGGCAAGGTTCTCTAAGTCCAAGGTTATGCACAATGTCCAGGGTATATATATCTAGTTATCAAACAGAAAATAAAAAGGTAAATAGAATAGAATGTTGTATAATTTTTAGCAAACGCACATACAAATCATCACTTACTTTAGGACAACCTGTAACTCTATAATACAATTGGTTGCAGCTCATTTAAATTTTCGAATATGGCGATCAACTAAATTCACATTAATTAAGGTCACATTATTATTATTATTATTATTATTATTATTATCATTATTGATTTATATAGCGCCAACATCCTCCGTGGCGCTATACAATAACAGTCATACATTACATACAGGGTAATACATGTTATATAAAGTCATACATATTACATACACAGGTAATACATAATATAAGTAAACAGAGTGAGGAGTTTCTTACAGCAATACCGTGGTACAATAAGAAAGAGGACCCTGCCCAAAGAGCTCACAGTCTAGAGGATATGGGGGTGAGACATTAGGTTGCAGGAATCGTTAGGCTGTAAATAGATTGGCAGTGGAGTGTAAAAGGCAGGTTGGGTAGTAAGAGGGGTAATGTTTAGGCCAGGTTATATTCTAGCCTAAAGAGATGGGTTTTAAGGTTACGTTGGAAGGTATTAAGGGACGGTGAGTGACGGACAGGCGGAGGAAGAGAGTTTCAGAGCAGAGGGGCAGCACGAATAAAGTCCTAAAAGCGGGCATGGGAAGAGGTGACCAGAGTGGATGAGAGGAGGGTATCATTTGCAGAGCGGAGGTTGCGCCTGTGACGGTATCACTGGATCAGTTCTGAGATATATGGAGGGGCTGTGTTGGATAGTGCTTTATAGGATAAGGTAAGCACATGATTCTTTGATTCAAGTTATTTTGTTGATCCAGTGATTTATCTGAGGTTTTAGAACTAGAAATAAGCAATGAGATTTTCTAGATTTAAATGCATATATGAAAACATTGGGAGCATTGATCATCCTGGTAAAATTATTTTCAATAATAAAAAAAAAAAAACACAACTAGACCAGTAGAGGGCAGTGAATTGGTTTGGATTTTTTTTTCTGTTCGGTTTGGGAATAATGCATTTCTCAAGAGATTCTCAGGAGAGTCTCTCCTATACAGTCAGCTTCACAGTAGATAAAACCATCAGATCTGGGATCAATCAGGCAGAAGAATATTTGTGTGTACCAGCTGCCTACAGCAAATTTGGCAACTTGCCTAAAATTTGTAAATAAATACAAGCCATTTTAAAGTAACTACAGAAAAAAACGAGTACAGAAATCCCTGTAGTCACTGCCCCTTCCTCTATCTACCTGAGATTAGACATGCTCAGGGTGATTCACCAGGAAGAGAGAAATTTAAAAAAAATATATTGACTTCCTTATAGCAGTGTAATTTAACTGTAACAGGACATTGTGGAAGAATGTTAAATGTTTTTTTGCAAAATTAGCAATACTAATATGGTCATGGTCCTGCAATACATTTCTTGGCAACGCCGATGATGTCATAGATCAAATAGTAAAATGTTACCCATACCTGCATAATGTTTATTGACTTAGGCCTGGATATCTTTCACAATTTTAATGACAGCAGCTATAAACTCCCATTAAAGGTGTTTCTCTCTGTCATTTTCCTTTATAACGCTTTGTAAAAGCATACAATCCTTTATGATTAAATATATAATAATTATATAATAATAAATAATATGATTAAAATAATAATTCATGTTAAAACAATCTGCACCAAACATCCTTACTCATAGTTTTCCTGATTTTGTACTTGAACTAAAGGTTCCTAAGGGCTAGGCCACACAAGCGCGATTTCCTTGCGTTTGCACATGCAGTTTTTTTTAACATTGGAATCGTGGCAACGCTCCAGTGTGGCCTTGCCTCTACGTGGGCCCACGGAATTGGATGTAGCTTTGGTTCAGAACTTCAACCATTAACTGAAGTTCCTCACTTAAACTACAAAATTTCATCTTTAAAACAAGGTTTTGACTGTTGAAAACTTGGTAGTTCCACACTGAAATTCCATCGTTAGAATTGCAAACACAAGGCCGAGAGTTCTAGGTGTGAATCCCCATTCAGTAGTTACTCATCTGAGAATTTAGGGTGAATGGTGTGCTTTATTACAGTATCATATACTCTTGTTTCACACAAAATGTTAGATGTGTAGGATAAAAATCAAGTGAATAGGAATGTAAAGTAGTGGCTATTTTGTCTGACTTGCGTCTTTGTACATCCCAATGAGCAAAACTGTTGTAATCATATGGAGAAATCAGAAATAGGCATTGCAGTGTTCTGTAATATAAACAGATCCCTTGAAAGCTTTAAAATACATATCTGTGTGCAGTATGTTAAAAGAAACACCAGGATTTATAGGGCATGTCCACCCCCAAAACTAAAATTTCACCCACTACTGGCCCCACTGAGTAGTGTTCAAAAATCCTTACATTACTCCTCTGCTCTTTATGGTTCTCCTGCAGTGCCTGTTCAAAGTACCAGAAAGTGAAGAGTAGGAGCCATTTCTTGTTGTATTTTGTTTCTCATCGAGGTTTCTGCCATATGCAGTGGAGTCAAGCTATTTACCCCACCTATTTTTAACCACAAGTCTCTTCTTCCCTTATTTGCATGATGGGTAAAGGGGATGTGGTAAGAACTCTTGCTAACTTACTTGGTCCTTCTGAAAATGCTATTTTTAAATGGCTAATGGATGCCTGGAAGTTGTCTGTGTAAACATGAGCATAGAGAGAGTTGTGCAATTTTACGGGTCTCTCTTAAAAAAGTAATATAAGATTTTTTCTGTGCAAATTAATCACTCCCACAATCCATTTTGATTTTCCTCTACTGGTGGGAGAGTGTATCTAAGAGAACACTGGGAGTAATAGTCCAATGTCATCTGCAGTAGTGTTGGTCAAATTTGTTGAGAAACAAAATCATATTTCAAGTTCAGTGCATTAAAAAACTTATTAATAATAACTATATTAATCAAGTGCTTTTTCTCAGTAATGCAAAAAAGGAATTGTACAGAATGCCTTCATATGGGTCCTCCAAAAGGGCCTTAGGCTGGGTACACACAAACAATTTTTTTTTAATTGAAATTGAATCGCTTCTAGCAATTGCTTGGCTGGGACAAATCACTATTGGTCGTGACAATAGTCGCTGTGGCTGAAAGTTTGCTCGGCCAATCACTACATGGTCATACGTAATTTACCAACAGGCCAGATCCGGACAAACTGGTGACCGAGCACGGTCCCGGCAACCCACACCTACACTCAAACCATGCAATATTTCCGTCCGAAATGCAATATTGTATAGTGTGTACCCAGCATTGTTCAGGAGTCTAGTTGCTCAAGTCTAGATACTTGTTAGCATATAGTACAACAGCCACCATGGCTGGAGACACAATTTATTTAACTGAAATACTGGGGGTCAGTGCTTTTGTACTCTAACACCACTGTGAACACACATGTGCTCTGTGTGGTGGTCAATTTCCCAGCCTCAATTGGAGCCACCAAGAGAAAATCCATAGAACCTCTCTTTGTCAGAAAACATACCAATACTACTCTCTCCTTTAACTCTCACCTGGCACCAGTGAGAGCATGATTGGGAAAGCTGTGACCCTAAAAAGGACCCAGCCTGGAAAAGGACCCTAAAAAGGACATGCCAGCATCAATGCTGAGCTTATACTAAGCTGTAACCCAGATCTCTAACCTTTTATGATATCTCCCAAACACACCTCCAAAGTCTGATTGGTCTAGATACAATCTTAAATCTGATTGGATCTTGGACCAATCAGATTTTGAGGGTGGGTTTAGGAGTCACTACAAATAGTGAATGTTCAGTAAGGAGCTCTAGTTTCAGTTTTGCATTTTTTTAAACTGTTTATTAAAGAAATAAACAAAAAAACAATAAATAACAATATAACAATTGTGTCAGTGTAATTTTAATGAATACAAAGATTATACAAAATAGAGCAATTTGTAATATTACCTCCCATGGATAAGGAGGGAACCAACCAGTTACAATAGGGTAAGGGTATCCAATTGACAGGTCCCTGTCTCAAATAGCTTCCTCCAGATTACAATACTCTATACACCAGGTTTTACACTATGGCCTCCCCCACCCCGCCCCTCACACACCCGGGTCTGGGTCCATGGAGTCATACCATGGCACCCAAGTTCTGTCGAATTTTTTGGTAGTACCCCTATTATGGTATATGATTCTCAACATAGGTAGCATTTTATTAATTAGAGATTTCCAGGTGGCTCCATAGCCACTGTAAAATGCAGAGCGCCTGATCGGTAGCTCACAACTCTAGCCCAGAAGTGGTGTACCTTGGGACATGACCAAATCAAGTGCCAAAAATCAGTGGGTTCTATGCTACATTTGGGACAAGAGGGTTTGAAGGTGGGGGACATATGTGAGTGATATATACCTGATGCAGAATATAAAACTGCATTAACTTATTCGCTGCTGCAGGGGAGACATGGAGGTGTGACCCTGCAATTTCGTCCCCGACCGTATCCATAGGAATATACAGAATATACTTTTTCCATTTCTGCAGAATATTAGTAGTTCCTGTAGTTTTGCATGAAATAAACAGGAGTAGAGTTTAGATATACTAAACTTTTCATCCCTTCGTTTCATTAGGCATATAACCGGGTGGGGTTGTGTTGGAATATGAGATCCCTGGAATTCAGACAACAGACAATATCTTAGTTGAAGATATCTAAACATAAATTGATCTGTTGTTTAAAATTTTTGTTTAAATGAGGTAAATGCGATTAGCTGGTTGTTTTGTATAATTTGTGAGAAGGAATGGATTCCCAGACGTTCGAATACGTCAGGTACTGGGAATGCGGCTAGGTTGGGAAATCTGGGATTATGCCAAAGTCGCGTATCCTACGATATTCCCTCAAAGCCCAAGTGTTTTTGGGTTCTTTTCCAAATTTTAAACTGGTGTGGAGACAGATGCCACCATTTGGAACTGAGAACGGGAATCTAGGTCAAAGGGTCAAAGGGTTAGACGGGAGGTAGGCATGTAACATACCCTCCATATCATATTGAAGATATGACGGTTCGCCCTCTGAGGGATCAGGTGACGGCATAGCCAAGATTCATAGTATTTAAGTTGGCCCGCCCAATAATATAAACAAAAATCTGGAAACGCCAGACCAGCCAGTGCCTTAGGCCTCTGCAGTGTGGTGATTTTGACACCTTATCCTGGGCGTTCCTATAACACCTCTTAGCCACTATGCAATCACGCCCTTAACACCTGGCTGTAATATGCAAATTGGGATTTTCCAGGGTACATAATTGCCACAGATTCTTGTACAAGTCATTCTGAATTGAGAAAGCCAGTCGGATGACTAGCAAAACGTCTTCAAGAACTAAACTTCAAGTCCAGTTGATCTAATTGAATACAACAGACCTGGATGAATGAGAACCTTCACAAGCATATTTTCTGGAATGTTTTTCGGCTAGCAGAGAGTCGTACAGGGATTGTGACAACTGCCAGGCAGACTTGGTGTGTGAAGGGTTTGAAGTGTAAGCTGCTTCTGCATCTTGGAACGCTTTTGTTAGTTGGTCCTCCTTTAGGGCCGAAGTTTTTTTAATATGTGATACAGTATTTTGTAGGTTCCCCTCAGTACTGCTTTAAAGGCGTCCCATACTTCTTCTGTTGCTACAGATTCTGTATTATCCTCAAAGAATTGTTGAATCTGGCTGGGAATGGGATCGGGGTCTGGGAACAGGGTTAACCAGAAGGGGTGTATACGCCAAGGGCGTCCAGAGGGGTGTTCCTGGTGTGTGGTCTGCAATTTTAGTAGGATATAGAATGATCCGAAAAGGTTTATTGGGAGATGTATTATTTCTTTAGTTTTAAGGCTCAGACGTCTATTCATGAATGTATAGTCGATACGGGACAGGGTATTATGTGTTTTGGAGTGGCATGTAAACTCATTAAGATATGGATGGCAAAGTCTCCAAACATATACCCATTGAAGATCAGTAATTATTTGTTGTAGTGAAGTTGGAGATTGTGGAGATCTGGCTGGGGTTAGGAGTGTGTGTAGTTTATCAATATTGGGGTTCATCAGGGAGTTGAAATCACCCAGGCATAATACAGAGGCCTGAGGGTATTTAAGTATGAAGGGGATAGTTTCCCTCAGAGGGCGTTGGGATGCCGGGGGGGTGTTATAGATTCCTATTATTACATACAGGGCACCCTCAATATTGAGAGCTATACATAAATACTTTCCATTTCTATCTGATTTAACCTCAATAATGGAGTACCTTAGTTGTTTGCGCAACAGCACTGAGACTAATCTAGAAAAGGAAGAGTGCGTGCTGTGCGCTGTCCAACCTATCCATGGCCTTTGGAGGTATTGAATAGTTGAGGGGAGAAGATGGGTCTCCTGAAGGTATATTATATCAGGTTGATAGGCTTGGAGTTGGGAAAGAATAGCTAGTCTTTTTTGGGGTTCATTCAAACCCCACACATTCCATGATATTACCCTAATCATATATTAAAAATGAGTAGATTAGTAGAAAGGATGATGCACCTGAGAAGGTTGGGAGGTATGAGCTAAAATATAAAAAATATATGGGAGGGGGGTTTACTAAGCAATTATTATACATACTATAGGTGAATGACACTTTAAAGGGTATCTCCACTCGTTTTTAGAAGTTTTGGGAATCCAGTTCTATTGAAGAACGTGAAGTAAAGGAGCTGTGCCTTACCTTCCGTTCTTCAATAGAACACACAGGAGCCAGGAGAGAAGGTAAGAAACTTACCCACTCGCTCGCTCCCCCGGCGCTTGGTCTGACAGGTCCCGACGGACCTTGTCTTCTATGCGCATAGATCGCGCATGTGCATAGAAGACAAGGTCCGTCGGGACCTGTCAGACTACGCACCGGGGGAGCGAGCGAGCGGGTAAATTTCTTACCTTCTCTCCTGGCTCCTTGGTAGTGAGGTAGTAGTGCCCCATTTGAGAGTGAGTAGCGCTCAGCTTGTAGTAAATCTAGCTATCAATTGGGCAATCAATCTCCTTTGCACCTCAACCAGAGCCCAGCCACCACCCAGAACCACCCGATTCACACAAACAAAATTGGGAACACCAGAGAATTTTCTCATTTCAGGACATTTATATACATCTATGGGCTCCCCTCTCAGGTCATTTATACCAGTATGGGAACTCCGGAGCCCCAGCCCACACCTATTTTCCTGTTCCCAGTAGCCCGGGGAAGCAGACGCCAGGTCCTCTTGCTTTTAGAGGGAATCCAGCAAGTTCTAAGAATCTGACGCTGCCCTCCGATTGCACTCGGAGGCGAGCTGGGTAGGCCATCGAGTATGTGATGCCCGCCTGGGCAAGTCGTTTTTTAACATCCATAAAGGTCGCTCGTCTCCTCTGTAGATCGATTGAGTAGTCAGGAAATAGTTTTATCTCTGTGTTTTCAAATTTTAGATCTTTTGTGGTATGAGCCAGTCTCAATAGGCAATCCCTATCTTTCGCATTTAGCAGTCTTGCAATAAGCGGTCTGGGAGGGGCCCCAGGGATTGGGGCCTTTGCCGGGATACGTTGAGCCCTTTCTATTGTGAACTGTGTGGGAAAGTTCTGAGCTGGCAAAGTGGGATCTGATCCATCCCTCGAGGAAGCGTGCTGGGTCTTGGGCCTCTTCGCCCTCCGGGAAGCCAAAGACCAGGAGATTATGCCTCCGTGACTAATTCTCCAGGTCGTCCATTTTACTGTGAGTGGACTGGAGTTCCTGTTGGAGCTGTGCAATCTTTTGTACCTGTGGGTCCAGCGTATCCTCCAGGGCGGAGATGTGGTTTTCAGCTTCCCCAACTCTAAGTCCTGTCTCATGAGGGAAACATCCGACTTAACATCTTCCAGCAATGTGGTGAGCGTCTCTTTGGTGTCGGTTATGGCACCTAGCAGTTCCTTTTTCAGATCTTGTATAGAGCACTCTGACTCAGGGGTTGCCTCAAAGGTTATGGGATCCGGCGAGGAGATTTCTTCCTCTAACGGTGGATGTTGGTGGGCGGCCATCTGCGCGGCCTGGTCCGGGCCAGAGTCTTTCCAATCGTACTGTTGAAGTTTGTTTTTGGCTGGCAAGCCTGCTTTGGTGGCCTTATGCCTGGTCATCAGGTTACCGCCGATCCAGCGTCTTCTGGTACGGGATTAGGAAGCAAAGAAATAGAGATTTTAAGCAGATATTAGCCTAGGATAGGTATGCAGTTCGGGAGCTGCTGTGCTTTGCGAACTACACCATGCGGCTCCAAGCTCCGCCCCCCTCAGTTTTGCATTTTATCTGAAATGTTATGTCTTTGTACTAAGGCTGTACTGGGATATAAGCTTATTGAGTGATTCTGACTGGGTAGCTTGAATGGGCAGCTCTAAGAGGGCTCACAGTATTTGGCTATCAGTATCTAAAATAAAAGTTTGTCAGCAAACGCTTGTTTTGTTATCTCAACTAAGTACTTGAGAGGAGATCTGTAACAGTGCTATTGATGTATTGGAATATTTTCTTCCAATATTTTACCAGAAATAATCTCCAGTAAGGCTGAGGCCATACTACAACGCATCAAGCGCGCACGCTTTCTGTGCGTTAGCGCGCGTCATTTTCGCGTTTGCGCTAGCAGAAGGACTGTGCATAGGTAGAACAGTACAAGGTTCCACTAGGACATTAGAGGGTCTTGCAATATGCAAAAAACGGGACTAGGGCCACAGAAATATATTACAGGGACCAGCCACTGTTTACTCCTCAAACTTTATACTATTTTTATTATTATCATTATTGTGGATTTATGTAGTGCCAACATCTTCCATAGCGCTTTACTATTACATGTATAAATTCACACCAGGCCCTGCCCTGAAGAGCTTACAATCTAAGCACCTTTATTTGACACATACAACCTATCAGTATGTCTTTATGATTGTGGGGGGAACGGGAGTGCCCGGAGGAAACCCACCCAAGCACGGGGAGAACATACAAACTCCTTGCATTTACTATGCAGTTACTTTGTTACCCTTACAGGCAGAGCATTTACTATGCAGTTACTTTGTTACCCTTACAGGCAGAGCATTACTATGCAGTATTTGTTACCCTTACAGGCAGAGCATTACTATGCAGTTACTGTTACCCTTACAGGCAGAGCTTTACTATGCAGTTACTTTGTTACCCTTACAGGCAGAGCATTTACTATGCAGTTACTTTGTTACCCTTACAGGCAGAGCATTTACTATGCAGTTACTTTGTTACCCTTACAGGCAGAGCATTTACTATGCAGTTACTTTGTTACCCTTACAGGCAGAGCATTTACTATGCAGTTACTGTGTTACCCTTAGAGGCAGAGCATTTACTATGCAGTTACTGTGTTACCCTTACAGGCAGAGCATTTACTATGCAGTTACTTTGTTACCCTTACAGGCAGAGCATTACTATGCAGTTACTTTGTTACCCTTACAGTCAGAGCATTTACTATGCAGTTACTGTGTTACCCTTACAGGCAGAGCATTTATGCAGTTACTGTGTTACCCTTAAGGCAGAGCATTTACTATGCAGTTACGTTTTACCCTTACAGGCAGAGCATTTACTATGCAGTACTGTGTTACCCTTACAGGCGAGCATTTACTATGCGCAGTTAATTGTACCCTACCGGCGAGCATTTACTATGCAGTTACTGTGTTACCCTTACAGGCAGAGCATTTACTACGCAGTTACTGTGTTACCCTTATGAGCAGAGTGTCACCCAATTAGTTAGGCCTCGTTCACACTACACACTGCTGAAAATGAAAAAAAAAAGGAACAATCTGTTTTTTTGTCCATTTTTGTCCTTGTGTATAATCCGTTTCACATTTTCTTTTTCCTGAAAACTGATCTGTTTCCGGACACAAATGCATGCAGTAGTGTGTTTTTTTGTAACAGAATGGGTCAATCCGATTTATTAAAAAAACGTACTGTCTGAGACCGGAAAAAAGCCATTCTAGTGTAAACGAGATCTAAAGGTTCGTACCCACGACGCACAATGTGTACACCCGAACGCCCGTTCATACTCATCGTGAACGAACCTTTGGTCAGGAAAATGGGTAATTCTTATCACATAGCAGGCTTTTCATTTTAACTGCTGTTCTTGCTAGTAGGAAAACAATGGTGGTTGCTGTTTTAACTTGAAATTAGGTCCTGGATCAGTTCTAAGTGCCAGGCAGTCATAAGATATGGTAGAAAAAATGTTAATGTTTGCTGCATCTGTTTAGTCTCTATCCTGGAAGAGGCCCCTGGTATTTGGTAACATAAGGGGACCAATAGGAAACATAGACAGCTTTACATATTTTGATTGCTGCCCTTTCGAACTGTGATCTTGGGCTCATTTTAAAGGTAAGACTACAGGCTCTTTACCCTCATCTTTTTCCAAACAAATGTTCTCCATTACCTTTTTTAAAGGTTACCTTACATACACATTAGCACTATGTGAAATGTATATACGTTTTTTTCTTGTAAATCTAATCTAATATTAAAATAAAAATACTTAAAATATGTTGTGCTGAATAACAATACCCAGAAATGTTAAATGTACTTCTTGTGTTTGTCCACGTGAACTACAGGAAGAAGTATTGGGAATTACAGTATTAAAAGAAGCCACTGTGATTTGACAAAGAAAACAGCCAGAAACCATTAGAAACAGACAATCATGAACAAGTTCACAGGTTATTGGTTAGGAGCAAGCAAACAGCAAACCTTGCACATCTCTCAGCTGTCCCCATTATTTTTATTTATTTAGATAAAGTACAGGCATGTTGACACATGTTCATAAATAAAATAAAATGTTGTCTGTGTCAATAAAACGGCCTTCTTTGTACGGGAGCTATTTGTCTTCTATTTTAATCTTTTCACCTTATAATTTGAAAGCAACAGATTCAATAACAGAAAAAAACGAAATATGTGCACAGGGATCGTAAATGCTAAATTCACATTAAAGAGGAAAATATTACTTTATGGACAATGAGCGGAACGTGATAGCGGAGATGATGAAAGGGAGAGAATGAGTAAAGTGGGTGCAGAAAATGTTGATTTAGGGGATAATTAAATAGACATAGGGAAATAAGATTTATTAGGGGGTTATTTGGGAACATTATTTCACCGATTAGGAATTCCTGAGGCGTGACAGTGGCTTTGTGCTTGAAGCGAAACAAGTTAATTCTGTTTCACACTATTGTAGTGTTTGTCAGATTGTTATATCTGTTCTGCTGTGTAAATGTTTCAGGCAGTACATATTTAACTGGGTGATACATAATCTCTCGGCAGCTGTAAACTGTTTGATGCTGCAGTGCGGTTTGACTGTCTCCAAGCTGATCATGTTTATTTATATTTTTCTTAGCAAGCAAGCTACATTTTTTACAGAATGATTGGTTGCTCACATCAGAAAAAGGAAATATTTAGACAGGGTCAACAGCTATTTATTCAACTATTTATAGAAACTCCTTCCAAGAGACTGTAGAAAATCTGACATTTCTGTTGAAAAGCTGTCAGTCAAGGATTACTGCCAATCAGAAATTAAATCCCACAACCTCCCCCCCCCCAACACAGGGATTTCTGTAGGTAAAAGATATTGGACAAAATCCCAGTGATACTGAAGAAAAATCACAGGTTACAGAATGGTCTGAAAAATAAACTGACAAAAAAAATACCTAATGAATAAATGTCGGTTACAGTTTTTCTTATAGCACTTCACTTTCCTAAGCAAAATGTTTTCAAAGCCAAATACAAAGTTACTAGCGGCATTTAAAAGTTGTTTCATGTGCCAAAAACCCTAGGAACACCACTCTAAATATATTCCTTTCCTATATATAAAAATATTTATATTTTTACAGAGATTGATGGAGGGTGTATAATATTACATATGGGAAAGGTGTATATGTATGTGTGGCATTTCTAATTATTACCTACTAAATAATCCTAAACATGCATATTAAAGGGTATCTTTACTCTAAAAAAACGAATTTTCAAAAATAGTACATTTAGCTACAGAAAAACTTTCTTCAGATTTTAAATCTGAGTTGTAGATTCTGAGAGATCATCGTTTGAAATCCTAGCATTTACAGGGAAAGACCTGTCACTCCAGAAGCAGAAATTGTAATATGTGACCCATGCTTGACCTCTTTGCCTGCCTGCCAGCACACTTTCTGCATCATTTAAGAGAAAGAGAAAAGAAGGCAGGGGGGAGGGAGATGTGTAAGCAGGGCAGGGTCTGTGGTGAGGCTGTGCAGGACTCTTGTAGTGTCGCAGACACTACAAGAAGGCAGTGAGTAAGGGAGGGTGGAGGGAATTGGGAGCACTCACGAAACATTAATAATTTAACGACAAAGCAAGCACAGATAAATATGTGAGTACCATCATTTTACTTCTCTCAAATTGTAGTTTCAAATAATGTAAAGTTGTTCGAGTGAGTATAGTGACCCTAAGTATAGTACTTACTTATATTAGGTACGTGACAAAATATATACAGGGAGATTCAATAAATGTTCTTATCGTTTAAAATGGTGCTAATATTTCCCCAACAAATCAGATCTTATTTAACATTTGAAACCTAACATCTGATTGGTCGGGGCAAAATTAGCACCATTCTAAACAATAAGAACTTTTAATTTATAATCCTGATATAGTTTATAAATATACTTACATTTCTAATACCCCTATTTTAATATGGAATAGTCAAAATGGAAGCTTTAGCCACACCCCTGTCACTGCTTAAACATCTACATGTGTTTAAAGGGCATGTCCACCCTCAAAACTAAAATTTAACCCACTACTGGCCCCACTGTGTAGTTTTTAAAAATCCTTACCTTACTTCTCTGCTCCTTATGGTTCTCCTGCAATGCTTGTTCAAAGCCCCAGAAAGTAAAGAGTTTGAGCCATTTCCTGGCGTAATTTCTTTCTAACTGTTCCGCTAGAGCTTTCTATGAGGCCAAGCATCCTCAGTAATCATTATGAGGCAGCATTGAAAGAGGGATTTTCCCATCATGCAATTCACATGATTTGCATGAACACTGTCTCCATTCCAGTTATAGCAAAACTGCACACAGCAGAAGATGGTTCAAATTGGAAATCTAAATATAACTTATTTCAGTATAGATGCCCTTTTATACCTGTTACTTTAAAATAAATGTACAGAAAGTGCTTGCAATAAACTTTAGTTTTTGTTGCAGCATTTGAAAGGTCTTTTTTACTATACATAACATAGTAACTCTTTAGTTGCTGCCATTCAAGTGAATTATCCAACCATTCACTTTCTATATACCATATATACTCGAGTATAAATCAATCCGAGTATAAGCCGAGGTACATATTTTTACCTCAAAAAATAAGAAAACACGATTGACTCGAGTATAAACCGAGGGTTGAAGTTATGGCCACTACTGCATGCTAATACTGTATTTAGTTGCCCTTTAAATGGACAGCAGTAGTCCCATACAGTAAAAGCCAAACCCAGTATGGCTATTACTGTATGGGAACTCTGCTGTCCATAAAAAAGCCTCATTCCTTGACAGCACCCCTCAGGAAAGGCCCAAAACATTTCCCCCAGAGACCTCACCCAAGTTCAGTGAGGTAAGTAAGAGAGGTAACAGGTCACAGTAAGTATTGTAAATACCGATCGCTCTGTATGATAAGGTAACTCACTCAACCCAATTTCTAATATTTGTAACTGTATAATTGTATGTGATTTTTCAGTTTCCCGTCTCTTAAATGTATTATTTTCTGTCTGCACAAGGTGTTTTGTGTATTTGGTTGATGTAGATACCAACAGGTAACTTCATTATGTATAGTTATCAGGATGAAAGGACATCCTGTGGTCCCAGACTCTAATCGCTGTAATCAGTAGAAGGTAATTACAAGACACCTCAGGTACCTTATCCCAGTTCATATCCATATTAGAAAGAAAAACATATGTCAGGGTTCATATCTCTTTCTGTGACCATAATGTAGATGAACTGTTTTTAAAAGTGGGCTCAGGAGCAAAAGCCATTTCATGTGAATCCAATCACCCATGGTCTACTTTGTGTGGAAAATGACAGAGACACTTTTGTTTGGTTTATTGATCAATACGCAATAACCATATTGAATTTGGTATGTACAAATCCGTCTAACCGCCCTGGATACGGATTTGTGAGTTGGCGTGCTATGGCACGTTACCCCGTCACAATATGGGATTTGGCAGGGATAGCCACCTTGTGGGTGTGTCACGGAGACCACCTGGAGTGCCCTACACTCTTCCTCAACCCACACCTTTCTCTAATTGGGTGTGGTGATCTAGTTACACCACTGTCCAGAGGTATAAAAATGGCTCTGAAACCCAAAGAGCTAGCTCTACATTTACCATCTAATATCGGACTCATAAGAGTTATTTTGAGGGCCAATAACTCTGGACTCCATCTTACATGGAATTACCTTCTTCATTTCATCCTGGAACATTAAAGACTGACATTAATTATTATTTTAATCCCATTTTGTTTTACTGTTACTTATGTTGTTTTGTCATATTTTTCTGTAGTTTATTGTTTGCACTGTTTTTATTTATATTAAACAATATTTAAATCGTTAGCTGAATCTCTGATTGCTCTAATTAGAACTAAGGCCTCTGAGACCTTTCACCAGTATATTATATTCTATTGTATTCTGTTATATTCCTACCTGTACGTGGTAGCGGATTAACGGTCATTATTATTAGTTTTATTGTACAGCTGTGCATGCTGGGTAGGTTGGTATACCATTTAAACACACCTGGTGGCAGTTACCGATGGATTATAGTAAATATATATAAGTGATGGGCAACTCTCGGTCGGGTTTTGGGGTTTTCGCAGTGAGCTAAGCGTGCTCAGAGCACCCCTGGGCTGAGGGTTGTAGTGTCCCTGTCAAAATAGTGTCTCATAAACACCCCCCCAAAATCTGATTGGTCTAGATACAATCTTAAATCTGATTGGATCTTGGATTTTGGACCAATCAGATGTTGGGGGTGGGCTTAGGAGTCACTACAAATAGTGAATGTTCAGATAAAGCTAGTTTCAGTTTTATGTTTCATCTGAAATGTTAGATCTATGTGCTAAGGCATTTCCTGGGATGTTGGATTATTGAGTGATTCTGACTGGGTAGCTTGAATTGGTGGCCCTTATCTCAGATGGTTCTCAGTTTAGTTCTCAGTAATTGGCTATCAATATCTAAGATCAAAAAATAAAGCCAGCAAAAGATTTATTCGCAATTCCAAGTACTCAACAGGAGATCACTGAACATGCTCTTTAAAACTGAAAGGAAATTACACCCAATTATGTGCTGTTCGTAAAACATGTGACAGTCTAAATCAGTCAAAAAATTATCAGACCATGGTGGGAAAACAAATAATAGGGACCCAGTCAGCTTAACCATACACTTGTAGCTTAGGTGAAATACCCAGATTAGATATTTTACGGTAAATTAAAGACACAGAGACATCTTTCTTTTTTGGGTAACAATCGGGCACGGCTTTTTAATAATTACAATTAAATATGCTCTTTTTGCATATTAACCACCACTGTACACCCTTGCATACTTGCCACCAGGACATCCCTCTGACACTCTTCCATTCCAGCGATGCTGCAGTGAAACCAAGGTTTCTGGCTCCCGGGCAAACCTCTGCGCTCTGTGCAGCCCAGAACATATAAGAATGGCTTACAAGCCATATTGCCACACGTTTTTCACCTGGAAGATTTCTTTTTTTAAGTAATGGACAATTCAGGGCGTATATATCGCGCTGCGCAGTTAGATTTCCATCGGCCTAGATGTCTAACTTCCTGTTCAGAGAAACCATGGTTATTGGCTTCTGTGGCTGCGCCTATCCTAAAAGAGTGTGTCCCAAACTATAGGCATAGTCCTTAATTGTTGATACTGGGCAAAATTCACCCTTCATGGGAAGATTTGTAAACCAGGCCCCAGTACCGAAGATGTCCGTCTTAGACCTCTTAATACGAACCCTCACTCTGCAATGAGGGTTGTCAATCTGAATCCTTGAACAGCGGAGAGCTTTGTGCCCCCTATCACGGGTCCTCGAGTGTCTCCCTGACCTTCTATGACCCTGCCTGCATCTCTTGTGAGATTAGTGATCAGAATGGATAGAATATGATTCTGAGGAGGAATATCTATGCCTCCTGTGCCCCCATCGCCCTTCCTTCTCAACTTCTCTAGATGCCCATGTCAGGTGGGCGTGAGTTGCGCACAGGCCTTATACCAGGGAGTCCGGCCAGGTGGCCTGGAGGGGTAGATGCTGCCCCTTGATCCCCCCTGACTAATTCTCTCCATCACCTGCTCCATCATGGGGTTGCTCCCCCATGTTCTGAAGAGCTGTTCCCCGGTCACCGGCTAGCTTAAAATGGCGTCTCGTGAGACCAGCGCACACTGAAGGGGATGCAGAAGCTCCCAGACTGCCTGGAATATGCCTGCCTCACCCCAAGGTCAGTCGCCCCATCCGCTATGCACGGCAGGGTTCGCAGACAAACACTGCAGATTCACTCATAGCCCCTCCCGTCTGTGGAAGTCATGTGTATAAAGGAAATAATATGCATGTCTCTGCCCATTTCTCTGAGAATGCTGGGAGTTAGTTTTTTCCTCGGTTAGACTTTTGGTAATTTAATAGGATGAGCTTGTGAAGTACCTTCTGTTTGAAGAAGGCTCTATTTCATTTTATACTCTGTGGGGGGCTTTTCCCACCTTACCTTAACCTACCTGTAGCTGATTGGTATCTTGTGCTCTAAAATCTTGCCCCATTGAAGCTATTGACCTGTGTCCTGCTCCTATGGTTGAAACATGGCAGAATAGTCTGGGTTCTTACCAATATCGAATCTTCTCTAACAGACTCCCTGGTGGCTGATGAGAATTAATATGGAGGATAAATATTCAAACTCAGATTTAAACATTCAGTGAAAGAAAAATCCAATTGTTCTTCTCTTCATTGATCTGCTGTTAAACAGAAGGGTAAAGGGCGACTGTAGTGAAAAAATGGCAGATGCCTGGAAGGTGTCTGTGTAAACCAGCATAGAGAGAGTTATGCACTTTACAGGTCTCGCTTAAAAACGTAAAATAAGATTTTCAACTCCCACAATCCATTCTGATTTCCCTCTACTGGTGGGAGAGCGTATCTAGGAGAACACTGGGAGTAATGGTCCAATGTCATCTGCAGTAGTGTTGGTCAAACAAAATCATATCAAGTTCAGTGCATTAAAAAACTTATTAATAAGGACTATTTTTAGTCAAGCCCTGTTTCTTCTCATTCTCGACTAGTGATCGCTTGGCAGGGACAAATCACTGTCGTTCGTGACAATAGTGGCCACGGCCGATCGTGCAGTCCCATAGGGAACCACATGATCGCCTGTAATTTACCAACAGGTCCAATCTGGACAAACGACGAATATGCACGGTTGCGGGCGCTCCCACCCACACCATGTAATATTTCCATCCGACCGACCGATACACGGCACTATCCATTGGTCAGCCAAAAATATTGCAGTGTGTACCCAGCATTGTTCAGGAGTCTAGTTGCTCAATATGCCATCTAATGGATCCTTTTATGAATCAATTATAAAGCTTGCCAAATAGATGTTTGTCCTCAAGAACTTGTTTGCACAAAGAATTTTGGATTACCTCTTTGTATAATGATAAGGAATTAAGAGAGACACATAAATCAAGTTTTAATTAGTATTGTATGCAGGATCACACTGTAATTATGATAATTCTACATAATCACACTTTTTATTAGCACTGGCCCTTTTAATGCACTAATGATTGGAGTGATGTAATTATAAATTGTCTGCATTTTGTTGGGTTTTGTTTACAGGAAAGGGACTTTTCACCTCCCGAAACTTTGTGTATATCGTTTTCAGCACTTAAATAAATGATCGTTTGAAAGCATTTTTTGAGTGCACCTCCCTTCTAATATATATGGATAGTTACCTGGTGTGGCACGGATTGTTTGATTTGATCTAGCTGCTCAAGCTCTGTTTAGATGCTTGTCAGCAACTTACTAAGCCATCATGGCTGGAGACTGCACATTGAGCTTTCCCAGTCAGCTTCCCTAGAATATCAGCAAATTTCTTATATCTACACAACATTTTTTTTTTTATTATTATTTTTAAAGTCTGGTGTCAGTTAATTTATACTTCAACACAAAAATGCTCTGTGTGGTAGTTAAAACCATCTTCCCCCCACAATTGGGGCCCTATTTATAAAGTACCGTTATCAGTATTGCTAAAATAACGATTGTTATCTTATCGATAATGATCGTTATTTTACAAGATCGCCATCATAAATCTATGATGGCGATATCGTAAAATAACGATCGCTATCGTATAATAGCGATTGTTATTGTAAATATAGATCGCTATCAACTATAACAATTGGTATTTATGATAGCGATCATTACTTTACGATATCGCCATCATAGATTTACGATGGCAATATCATAAAATAATGATCATTATGGATAAAATAACGATCGTTATTTTAGCGATAGCGATACTTTATAAATAGGGCCCTTGGAACCACCCCCTTTGACTCCACCAGAGAGATCTAGATTGGGAAAGCTGAGATCCTAAAAAGCACCCAGCCTGTCCCACCAGACATGCCAGTATAACTGCTGAGCTTATACTAAGCTGTAAAGCTGGGTACACACGATGAGATATTTCAGTCCGATCGACCGATAGTTCAGTGTATCGGTCGATCGGACCGAAATATTCTCATCCGAATGTGGCCATGTCCGATTGACCGTTTGGTCGGTCAGGAGGATAAATCAGTAGGTGTGTACCTAGCTTAACTCAGATCTCTCACTTTTTATACTATCTCCCAAACACACCTCCAATTTGTCTAGATACAATCTTAAACCTGATTAGAGCTTGGATCTTGGACCAATCAGATATTAGGGGTGGGGTTAGGAGTCACTACAATGGAATATCGGCTTCCAATGTTTCACCAGCGATAATGTCCAGTTAGGGCTAGGCCACACTTACCTGATTTCCGTGTGTTTGCATGGAAAAATCGTGCAAATGTACAGAAATCGCATGCTAATCACACCGCATTGCACACACAATCGGTATATTCTTCAGAGATCTGGTGTGTGGCTCAAATTTTATATATATCCAATTCGAACAGCCGCACTCAGGAATATATTTTGCAAATATTTTATTGACAATACATCAAGCTAGTCCAATCAGCGTTTCGGGATGTTAGTCCCTTTTTCGAGCTAGGACAGACAGCGATGTTATAACACATTACATCACATTACATTGCAAAATATCTTCCTGAGTGCGGCTGTTCGAATTGGATGTTTATTGGGTGCTAACCACACCATACAGACACGCTGTACAATTTTGATAGTGGAGTGCTGCTACGATATAAGAAAATATATATATATATATATATAACACATATACAGAGAGATACAAGATTATCTGGTGAATGAAGGACACAACTGTTGTTACAAGCAGGGCTGCCTTTATTGCAGACTGGTTGCTTTTACGCTGCAATTATCCAGACTCTGCTTTGCTGCATGTGTTTCTGATATCCCTTTGATTACCATGTTGCTCCCTAGACTGGTTTGTAATCATCTCCCTGTGCTCTATTACTGGAGATTATTTCTGGTGAAATATTGGAACCAAATTATTATTATTATTATTTAGAATGTGTCCAAACGCAAAACTGCCACAATCTGTGATTAATCATGTTTCAGGCTGATCACTACTGAAAGGAGAGGGACCTCGAGCTTCTGTTCTTTGTTTATTTATTATTTATTTATTCATTTTTACCAGGAATTTGGCATTGAAATGTAATGTCTCCAGATATGCTGATTACGTGAAATTATTCAAGGCACTAACTTCAGACAAGGATGTTTCTTGTCTACAAAAGCATAAAATGAAATGGTAAATGGAAGCGTGGGATTGATAATGGAAGTTTATGCACTCTAATGTAGTATGTATATTGCACCTAGAGTGCAGACATTGCAAGGTTATGTACTAGGACATCGATTTATAACAAAAAATGTTCTTTGTTTAATTGCACTTATAACACAAATGTGAGTAAAGTTGTTCCATAGAGAACTTTGCAGACACAGTTTGATATTTTTAGAAACAGAGGATATACATTGTTTGAACAGAGCTTACAGGCCCATGGAGCTGTTTGTATGGAGCTGTCATACGCAATATTTCTACCCCAAAGCCATGGTTAAAATAATTTTTACTCAATATGCAAAACCACAACACACATGTTTTGTGTAATGTCTTTGTACATCATGCTTCGAAAATGGCTCCGTACATTCGAAAATTATCAAAAATGTGTTCCAAAGTCCCGAAATCTGGACGATCCGTTCAGATTCAGACGGATCATTCGTATTTCGGAAACGCTGAGTTTTGTGACGGATCCGGGGTTCGTGTCTGACCTGGATCCCATCTCTATTGTTTATGAGACACTATAAAATAACATGAAATCCTCAGAAAAGTTCACTTCTACATCATCAGTTGTGCAAGTACAGTATATGTCTGTTTAGGTTATTTGGTTGGAAAGCAAGAATAAACAATCTTCAGCTTAGTGTTCTTTACTGTGTAAACCTCCACTTTTTATGTTCTTGTGATCATAGCTTAAAGATCACCTATAAAATATTGCGGTATTTTACTACCACTTGGCATTTTGTAGAATAACGATTGTTCCCCATAAATGTATGATCATGGCCATACATTTACGGCCACGGTTGTACATTAATGATAACCCACGCAAATTTGTGATACCACAGGTTTTTAAATATGGCACTAAGTACTGAATTTGCTTTTCTTTGGCCAAAAAGCCAATGAACCCTAGTTCATTTGTAGTTACACTGCTGTGTCCACCATTTCCTGACAAGCGCTCTCCAACAACAGGGGTAGCGGTTGTAAAGTAATTTTAAAAATGCAGAATTGATGCAGCTCTGCTACTTACAAAGGACATGTCCACGCATAAAAATGAAATTTACCCCAATGCTGAACACACTGTGTAATGTTAAATGACCCCTGCCTTTTTCTTCTGCTGCATATGGTTTTCCTGCAGGGCCTGATGAAAGTCCAGGAAACTGAAGAGTAGAAGCCATTTTCTGCTGTAATATGTTTTTGCCTCATAACTGTTCCTCATTGAGGTTTCTGGCATGTGCAGTGGAGTCAAGTTATTTACCCCACCTAATTTTAACCACAAGTCTCTTCTTCCCTTATTTGCATGATGAGCTGTGATAAAAACTCTCCCTAACTTACTTGTTCCCTTAGAAAATGTTATTTTAAAACAGAGAGAATTATTCAATTTTACCAGAATTCTCTTTTCCTGGACTACAACATGGCAGTGGTCACGATAAGGTTAACCCCTTATTCCCAGGCGCAGGACTGGAAGCAATAAAATATTCCCACCCCCTCCCCTACCCAGTCCAGATGGACTGAGCAAGAACAAGATAGGGTGGGATAAATGTGACCACTGCCATGTTGTAGTCCAGGAAAAGAAAATTCCGGTAAGTATGAAAATTTTCTGTTTTTCCAACATGTCAGTGGTCACTATAAGTCAAACATATAGGGTGAGATGCAATAACAAATTTATTGAATAGCAGATGACAAAACACTGCAACCAAAATTAGCATAGGATGCAAATGCCAAATCCAATTGGTAGTGTTTTATAGCTCCAAGTGGCAGACGAAACCCCAGCCTGATGGTCCCACGAGGCTGCCACTGCTCTCGTTGAATGAGCTTTGACCAGGGCAATTTGGAGTTGCGCCACATTTTAAGCTTTTTTGATACAGGAAGTGATCCACCTTGCCACAGTAGACTTGGAAGGCTGAAGACCAGTGTTGACTCCTGTGTAAAGGAGAAGTAAAGATGAGGTTTTTTGAAACGACTCTGTTCGTTGTAAATAGATTTTGATGCATCTGGCCACATCTAGATTATGAAGAATTTTAGATTCAGAAGAATTGGAGTCATGTTCAAAGATAGGAAGAACAATGTCTTGGTTGATATGGAAACTGGATATGACCTTAGGAACAAAAGATTCTGGCAGTTTTAGATCAAGCCGATCTTGGGAAAAAAAGTAGATGTTGTTCTGTCCTACTGAATTCTGTAACTTCTGCTACTCTTCAACCTGAAGTAATAGCTAAAAGGAAGACAGTTTTCCATGTAAGTAATGTTAAAGGAATCTCTTCTAAAGGTTCAAATGGTGGCTCTGTAAGGGTTTTTAAAGGTAAATCCCATGGTGGTGATGTATTACGACATGGAGGTTTTCTTCTGTTAAGGGCTTGGAAGAATTTGATAATCAGCGGAGAAGAGAACCATTTAACTCCCCATAGGGCAGATAATGCTGAGACTTGTGACTTAAGCGTAGCTGTTGCCAAAACTCTGTCTAAACTAGCTTGAAGAAAATCAGAAATATCAAAAATGGATTTCAGAAATATCAGAAATTGAAGGATCTTTAGATTAACACCAGCATAAAATTTTTTTCCAAACTTTATAATATTTAGAAGAGGTAGAATATTTCCTGGATTTAATTAAGGTCTGAATCACTGAATCTGAAAGACCTACTGAGTTAATTGTGCCTTCTTAAAAGCCAAGCCGTCAAATTCAATATTGAGGCATCCGGATGTAGAATTGGTCCATGATAAATCATGTCTTTTTGTACTGGTAGGAATATCGGACCCCCTACTGCCATCTCCTGTAGGAGAGGAAACCATGGTCTCCTGGGCCACCAAGACAGTTTAATTATCTCCGTGGATAGATCTTCCAGATTTTATGTAATACTTTGGATATCAGAGGAAAGAGGTAGGCTAGGGAAAAATTCCAAGTTATGGAAAAAGCATCTATCCAAGTCGCCTGACTGTCTGGGAATCTGGAACAAAATGCTGTGACTTTGTGATTTGTGCAGGAAGCCATTAGATCTACCTGGGGTACTTCCCATATCTTCATTAGGCCCCTGAAGACAGATTGATTGAGAGACCATTCCCCCGGACTCACCTCCCCTCTGCTGAAGGAAATCTGCTTTTGATAATTTGGAATGTAGATCACTCTAATAAGTTGTTCTTTGCCCAAAATAGGATCTCTTAATGCTAGGGCGCATAGAATTCGGCTCCGAGTGCCTCTTTTGTTGATATATGCAATGGCTGTCATATTGTCTGAGATTACCAGCACTGATTTCTGTTTGATCTGATCTTTGAAAAATAGGAAAGCTAGATGGATGGCTTTGAGTTCTTTGAAGTTGATTGATCGATTGTGGAGACTCTTGTCCCAAGTATCCTAAACCCAACTGAACCCTCTTGGTGAACCCTCTTAACCAAGAGGGTTCCTGTAGATGAATTGGAAGATAATTCTCCTTGGTAGTCCACCAATGTAGACTTTGGATGGTTTCCTTAGTTAGGTATATTAACTGGAGGGGATTCCGGATGGAATAATCCCATTGACCTAGGAAATTCCACTGAAGAGGGCAAACACGGCTCACCTGACCAACTGAGTAGAGGCTACCATTTTCCCAACCAATTGCTGACAAAGAAGAGCTGTTGTGACAGGTCTGGACTGCATGTTGAGGCATAACGAGATCAGATCTTTTTGTTTTCCCAATGGAAGAGAAACCTGAAATTTCTGAGTGTCTACAGTGACTCCCAGAAATTCTATACTTTGGGAAGGAATTAAATGGGATTTGTCCCAATTGATTATCCATTCCAGATTTTTAAGATGTTGAAGAATGATAGCTCCGTGACTTTGGAATAGTTGAGGACTCTTTGCTCTCACTAGAATATCGTCTAGATAAAAGAATAGGAAAATTCCTGGAAGTCTTAATTTTGCCACAAGTGGAGCTAAAATCTTCGAAAACACTCTGGGTGCAGTAGCGAGGCCGAAAGGTAAGGCTCTGTATTGCATGTGCCACCCCAGACACTGAAACCTGAGAAATCTCCTGTGCGGATGGAATATGGGAATATGTAGGTAGGCATCTTTCAGGTCAATTTTCAAAAGCCAATCGTTTTTCCTTAGAGGCAAAACAGATTTCAGGGTTTCCATCTTGAAAGAACGTATATTGAGGAATAAATTTAGGTATTTCGATCTAAATAATGTATTATGCTCTGAAGTCCCCTGATGGTTTTCTGAGTAGGAATAGATGAGATTCCTCTTCTTTTCTCAAGATGAGGAACCACTTCTATTATTTTTCTTGAACAGAGATCCTTTAAAACTTCTTTTAATCTGTTTTTTTTGCTTCCAGAGATGAACCTTTGATTTCTGAAAATAATTCATTCTTGGAAAAGTCGAAAATTGAAGATGATATCCTAGTGTCACTGTCTGTAGGTCCCATCTGTCTTGAATTACTTGAGTCCATACATCCAAAAAAAGGGCGAGATGTCCCCCTACTTTCTGATGTTGGACTCACAAACCTTCATAAGGCTTTATTTTTTAAAGGTTTGGAAGGTTGGGAAGGAAAGAACTGGTTCTGTCTAGGAGCCTGCCCCTGATTAACTTTCCATGGTCTGAAAGATTGTATTGCTTGGATTCTCTGAACAATTTCTTATCTGAAAATTTCCTGATTTTCATATTTTGTGGGAGAAAGGTGCCCATCTCTGACAAATTTTTGGTAATTGCTTCTTCCAGATGTTTTCCAAATAGTAGATCCCCTTGAAATGGGATAGAAGCCAAACTCATCTTAGAAGTCATATCTGCTGACCACTGCCTGAGCCATAGGGATCTTCTGGCAAGAATAGCAACTGGCATACATTTAGCTTCCAGACTCAAACTATCTAAAGCTGCTTCTGCACAATAATCAGTGGCAATTCGGATATCTTTGATAGCTTGAATGATTCCTTCTTTTGGGGTGTCTTTGTTAATAGCCTCTTCAATCACTTTTAACCAGACAGATGCCGTCATATACACTGTGGCCGTCCGAAAAGCAGCCCCTGCCACAGAATAAGCTTTCTTTAGAATAGACTCTTGTTTCCTATCAATGGGGTCCCTAAGCATGGCCCCATCTTCGACTGGTAACAAAGTAAATCTTGATAGTCTAGACATTGATGTATCTAGTTTAGGAGATGAATCACAAATTTTTGAATACTCCTTGCTAATAGGATATCTGGAAAGAAATCTACTTGATAAATTCAATTTCTTATCAGGCTCTTCCCACTTCGTCTGAATCAGATTAGACACATTTTGGTGAACAAATAGATTTAGCTTAGTGGATGGAGATGGAAACATCTTGTCACTAGAAGTGGTCGGCATTGGCTCAGGTTCCGATATTAAAGTAGCTCTCATGGCTTTTATTAAATTTTGATTAGTCTAAGATGGGAATGACTGGTCAGTCTCCGTATCTGATTCAGGCGCTGTCTGAGTATCCTCCTAGTTAGAAGCAGGCACTTGAGAAACCAATTCACTCCTTATAGGAGTAACATTAGCTAACACAGATTGTGTTACTTGAGTGATCATGGATTGACTTATCTCCATCATTGAATCTTTAACCCACTGGGTTACTTCCTCTATTGAAGTACAGTTGACAGGAATCTCATCCAAACAATTAAGACATGATTTCTTTCCGTGTTTAGCAGGATTATGGCAATATTGCCATTCTTATTTCTGTGTCTCCTATCATCTTCCCTGTGGCGAGATGATTCACTGAAAAACAGAATAGACATCATAAATAGTCATCCCCCCCTTGATATATACTGGCTTAGCATAAAAATATACTTACCCCCTGGATCTAGACATTGAACGGTGCCCCCCTGGAGCTCATGTCCCAGCCTAAACAATATATAATATATATATATATATGAAAAAGCACATCTGCAGAGGAAACAGGTAGGAAAAGGGTCACATACCTAAGAACAGCCCATTTCAGGCAAAAAACACCCTTCAGAGAACCGCACAGCCAAAACCAGTTCGCTTGCAACAAACAGCAAACTGAGCAAAAGGTCGCCAAACCTTTAAATGTCTGGTGACGTCACCCTCGTGAGAGCCGAAACCCGGAAGTGCGGCCCGCATAGACACCCAAGAAAGGGGCTGTGGCGGGGAACGTGCGCTGATCTAGAAACCCAAACGGGACCTTCACAGCAGGCCAATGGACAGAGAAGGGAGCAGCCGAACTTACCCAGGTATATGTTTCCTGTTCATGTGAGGGACAGGAAAGGACTGGGTAGGGCCAGGGATTTCCAGCACGCAGCCCTCCAGATTTTTGATTACTACAAGTTGTAGTTTTCCAACATCCTTACAGCCACAAGTTGGACATCCCTGCTCTGGGCAATAGAACAATAAATTGTTAGTGGATATATATTAGATGCTTTTAATTAATGCAAGTAACAGGGCTGCATTAATTATAACCTGATTGTATTTACACTGCATTGATCCTTGCTAGATGATATACAACCCCTAACATTCCCTATCTGCACTCTGCTGTTTGAGAGTGCTTGTCAAGGAATGGTGGAAGCAGCATTTGGTGAAAGTAAAGCAAATTCAGGCTCTACAAATAAAAATCTATCTTTATCATTTATCTGTTATATCTACATGTCTGCACTGTTTAGGAACTGCTACACAATGACAGTATGATACCATTAGCAAGAATCCTAGGAGCTAAAGATCATTTATTTCTGAAGGCCAACTTACTTGCAAACCTCTAACCTAAATACAAAGGCAAGACTTGCTAGTTTGACTGCTGATTAGAAACTGAGCTTCTTTGAAGGATTTCATTAAGGTTTATAGTGTCTGATAAATACCCCCCCAAAATCTCATTGGGTCAAGAACAAATCTTAAATCTGATTGGCTCTTGTATTATTGACCAATCATATGCTGTCTTCAGCAAATCTTAAGTGTTGTTTTAATTTAAGCCTTATGCAGTGGTTTGAGCAGTATTGCTGCAAATGTATTTGAACTAATAGCAGAGAGCAAGTATTGGATGGTGGGTGTTCCTTTTTATTTGCAATGCAATGAGTTAATCAGAGAAAACACATGCTGTAGTGCAAAATTATTAGTGCTAAAAGAATTATTGCAGTTGAAAGGCAGTTTACAATCAATGCAGCCTTGCTAATTACTCTTATTAAGAGTGTTCTCTAAGCATTACAGTATATGATCTGCTAACTACATCTCATCATTACCCCTTTAACAGGCACACTTATAGAAACACATGCCCTCTAACATTACACTCTTAAAAGTTACACTTATAAAAACAACATCTTGCAGAGCTGCAGTTGGAGGATAATGGTGTGTATCCTAGCACAGCTCTGTGAAATGCATTTATCTTGCTTTTATTCACTGATTTATTTCTTGATAGTTTAATGTCTTCAGATGTAAAATCATATCTTCTGGAGTAAAATAATATCTTCTGGAGTAAAATAATATCTTCAGATGTAAAATAATATCTTCTGGAATATAAAAATATCTTCTGGAGTAAAATAATACCTTCAGATGCTCTGAAAATATAAAATTTGACGATGGACATAAAACTTTCATATTGAGTTAAACCAACAGAAGTAAAGCAGGATTTCAACTCTACAGTATGGCATATGGAGCAGTGCAAAGGAAAGCGGATAGACTACTTCCTTTAAACAAATAAAGATGCTAAATATAACAGTTAAAATATACTGATTATGTGACATGTTCTTGAGAGCCACCCCTAATACATATTTTCTGACACCATTCTGTAGATTCTCTTGTATCGTGTCGTCCTACACACCTCCCATACAAGATATTGCTTTGCTGCTATGGGAATAAACACACAATTGAAGGTCAGTAAAATAGGTCTTGGAATCTATATACTATGCAAACAGCAGTATAAGAAGGAAAGCCAATGAAGTGGAATGATCAATCATGCAAGCTTAAATCAGGCTCCAAGGGCCATAGATTGACTTTTACTGCTTTATGATACTGGGTTTTCCATATTGCTTATTCAGCAACATCAGAGTCTTTGTCAGTTTCTTCAGACTTTCATATTTATAGAGGATGCCTGTTGGAACTTCTAGGGATCCATGTTTATTATTTATTCGCTTCAATCAGCTAAGACAGGTTATTCTACTTCTGTAACAATATACCATACAAACCACTTGTACAAAGTGTGTCTGTTCTTGGAATTCCTGGAAACATCTTCTAAATAAGATGTTATCTAAATAACAAAAGATGTTGCATCCTACCACAGTGGAAAAACCTAGAAGCCTCCAAATGAATAAGTCTACATTGATTTGCCTATCTTAGGTCCTTCTTTTATACAGCTCCAGAATATAACACAATGGCAATGGACACATACAAACAATGGTTACATGCTCTTAAGAGTTCTTATTATTAAATAGGTATAACAACTCTACTATAGGCATAACATGACTCTACTCTAGGAATTACATGACTCTACTCTAGGTATGACATGACTCTACTATAGGTATAACATGACTCTACTATAGGTATAACATGACTCTACTATAGGTATAACATGACTCTACTATAGATATAACATGACTCTACTATATATATAACATGACTCTACTATAGATATAACATGACTCTACTATAGATATAACATGACTCTACTATAGGTATAATATGACTCTACTATTGCACACATTAAGCAAGGTCTCCTCATCCTTCAAGGCCTGGTGTATATTTATGGTCTTAGCTCATCTGCATGTTAAAATGAATTGTTTCATCCCAATGCTACAGACTCCTTTCTATCCCACTGTATCTATAGCTTAAAGTGCAACTATACCTCTTCACGACTCAACCCAGGACCCCCTCCTTTAGGGCTTAAGACGTTGATGTCGCCATCGTGGCGCGGTGTCAATGGCAGCCACAGTGACACCGGCCAGTGTTGGCGACATCAGCGGAGTTGACCAAGATGCTGGCAACACCAGCGATGGGGAGGGGGGTTCCCGGTTCGAGCTGTGGGCCACCTTAAGCCACAAGGGCCCTTCCAAGGGCCACAAGGGTCCTTTTAAGGACCCGGTAGGGGGGGCCCAGGCTGAGCCGTGGGACCCCCAAATGTCAAATCCTCGAACGTTCAGGGATTCTCGAATCGGCTGTATGAGTATTACCGAGACCGGAAACTCGGAAGTAGCGCGCGTGTGTGTGTGCTACCGTTTTTTTGCTGTTCTTCCCACGGGGACTTGTTCCTCTGACCATTTCCCTGGTCCCAGAGCCATTTACAGTAAGTTAAAACTAAGCTATTTAAAGGGACAGTTCAGTGGAAATGATCAGTATTTGTTAAATTGTTAGTTTGTCTAATACCGTCTTAGTTATTCTACATATTCTCTCCTATATTGAAAAATCAGTTGATTTCATACCCTTTCCTGTTCCCTGCTGTTGACATTAGTGAGCTGACATTTCAGGTTCTAACGGTCATTCTTCTTCCCAGAATGCACCACTTCCTTGGGATGTTCCTAACAGTAATTTCTACTGATTGACTGATGGGTCAAACATGCTCAGATCTCTACTGAGCAACTGAATGGCAAGACCATAACAGTCTCTACTAGGGGTCCTGCAAGCAGGAAGTTATTTATTTATTTATATACAGACACAATGCTGAATTGGCAGATTAAGGTAATTGAGATGAAAAAATACTGCTTTTTTTCTAAAAAGCATATGTAGTTGCACTGAACTTCCCCTTTAAACCCTTATATTAGGTGGAAATTTTCAAACTTTTCCCCCATTGACTTTAACGAAAAAATTAGCAAATTTTTGAATTTCCAAATTTTTTCTCAAGTCTGCGCAACCTCGAGCGGGAATGGATTTTCGGTAGTTCGGCCATCTCTAATTGTGCGCAACTGAAAGCTGAGCATGTGCGAAAACACTGTGTGCTCTCATTGCGCTCAATGAAGCCAGGAGATTACTGCATCAATCAGGATGAATATTTCTATTTAGGTTCTGGGGTCTGTAAGAATAATGTTTCTAGGGTTGGGGGGGGGGGGGGGGTTCTACCTAATTATAAAATAGAATTTTGGAGGTGAACATGCCCTTTAACTCCTTTCTCCCCATGTGCCACTCTAAGGGCTGTATTAATAAAGATGGGGTATCGCAGACTTGCGATAATGCGTCTTTATGGCTGGTAGTTTACAATACTTCCTTTTTTCTCCACCGTGGTCATAAATGAATAACCACAGTGCAATATACCAATACATTACTGTATATTGCTGCTGTGTGGTATCGCCCATACAATACCGCTTAAGGGCCATTTGGGTATTGTACAGCTGGGGTTATATATTTATGAACACAGCTGTAAAAGAAAGACCATCCATGATGTATTGGATCAAATATGCCTCTAGATTCCTTCCATGGCTACAAAACAGGTAATTGTAGTCACTCACACTTCCTAACACTAAAGCCCTTTTAGAGGCTCTATTTCTACTCCACTCCGTCACCAGTGGCTGAAAATCCAAACCAATTAGAAATTGTAGACGAGCCTCAGGCAGTTATAGAATCTGCGCACATTTATTGTGTGTCAAAAAGTGTTTATTGTGTATCCAACGTATTCTTCCATGGTTACTCTGCTCTACAAACCTTTCCCAGCCATTTACAAAGAAGCGTAACCATCAGGGTAGCAGATCCTGCAACCACGGGGTGGGGGGGGGGGGGCATCTTCTTATTTTTCCTTTGACAGATATACAGTAGCCTTCTCCCAGAAAACCAGTGATTCCTAGTTGTGCCGCTGTATTTACTGCTAGCCATAAAAACAGAAAAGTACATATTTTCTCCAGGACAGTCGTGGTTAGAAATGATGCCGCCTAAGCAGTTATATTGCATGGTAACAGAACTACTATCCTGGTAAGCTGATGCAATTCTTTCTATCCTATGGTTTCCCAAGCTTTCCAATTTTCCTTTAATTATAACAATGTCCCTAGATCCTGCCTGACATATCTTATTTAACTGTATCTCCCTGACATCAGCTAGAAATGGACCAGCTGAGAAATATGTGTGTCTGAAATTGCATTAAAAGTTATGCCATTGGGATCAAGTTTGATCCTTTTCACATGACACATTTTAAATCTTATTCCTTGGATATGTCTATATACTATTTCTTGCTATTTCTCATATTGGAATATTGCAGCTCCATTGAACAGTAGGTATGTCATGGACTGATTTTAGTTTAAAAAATTATATTTAGATATAACAGCTAATGTAATATTCAAATCCGTTTACTATGAGGACACACAATTGCAGTTTATATTACATAACACATCACTGTGTCAGGCATGTCTTTAATCCTGATGCCAATAAAGTTTGTTTTTTAAATGTATACAAATACCGTGTTGCATTGAGACTGGGGTGTCTATTGCTTGTGCACTGTGAATGAGGACACAAACACTACGAAAAATTGATAAAACTTTGCCTGCTGTTTTACCCTTTATTAAAGTAAGAGAGTGTCAATTACTATATTGATTTTTATGGTATGTATTAGCAATTTAAGACTGAGGGTGTGTACACACAGTAACGATACCCTCGGATCCAATGGTATTGGTGCTTTATGGTTAGCGTGTGTAGCGCATTTCTGAACGATCACGAGGTTGATGAACTTTCTCTGTCGGCTTCGCAATAGTTCGTCAATGCCTGAAAATTTCCCTGAGTGAACACAACAGTGCCCTGTGTTCTCTTTATGCTTTACATAGGGAGAACGCTTGGAACTGTGTGGAAGACAGAATCTTGCAGATTATGTCTGTCATCTTTCAGAGATCTTTAGTGTGTGTGTACCCACCTTATAGAAGGAGCTCCAGGCAAGTATTTTGTGTGAAGGTAGTGTGCTGTATTAGGGAACAAACAGATTTTAAACCAAGGCTATTCTTGGACATCTTTTTGAACAAATATGGCATTGCCATGTTTATTAATGTTAAGCTGGGTGCACACATGACAGATTTTTGAAAAATGACAGTATCAGGGCTTTATCAGTACTTTGTGCACCTAATTTTTATTGAAAGCAATTCACAGCGGCCTCTATAGATTCCTTTCATTTAGAATACATTTTCAGATTAGGAAAAATTTAATTAAAACTGCATCTGTATTTGTCATAGATTGGATTGGTATATATGTGTATTGTCATTGCCCTTGTTGTTTACCCCCTGTACAGCTGTCAGATTAAATTGTTCAAAGCAATAACAATTTGCCTTTACTTGGTAGTGTTATTAAACAGTGTTCTGAAAATGGACTTCTTTATTATAGGTACAGGGGGCACATTCCTGGGTATTTATCAGTTAACTAGGTTGTATTGTGTTCGACATCTACCAGCGTTTTAGGAAATATGGAGATATTTAAAGGTGATGTACAAAAGAAAAATACAAATCTTCTTTAGATAAATAGTTTGGGAAAGAACTTAAACCAAAGCAAGATCACTCAATAATTTACATCCCCCATGGCAAGAACAGATCAACATTTCGATATTTTACAGTTGAGCAATCAGTCTTGTGAATCTACTGTGTCAGCTGTTGGAAAAGGGCAAACGCACAAAGAAGTATATCCCAGGCATTGAATTTCAAGCAGCTCCTTTTAGAATAAAATAATTTAAAAAATACATGCTCAAGATTTTCTCTCGGTTATTAAATATGTGACACAAGTTCTGATTCTGGGTTTGCTTAAAGCTTTTAGTTATAAAATAAAATTGTCAACTTTTTTAGATTTTTTTGTATAATACATATAATGGATTTGCTATACACCATATTGTCAGACAAGCAGCTATTTTAACTTTGCTTTATGACAGGGTGCATATTAGGTCAGGTGACCTCACCAGCAGAAAGTTCTTTCAGGAGCAGATGTCGATGGTTTAGTGGAGACAGGTGTAGTGAAAAATGAAACAGAAAGGTTCTTAAATTTAAAACCTGTAATTTGGGTCTGGACATTCAGACAGCGCACATTTGGGTGTTTGTACGGAAAACCGTTATCAGCCATTTGTGTTTTAAAGCGATGTTAACCGATGTACCATGGGTTAATGCGGCTTTAAGTCACAAATAAAGGCGGTTGCGGCAAAAACAGGGTTGCGCAATCGCTACAGGCAATGTACTGAGCCGATAACGTCTCTTTAAGACGTAACCTTTAACACCAGTAGATAGCTGGTTTTTTAATGCGCAGAGAGCTGTAATTGGCTTGGCGCATTACCTAAAGGGGGCAGTACAGAGTGATAATGGCTCTCCGTACATAGCCATAATTACATTGATATATGAAAGCTAAAAATTAACAGTTGATAAGGCAGCAGGTTAAGCAAAATCAAATTAGTATCTGTCAGGATTAGAGATGGCCGAACTGCCTATTTCGAACTTCAGTAAAAGTTTGATAGTTTGAAAACAGACCCATTAGTCAATGGGGACAAATAGTTCACGGTCGAGCTTCTGCATTGAATTGGAGCTCTGAAGTCGAGGGTTATCATAATTGTATGATCGCACATACAATACCATGGCTGTAGTCTACTACCGCATGATATTGTATGGACAAGCGGTCATAAATGTATGACCATGGCCGTACTTTTACGGTAGCCCATGGTATCAGAAGTTTCCGATATTTCATGTTAACAAATATGCCCCAAAGTTGCTAATGTGGAAAACCACTGAAAGAAATTGTCAGGCATCTTTGAAACCAGCAAATGCACAATCAATTGCATTGCTACTAATGTGTTTAGAACTGCAAAAGATTTTTGTTTTAGTAGGATGGGATGAATAATAAGTATTATGCATTTCAGAAGATATTAAAGGGCCTTTTTACCCCCCCCCCCAACTAAATCTTAATCCACTACAAGCTGTGTAGTGTTCAAAAATCCTTACCTTATACCTCAACTCCTTATGGTTTCTGCAGTGCCTGTTCAAAGTTCCGAAAAGTGAAGAGTAGGAGCTGTCAGTGTGTCATACGGTCCCTGCTACTTCCTTGTCCTCCTCGGTGACTCTGGCATGCGCAGGGGAGCCCCTCTACCTCCCTTCCACCTTTTGGTTCCTTCTGCTCCTGTTCTTTTCTGTAATGTTGGGGGCTTTTTAACAATGTCATCTCATATATTGTGATGTTCATCAGTATTTGAGGTTAAATAAAGACAAATTTCCATCCAGTCTAATCTACAGCAATACCCACACTTCCTGCCTAACTGTTGATCCAGAGGAAGGCAAAAAAACCCCACCAGATTTATGAATTGGAAAAAATTCCTTCCTGACTCCAAGTGGTAATCGTAAATTTCCCTGGATCAACTCCAACTTTATGTATCAATACCAGTAACTCGCTACATTCTTTATTTTTAGAAACTTATCCAGCATTTCTTTTAAACTGACCAATGAACCTGCCATCACCACGTCATTTAGTTTTTACTGAATACCCTAATGAAAAGAATCCACATGTTTGAATTTCACACTATAATATAGTATCATATTATATTATTATAGCACTGAAAATGCATTTTCCATTTAGTTAAATGGGAATAATATGTCAAAGGTTAAGGATTACACTGCTTGCTATAAACCCTAGGGAAACACAATAATTAGAGATATAATTAGTGCTATTAGATAAAGCAATTAGGTAATCCATACAGGTGAAGAGATAAGAACAGCAAACGTAAGGGAATCAACCATAAAACCCCTTTTTATTAACACACTAGAATTGGTATCAATCAGGAAAACTATTTGACATGAATCAAGTTCAATTAGAAGGTTATACTAGACGTGTACAAATGGCTTCCACTAATAGGAATGCACTGTTGCATACATACCAACTAATGTTTATTTCCTAGGTGCTTCTAAGTAATGAGAATGAATTCATCTCAGCTGAAAAGTAGACGACAAGTACTTCTCTAAAACAGGTGATTGGATTGTTCTTTCTCATGAGGAAAATGAGTGAAACTCCGACTTTAAAGGAGAACTAAAATCTCCAGACAACATGCTGGGTGATTTATGAAATTAACCTGTGGGTACTAGGGGTCAGTTCCCAAAACCAACCCTAGCTGTGTACACTTCACAAGAAGCTGCATCCTTGATTCCTAGAAGCTGACAGCCAATCACGTTACTGCTGTAAGTCACTTTGACACAAAACATGGATTCCAGTGCATTTTTTTTTTAAAAATTTAAATACTTCTGTCCCTAAAAATTATCCATTCCTTTGCCTTTTCCTTTCAAAAAAAGTCATCATTTCAGTGTACTTTTTTAGCTAGCGTGAATATAAGAAACAGAATATTAAAGGGCATGTCCAGTCAAAAAATAACTTTAGCTGTAAATGTAAACCCCATCTTTTCCCGGATTATTAGATAATATACTATATATATATATATATATCAATAAACAAAGATATAGGAGCATCCTAGGAATTTCAATGAAGTTATTCAACACAAACGTGGCAACGTTTCGGCCCTGGTCTGGGGCCTTTCTCAAGCCTTGTGATACAACATACCATGTGCAAGTTTAAATAGGGGGGCCTCCTCAATTATGTTGACATCATCCAATTATCTCCACACACAACACAGCTACAAAGAAAGTGATCTATTTGAATATTCTTTAAACCATCCATATTTAAAGTGCTATAGTACATAAAGTGCTTATAATAATCGTAAGTGCTATTTCTCTATTGAGGTGCTGCCATATCCGTTAAATACTTCCATTGCATTAAAATAGTGTTAATTTAAAAATGTGTATCTAAAAATAAGTGTCATCCTTAAAATCTAATTATCATAAGAGAGAAAAAACTTTTAACACATGATTTATATAAAGAATTCAATGACTACTACTGCTACATCCAAAATATTACATAAAATCCTAATAACTACCATTATTATATCTCCTCTTTTTAACATACTATTCAGGCTATTAATTTAACGTTCATTCAAAAAACATCTATATGAGATATTCTCATTCTGACATTACGTCTAAGGATGATGGCACAGATCTGCATTAAAACGGCACATAGAGATGGGAGAACTAACAAACCCATGGCTAAGACATTTTTGGAACATAAACATGAGTTACACAATAAATATATGGCATAGACCATGTGCCATCACCTCGACGAGGGGGAGATCGATCCAAAAATGTGTACAAAGAGAGCATATTGGATTAAAACATTAAATACAATCAATCCCCATGGACTGAATGAGAATATCTCATATAGATGTTTTGATGAACGAAATAATAGCCTGAATAGTATTGTTAAAAAGAGGAGATAAATAATGGTAGTTATAGGATTTATGTAATATTTTGGATAGTAGCAAGTAGTAGTCATAGATTCTTATATAAATCATGTTAAAAAGTTTCTCTCTTATGATAATTAGATTAAGGATGACACTTATTTTTAAGATTAACACTATTTTAAGATAACCTATTTTAATGCAAATGGAAGTATTTTAACGGAAATGGCAGCACCTCAAAGAGAAATAGCACTTTACGATTATTATAAGCACTTTATGTACTAAAGCACTTTAAATATGGATAGGTTTTAAGAATATTCAAATAGATCACTTTCTTGTGAGCTGTGTTGTGGTGGAGATAATGGATGATGTCACGAATAATGGGAGGGGAACACCCTATTTAAACTTGCACATGGTGTTGTATCACAAGGCTTGAGAAAGGCCCCAGACACAGGGCCGAAACGTTGCCACGTTTGTGTTGAATAAACTTTATTGAAATTCTAGGAGTGCTCCTATATCTTGGTTATATGTCTGTTTCAATCAACAGGAAGCACCAGGTGTTTATCCTACAAGGTTGAGTGCCACCCACCTGGTGGTTATATTATTAGAAGGAATGTGATTCACTCCTGGGTTGAGCACCACCACCAAGAATAGCAACAAGCCACGGAGAGAGTGAATCTGCTACCTGGATTTACTGATATATGGCAGGTAACAGATGCTGATGTACAAAAGGTGTTATGGGATAGTACAAACACTGACTTTGAATTGCAATGCTCAATGAAAGATGTATGCAATGAATTATTATACTTACAAAAACGTGAAGTGGACTTGGACCTTCACGGTATTTTTCTATCTGACTACTATAGAGCTAAACAGATCCCACGAGGATTTCGTATATCGAAATAACTACCAAGGCCGTAACAATCCGGAGGTCTGTAGCCGGTGGATAGGCCTGCTGAATCGTTGTTCCTTCGATTTGAGGTGCTGGTGCTGGAGGAGTAGCAATGGAGTTGAAAAAGGTGAGGGGAGAAATTACTGAATGGCACGAATTACACCACACGGCACTAGAGAATGATATAAACCAAGAACTATATAATAAGACAACACATTGGTTGAAAAACATAGAAATGATTTATTGAAATATAAAAGATCTAAACTCGTAGAGTAAACGAGGATACACACAGAGCGGGTATATCGCGGGATTGGGGATACAGGAGGGTCCACGGAGAATACGTGGGCAAGTTGGAGGACGCCACAGGCAGACGGTGGTGAGATTTCCCGGAACTCAGAGGTGATGTAAACCAATATTGGTCGGAGCGATGACGTCACCGGAGCGACAGACAACGCCCATAAGATCGCACCGGGATGCAAGGCATGAGAGCATTGACGGAGGAACAGCTAAGGAGAATCATCGAACAGTACTTACCACCACGGTCTTTTTAGCCAGAGGAATGGACCACAACAACGACCCCCCTTCCATACACACAAACGCAGGGTACGCCACCCGATCAGGCGGGGGAAGGGGGGCAAAGGTAAATGGAGCCAGGAGGATATGATACCAATTTTAATTTATCTAATCATACACTCTCAGAAGCAGAAACTAGTGTGTTAAAGAAAGGCTATCATTTGTACCGACCACACATTTAATGATTTCAATTGGGACATTGAATTATATAGGATTTGCAGAACTTGTCTTTGAAGGAACGTTGGCCGTAGTGTGCACCAACCTATTATGCAAGCACCTAGATGAAGAGTGTTATTGATCCACCAATGATGAACCAAACGATTAAGATATCCAACAGCTGTAAACTCGGAAAGTACTGGAGGCCAGGTTACAAGGTAAGAAATGTGTTTCTAACCTTTGTAGAAATGAAAGAGAAGCACTGAAAACATTAAGTTCGGACAATAAGATTGTGATACGCCCAGCAGATAAAGGTGGGGGTATAGGTTTATGGACTATATTATGTATAAAAAAGAACTATTGTCTCAGCTTACCAATAAAGAGGTGTACCAAGTTTTACTGGAAAATCCCACGAATAAGTTTTTAAAGTAAAATTGATAAAATTATTGGAGAAGCAATGATAGCAGGGATTATAGATAAACAACTGGGGGATTATTTGATTCAAAAACATCCAATACACCCCATTATATATACTCTGCCAAAGATACATAAAAATCCAATTATCCACCAGGAAGACCAATAGTGTCCAGTAGGGGGAGTCTCTTGGAGCCTATAGGAAAAATATCGATTTTTGTGTTACAACCACTGATACAACTGCAACAACATATATAAGATACTTCACATTTTTGTTCTGTGAATAGTACGAAATTGCCTGAGGGCGAGGAGTTATGTAGCAGCCTGACCTACTAGCTGTATACAAATATTCCTAAGAAAGAAGGAATGGGGCAGTTAAACAACTATTGGAAAGAATGGATATGGCACAAATAGATCAAGAAAATTCCTATTGGAATTATGGATTAACTCTTAGTTCTAACTACTTTCGCTTTGAGAATACTTTTTACTTACAAATTTGGGACTGCAATGGGCGTGGCCATGGCGCCAGCTTACGCCAATGCTTTTTGTATAAATATGAAGAATAATATCATATCGGTTTTCTCAACATATATTAATGTACAGAAGATTTATAGATGATATTTTTTTATAGGCAGGGTTCCAGAGACTCACTACAAGAAATGGTGGATAACTTAAACTCTTGGATAGCCTATTAGACTCACAGCCGAGGTAAGCAGAGAAATGATTCATTTTTTGGATGTAGAAATAATTTAAGAGCAAAGTGATGTGAATATTGCTTATATCGTAAAACTACTGATCGTAACACCTTGCTACATAACATAGCTTCCATCCAATAAAATTAAAAAATTCTTTCCAGTATCACAGTTCTGTCGGGTTCTAAGGAATAATTCGAAATATTAAAACAATGGAAAAACAGATAACTGATATGTGGGGAAGATTCAGAAGTAGGGCTATAAAGACAGTGTGCTAGTCAAGTCTTTACAAAGAGCTAGAAAAAAAGTGAAAGAAACACAATTGGATTCATTACACAAGAAATAAAATCCATATAGTGTCACTAAGTTACGGACTTCACCAGAAATTCAAATATCCATATGGAGGAGTTGGAGAATATTGAAAGCAGATCCAAAATTACAGAATTGATACCGGATAGGCCTAAAATTGGATACAAAAGAGGCAGTAACTTGGGGGACATATTGGTGAAACGAGACCCTATTGAGAGTTACAGAACAGAATCAACATGGTTAACTAAGAGACTGGGGAAGTTACAGTTGTCAACGGATGGAAGTCTTGTAAATATAGAACATTTGCACACATTTTTTTCATCCTATACCGGTGAATCTATAAGGATTAAAAAATATAATAACTTGTACCACAACCCAGTGATCTATCTGGCCTCCTGTCCTTGAAAATGTTCTATGTGGGGAAAACGGATCTGACATTACGTCTAAGGATTGATGGGCACAGATCTGCTATTAAAAACGGCACATAGGAGATGGGGAGAACTAACAAACCCATGGCTAAGCATTTTTGGAACATAAACTGATGTTACACAATTTAAATATATGGCCTAGACCATGTACCATCACCTCGCGAGGGGGAGATCGATCCAAAATATTGCTACAAAGAGAGGCATATGGATTAAAACATTAAATACAATCAATCCCCATGGATCGAATGAGAATATCTCATATAGATATAGATGTTTTTTGAATGAACGTTAAATTAATAGCCTGAATAGTATTGTTAAAAAGAGGAGATATAAATAATGGTAGTTATAGGATTTTATGTAATATTTTGGATAGTAGCAGTAGTAGTCATTAGATTCTTTATATAAATCATGTTAAAAAGTTTTTCTCTCTTATGATAATTAGATTTTAAGGATGACACTTATTTTTAAGATTAACACTATTTTTAAGATTAACACTATTTAATGCAAATGAAGATTTTTAACGGAAATGGCAGCACCTCAAATAGAGAAATAGCACTTAACGATTATATAAGCACTTTAGTACTATAAGCACTTTAAATATGGATAGGTTTTAAGAATATTCAATAGATCACTTTCTTTGTAGCTGTGTTGTGTGTGGAGATAATGGATGATGTCACGAATAATGGGAGGAGGAACACCTATTTAAACTTGCACATGGTATGTTGTATCACAAGGGCTTGAGAAAGGCCCCAGACACAGGCCGAAACGTGTGCACGTTTGTGTTGAATAAACTTCATTGAAATTCTAGGAGTGCTCCTATATCTTTGTTTATATGTCTGTTTCAATCAACAGGAAGCACCCAGGTGATTTATCCTACAAGGTTTGAGTGCCACCCACCCTGGTTTATATATTATATATATATATATAATAATATATAGTTTATAGTTATAGTATAGGTATCAGGGACACGCCACTCCAATCCTACTGTGCCCCTGGTGCTACCCAAGAATTCACTAAATAGTCCTGTATCAAGAAAGTAGGTGCACTCAAGGGGTCTAATTAATATATTTTAATAGTGCAATAAAAGGCAACGTTTCGGTCCGAATCTAGGACCTTTATCAAGCCAACCAAACAGTGATATAACATAGGTGCTACTTATACAAAACTAATGAACCCCACCCACTAAACATGGATCCACCCATTGTCACCAAATAACATGTGCAAACCAGCATATTCATTAACCGTTAAAGTGCCTGAGTGCTAAACATATATATTATTTGCATTAAAGGTGCTAAATAATTTCATAAAGTACTAGTGGGCAGAACATTTAATAAAACATTTATATCAAAGTGCATAGTTTTATATTAAAGTGCTTCCAAAATACGTTAATGTAAATCTGGTGCACAAACTGCTAGTGCTAAAAACTCCAATTGCTATGTAAACATAATAAATAGTGTTAAATATACTAATATTTAATATACTAATGTTAAATATAGTGGATATAGCAAGATTTATAAAGATCTGATATTATAGTAAAATAACAAATATCCAAAATATATAAATGAATACAAAATAGTCAACTTACTGTGGGGAGCTGCACCGCGGGTGTTGACACTGTAACGACGGTCCGACCTTTCCGAAAAAACTGTAGGTAAGGTAAGGTAATATGTGGAGCAGAGGGACACATCCAAGTGGAATACACCTCAGACCAGCATGATACTGTAAAACTTCACATTTATTAGTAACATTAAAATGATGAAAAGATATGTAAACACGATAAGCCCATGGAAGAGGGAGACGCATGGGGAAGGGGCGTGGCCTGATGCGTTTCGCGGTAACTTCCGCTTCCTCAGAGACAACGAGGGGAGAAAACCACTAAATAATATACAGGTAAGTAACCAATGAATGGACCCGGTCCAGTCATAAAATTCAGCTGACGGAAATATACTAAATGGATACTTAAGTACATAATCCAAAAAGTCTCTCTTTGGGATAGTTTTTTGCTCTGTCTCCCCTTCTGGAAGAAAGGGGAATATGTTCAATGCCCATAAATCTCAGAACCTCCAATGTATGTCTATGTTCCAGAAAACATGTTCGCTACAGGTTTTACTGTCTTATTATCTCTATAGGCTGTATTTATGGCTGATCGATGACCGTCCATCCTTAGCCTTAATGTGAGTTCTGTTTTTGCAATGTACATCAGGTTACAAGGGCACCAAATAGCATACACCACATGTGTGGTTTGACAAGTAATGTGTTGTCTAATCGTCATAAGTTTATCAACATGTGGGTGTTTGAACATTTTACCAGTTACCATATATTTGCAGGAAGTACACTTATGGCATCTGTGGCAACCCAATCTACTGTCCTGTAGCCATGTCTTGGTCGGTCTGTAAGATTGTATGGGATCCGTTTTGACAAGTATATCTCGTAAATTAGTCTGAAACCTATCGTAGGTCTTTCCGGTAACTTGGATTTAAGTGTTTGATCGGCCCTAAGGATACGCCAGTTATCAACCAGGCTCTTCCGAATATTAGGGCCCAATGAGGTGTAATTTGAACTACAAATAAATGGTTTTACCTTCTTATTAGTGTCAAGTATAGGATCGTTTTCAGCTTTCTCACGTGCTTTGGCCAATGCTTGATCCAAAATCCTGGAAGGATAGCCTCTCTGTAGAAACCTCAATTTGATTTCCTGAAGTTGGATTTCCCGATTCTCAAAATTTGAATTATTTCGGATGACCCTAGAAAATTGAGCAACAGGTATTTAGTCCCTTTATGTTTGTGGGGTGGAAGTATTGTAGTGTAACAGTGTGTTTTCTGTCAGTTGATTTTCTGAATAGTGTATACTCCAGTGATGTATTTTTCACATTTACCGTAATGTCCAAGTATTCAATGTGGGTTTTGCTGTGTTTAGCAGTAATCTAATTGTGCCTTCTAGTTGAATAAGGGTGTCAACCATATTTAAAAGTTCACTCTCACGTCCATGCCAAATCAAAAAATATCATCTACGTATCTGCAATAGAAAACAAGGTGTTCAGCATACTGTGGTATGGTGTATCATGTTCATATTTGTGCATATACAAATGCATAGGCCGGCACCATGGCTGCTCCCATGGCAGTACCGGATCGCTGCAAATAAAATGCATTTTCAAATTTGAAATAGTTATATCTTAAGGCAAACTTGAGAGCGTCAAATAAAAATTCTTTGTGGACAAAGTTCAATAATTGTGTTAATATAACCCTTGATCACTTGAATCCCCTCGTCATGTGGGATATTGGTGTAAAGGCTACGTACATCCAGTGTTACTAACCACACATCTCCATCATCTGGAATTCTGAGATTTCTTATTTTTGTAATAAAATGGCCAGTATCCCTTATATATGTATCCGTGTCCTGGAAATAGGTTGCAATGCTTTATTCAGATATTTACCTAGGGGTTCCAGCAGGCCTCCCCTAGCTGAAATAATGGGGCGGCCCTGCGGATTGTATGCATCTTTATGTATCTTGGGGATAGTGTACAGCACAGGAATTTTTGGAAATTTCTGGTATAAGAACTCAAATGTTGCGGCGGGTGACTTCTGCCGTGGGGGGCAAGGGCGGGGTGGCTGTACACCACGCCTGCCCCCTCTGGTGGCAGATGCGACCACCCGCGGCACAATCCTTTCCCAGCAGCCCCTCCCAGCCCCCTGCTTGGTACATCGGGATTGGAGCCCTTTGCCGCGATACTATACTTAGTTACTATACTCAAATTAACGCCGCACATCACCGTGGTATTGCTTTTCGCTGTGATAATGATCGCCTTTATAAATATGCCGATAATGCCGAGTTTTCCGCGGCGATGTGCAACGGTAATTTTAGTAAAAAAAGAAATAAAAGAAAGAAAATAACAATCTTTTATAAATATGCCCCAAAGTATGTAGTTATCTAGTCACCACTTGCAGGGGGCTGTGGTAAAAGTTCCAGGCACATCGTAAGTTAGTTTGTGGACAGGTTTACTCCATCTAGATGAGTGTGGACATCATCTACATCAGATAGCATAGAAGGTAGCGTTGGCCCTTCACTAGGCTCTTAGACGAGAGGTGTTGCAGACTCAAGTTAATCTACTGAGGCTACTGGATTTAGCTCCTCTCCATTTAAGGGGGAACCTGCCAGTCCACCTTGCTTCTATTCGATACATGAATGGTAGGCAGGGCCCCTACTACCATGAAGCAATCTGAAAAGATTGCTCATGGTGCGCGCCTCTGGCAATACTAGAAAGGTGTCAGTCTGTGAGATTTTTTTTTTCCCATTTGTGATGAGCTATGTTTTACCCTAGCTGGCAGCCAAAGCATGAGGAAGAAGCATCCGTGTACTCGTCTACCCAGCAAATTGGTCTAATTGAGCTCCGGTCACATAAGTGATGTAACACACGCAGACACATGGGACCAATAAGCTGGGTCCACTGCAAATTCTTCCTCATCCTCTGGCCACCAGCCAAGGTAAAGGGCTGCAACTTGTTTGGGGGTCATACTGGAGCAGTGCAGGGCCCATCTTTGTGTGCATGCAGGGCCCATTTGTGTGCAGGACACATTCGTCCATTTGTGCAGGACCACACTACAACTTGATGCCCTCTTGCTGAAGAAAAGAAAAGACGGCACCAGATAAGATTGGATTTTAACTTAAAGGGGAACTGTGGTCCAAAACTGACTTTAGGTAAATTTATAGGAATTGCTCAGCTGAGAGTTTTTGCAAGTTATTTCCATTGTTTATTTTGCATAGCTTTGAAGATATTTAAATTTTTGTGTGTGATATGGCAGCAGCATCACCAGGTCCCTTGCACTTACTGCTTCCTGCTCTGAAATCTGTCAGTCAATCTGCTCTGTCTCCTCTCCCCTTTGGAGCCCCCCTGGTCCCTCCCACTCATGGACCCCATGGTCGCTCCAGTTGCAGGTCCCCCTTGGCCCATTCCCTTACAGCCCCATGTGGCCCCGCCCACTTGCGGGTGCCTAAGCCCCACCCGCTCACAGGGGCTGTGGCCCACTCTGACACCCCCTACCCCCCCGAAAACTCTGTGGAAACAGCAGAGTGAGAACTTTGCTTGTAAAGGCTGTTTTCACATAGTTAGAGAGAAGGGCTGTAGATTCCCTTACCTTCTCTGCAGCTGCAGGTCCTTCACACAGCAGAGAGAAGGAGGGACTTCCCGTCTCCCTCACACACTGAGGGAGTCTGAGGCTGTGCTCGCCGGCGGCACTGTGTAGGAGAAGCCTTAGGAATGTCACATGTCAGCCTCCCACCCATTAACTTTCTGGTCAGTCATTTCTTTATATCTTGGGCTGTGGAGCACGTAGAGAGGTGGTTGATGGCTCGTTTTAAAGGTAGGAAACTGTTTGGAGACCACAGTTCCCTTTTAATGCTTTTAACAGTTGCATTGAAAAAGTTATATTAGTTCAATGCTTTAGCCAATCACAGAAGAGGATGCCGGTCAAGCCCCTCCTGCTTAATTTCCGTGCCTGGAAGGCGCGGAAGTTAAGCAAAAGGCATCGGGGGAACGAAGGCTGGTAAGTACATTTGGGGACAGCTGTGAGTACTATAAACCTTGCAAGGTACAGGATTATAGCAATTCCCTGCAACATATCAAAATTTAGTTTGGGGGGTGGACATACCCTTTAAGGATTTCTAATGCAAAACACCAGTTGCACCAACATGTTTTTATGTGTTGTAACAATGGAGAACTGTTTTGAAATTATCAACATTTTTGGCACACCTAGCAAAGAAGCCACACACACAAAGTTGTTTCAGGTGCCAAAAACCCTAGGGACACCCCTGAAGGGAGGTGTTCCTAAACTGATTAGTGTTCATTGGCAGATCATGCAAACATTCAGGTTCAAAGGGTGCTGCTTCTGGATTCAGAGGTAAACCTTGAGATAAATAATTACCATTAAAACACTATTTATAGTTAACTATAAAAGGTAATCTTCCTGGTACGAAAGGCACACTGGTGATCTACTAGATCTACTAGTAAATCTTGCATCTTTATAAAAGTACTATTATATATGTAAATTGCAAAATTAAGAAAACTAATAAAAATTATTGAACCAAAAAAAAGGTAATCTTCCTGGACTGGGCCACCACAGGCGGCTGTCATTGCTACAAGATGGATCATTGTCATAGCATATAAATCTAAATCTAATAAATAAGGTTCTGAATCAGAAGTGGTAGAATGAGCTAAAGGTACCCTACTAGTCTTCTGTTTAATACTCTTGGCTGTGGTATGGGAGCCCTTCAACACAATTTTTTGATCTCCTTTCAGATATCCTATGATTTCTGTGTAGGGTTTCTGTGTTATCACATGATTTCTGTGTAGGGTTTTACATACCCACCACTTTTCTCAGGTTTAAGCTTGTATACTGGGTTACCATGCCATGTATCAGCAAGCTTCCAGTTAACCCCAAGTTTTTAAGGGGGAAGTTCAGCGGAAAATATCATATTTTTAAAATCCTTAGTTTATATTCACATAGCTAGTTTTTCTACATATTCTCTCCCATTTGAAAAATCAGTTGATTTCATACCCTTTGCTGTTTCCTGCTGTTGACATTAGTGAGCTGACATTTCAGGTTCTGTAATGGTCCTTCTTCTTCCCAGAATGCACCACATCCTTGTAATGTTCCTAACAGTAATTTCTACTGATTGGCTGTTGGATAGGCCAAACATTCTTAGATCTCTACTGATCAACTGAATCAACCCAGGCGCTGGGTCATGGGCAATACCATAAAGGTCTCTATTAGGGGTCCTGCAATCAGGAAGTCAGTATTTCAGTTGCATTTATTTATACACAGACAAAATGCTGAATGGGCAGATTAAGGTCATTGGGATGGGAAAATACTGCTCTTTTTTCTGAAAGTATATGTATTTGCACTGAACTTCCCCTTTAATCACTCAGGTCTCTCTGCACTAATGCTCAGGGGAAGGAATGGCAAGAACGTGAAAATTCAGAATGCATGACACGTGCTAAAGCATGCTGACTCACTACAGAGCTGCAACCCTGATGCCTTGTTCCAGGAGGATAGCTCCAAAAAACACTTGATGCACCACTGTAACAAGGTCCAGCAGAGTGACTATATGCTTTACTATTTGAGGCAAGAAGTGATAGGTGACAAAGCGGACAAAATATGGGATGGTGCTGACTCAAGTAAAGTGAACGTTTGGCTTCCAGAGCCATTTCATGCTGAGGTGTCTACAGACTGGTGGGATAATGAAGCTGATAAATCCCTTTTGATTGGTGTTTTCAAGCATGGGTACAAAAACATACAATTGTATCAGGGCCAACCCTGCCCTGTGCTTTCTAGAGAGAGCTGGAACAGATATGGCAGACGAGGGAGACAGTGGTGACTTTGATATAGAGGATGAGGATCTGGAATACAAACCAGCAAGATTGCCTTTTAAGGATGATTTTGATGAATTTACCAACTCTCCTTTTCAGGATAAAGAAGAATGTCTAATAATGGAATGTGCTGGAAAGCTTGGTGAAGACAGTAAAGAGCTAGGTAATTTATACTGGCCAAATACTTCAGCCTTGACTACCCACCTCTGGAGTCTAAGTACCACTTATCAGCGTAGCTATAAAAGATTTCAAATGAGGCAAGATTCACATATGAAGATTGACTGCCAAAGGGAAAAAGTAAGGGCACTGGAGGCTGAAAGGGAAGCAACAATAGCAGAGAAATGGCAAAAGTGGAGGAGAGAAGAGGCAGGTTTGTATCGTGTAATGTTACCATTTGGACACTGCCAAACAAAGATTTGACTGGAGTCAGTTTTTTTTAAAAAAAATCTGATGACAATTTGGAAAAATACTTCAATTGCTTTGTTGCTATGTGCAGGAGTGTTGATGATGATAGTTGTGATCTCTTTTCAATTATTGAGCCTCTTACTAGGGAATGTGCTTCTCAAACCCTCTATTGCATCGAGCTATTAAGGAAAATAAGGGAACAGGTTCTTTATCACCCCCCAGCTGAATGACTGGCTTAAATTATGCCAAACGAGTACGGATTCATAAAGGGCAAAAAATTTGTTTTCTCCTTAATTCAAGTTGAAATATAACCACAGTTTATCTGGTAGAGGGTACATACAGTAAAACTGACCATACATGCAACGGTTGATTATTATGGGGTGCCGTTTGTTCCCAGATCATTTAGTCAACACTTTTGTCACTTTGGTGACAAAACTATATTTAGTCAACCAAAAGAAATTCTATGGGAACCAAACATACTTTTAGTCAACTAAAAATACACTTTTGGTGACAAAACTATTAAGTTGACCAAAATGAATTCAGTGGTAGGAAATCATACATTTAGTCAATAAAACAAAAAACTTTGGTGACAAAACTATATTTAGTCGAACAAAATAAATTCTGTGGCAACAAAACATATTAAGTCATCAAGAAAAACAATGTTTTAGTGACAAGACTATATTTAGTTGACCAAAAGAAATCCGGTGTTTACAAAACATATTTAGGGGCATATTTATAAACGAGCATTATCATTTTGCTGATATAACAAAAGAAGAAACGGCACTGCATCAACCAGGAAAAGAACAAGAGAACTCCGGATACAACATGAATGAATGAAATCACAGCTTTATTAACAATACGCCTGACGCGTTTCAGACCTCCCGGTCCTTAATCATAGGCCTATGATTAAGGACCGGGCTGTTGACTAAATGTATGATTTCCTACCACTGAATTCATTTTGGTCAACTAAATATAGTTTTGTCACCAGAAGTGTATTTTTTGTTGACTAAATGTATGTTTGGTGCCCATAGAATTTCTTTTGGTCGACTAAATATAGTTTTGTCACCAAGTATTGCTTTTGTTGACTAAATGATCTGGGAACAAATGGCACCCCATAGATTATAAGATATCTATTTTGTCAGCCATCAGGGACCCAGGGTTGTAAGGAGGCCACAGAGATCACAAGAAATGACAATTAAAAGCCACCACCAGTGTAAATTTCTGTACAGATTTTACAAAGTAAGTTCAATGATTGGTACTCCCTTAACAGAATTTGATTGTATTTGCCATCAAACCCATTATGCATTAAAACATACTCAGGTTATTCAATAAAAGTTCTTATTGTTTAAAATGGTGCTAATTTCCCCCCATCAATCAGATATTAGCTTTCAAATGGTAAATAAAATCAGATTGGTTGGGGCAAAATTAGCTCCATTTTAAACGATAAGAACTTTTATTACATCTCCCTAACTGTTTGGGTTTAGTCCCTAGCTCTGGGCACTAGTCATGCAATTAAGTCATTGTAATTGTGTGGATTGTATTCCAGCTCAAAATGTCTCTTCAGGGAAAACTGTCCAACATTTTACACTTTACAACTGTGATGTTTATGATATACAGATATTATTGATTTAAATGTTTTGGGTTTTTTTTCACCACTTAGCACTGCCCCTTGTATCATACAGCAGTACACCAACATAACCTGAAATACATGGATTAAATCAATAACATCAATATGCTACAAGAGTCCCTTTCATATATATTAATATTTTACCTGTAGGAACAAGAACTTTATGGCAGTAGTACACAATGTACTGTGTTCAATGGGAACAAAATGCAAATTCCTAGATACCGAGTCAGAGCTGCAGTGACTGGTAACTTGTGTCCTGTACACAATGCTGTTTTTTTGGAGGGGGGTTTGGGTTGTTTATTTACTACTTATTGAACTGCTCTTCACTCTAGTTTAAGCTCTGAGGACCCTTTTAAGTAGTTTACACCCCTTTATGAACCTTGGTACGGGATACCTAATTATTCTGGAGGAACAAGGAATCTTGAAAACATCAGAATGTAATCACTCCCACTTCATATAAGGATCGTAAAATTAATTCCCAATACTTTTTGTGACACTGACAATTAAATAATATGATAATAAATAAAATAAGATAATAAAAATGTGTCAAGAATAGTGACATTGGGGCATATTTCTAAAAGTTTGCTATTTTCGCCATTTCGATTTCACATGACATCGCAATGACCAAAATTGCTATTTTCGACATATTTATAAATCAACCCATTTTTGCGGCGAAACGTATCGCCTTGGCGATACTCTGTGATATCAGTTGTATTACACGGTGTTAACATCGCCATAGTAATTGCGTTAAGTCCACTATATAGTGTGTTATCTCCTCACAACTCACAGTCTCTTTTTTTGGCTTTCTACATTTAGAAGATGCAACTGCGAGGCCACTACTGGTTCCTTCCTGTTCCCCACAGGCCATGGGGGAAAGCGCTCAAGGAAAGTATCCTATGCCCATTGGCGTTTGTAACCTTAATATTTCCCCAATTTTTATACAAATCATTAGCCAAAGAACATTCACTAAATAGTGTGCAAAATAAAACGTAGTTTTTTAATGTTGGCCAAATCCACTTGTTCATTGTATCTGTTGTTATACAATAAATGTTAACCATATTTGTTTCAGGAAGTGTCTTTGAATATATCACTACTTTTTCTAATTATTTGTTTTTTTGGGGGGTTTTTTACATGCAGAGGAGACATCTATGGCGGCAGTAGAACTGAGTCCTGCACTGTGTGGCACACCAGCTTTAGAATTTGATTTTCCACCCTGCCCATCAACCCCTACACTATGCCACAACACCCCTACACTCTCTCCTATACCCTGTACCCCAACCCCTACACTCTCTTCATACCTACCACAATTTCCACATTGCCTACCCCCCCACACCCATTTTTTAATGGAGATTTGGGCACAAATGCTGTCCATTAACAATCAAATTAAATGTTTAAATGAAAAAATTGACATGTATTTTAAGAATCAACTGCCATAATTTTCTTTTGAATGTTATTCTTTTGGTTTTTTAATTTTGTTAAAGTTCTTTTGTACCCGATAAATGTTTTTTTTTTTTTGGTTTGTGTTTTATGAATAAACGTTTTGATTTGGATATGACATATAGCTTTATGTCATCATTATTTAACTGCACTTTTTACACCATTGTTTAACCCCCAATTTAAAGAGCAAAAAATTCAAGTAGTAAATTTGATGGTTAAACTGTACCCAAAGGAGAGGATCTAGCGGTTTTGTTCCTCACCCTGGGTGTTATTTTGTTGTGGAAGGAGGAGAGTGAGGGTGAGGAGAGTCTAATGTGATATTCTTGAAAGGAACATACATGTGTAATCTTTTAGATTGATGGATAGCTGCAAAATATATAACCCAAGACAGAAAGATGTTGGTAAAACAGGGTTTACTTTTTTTTGGGGGGGGGAATAGAAAATGTACCCAAACTAAAATAATAATGTAGGCTTTTTTTGTAATAAAAAATATATAAACTATTTACATAAATCATAAACAAAAAAAAATAAAAATTATTTAGGAAGGTGACACTGCCTCCTCTCAAGTCTCTTCATTCTGTGTGACAGATGTTTTAATGTGTCCTGGACCACCTCCAGTCTATCTGTGACATCTGCTGGATGTTGTGGCTGATGTTGGCCAACACATCACCCAGATCAAGTGGAGGTGGAGGGAGTGTGGGCCATCTTTCAGGAGTGAGGATGGGCGGGGATGGTCCTGGTCCCATTTCTGCATATTTAGATGGAAATAATGAGAGTGAGCTGTGAGAATGTTTTAAGACATTTTCATCAATACAACAAGTTTAACCTTTGATTCTGAATATTACAACCAACATAGATAATTACATTCGAGAAACATCCAACGTTGGATTTGTCACGGAAAAGAGTTGCATCCATTCTTTGATAATTTCCTTGACTAACAGTTGTTGAAAAATGCCAAATGAAAAAGGACAAACATTTGCATGCTATACTTGCCTTGTAAGAGGTGGGAGCTGGCCTGAGGTGTTTCAGGCACCAAGGCTGGTGCTTCTGCCTCCTCTGTGGGATAAGATGGGAAAAAAATCCATGAGCGTTTAGAGGCCAAAATTAAAATGTGGGTTACAGTCCTGAATTGTGTTGTATTTTTTGGGGAACTGTTTGTGGAAATGGCATTATGTTTTAATGGCTTACAAGTCTGGTGTAAATCTGCAGTTGCTGGTCGTGTCAGGGCAGGTACCAGCTATTGTTTGTAGTTGCGCGTCTGACTAGTTGTGGTTGTGTACAGTTACAGCCCCTACCAGCCAAAATGATGCAGGTCATTTGAGGATATCAGTTTGGCATTTCAGTGTCGCTTACAAATATGCACAGGGCTATCTGTTGTATTCAATTACATCAACTGGACTTGAAGTTTAGTTCTTCAAGACGTTTCACTAGTCATCCGACTGGCTTTCTCTATTCAGAATGACTTGTACAAGAAACTGTGGTAATTATGTACCCTGGTAAATAGAGATGGACTCGAACTTGAACCCGAGTTTGAGCAGAACTATTAGAATTTGAACGAATTCAGACTTCTAGAACTTTCCCGGACCCGGATTTTTAATATTTTTGGACTTTCGATAAATATCGAATGTTCGACCGTTCGAATGTGCAAGTAAAGTGCCTATTATACCTATGCGCGAACATCGAATCCGCGAGTAAAGGGTCCATTAAAACCTATACGCGAGCATCAAATCCACAAGTAAAATGTACATGGTATCTAGGCACGAACATCGAATCTACGAGTAAAGTGTCCATTAAAGCCTATATACGAGCAATAAAATCAGCGAGTCAAATGTACATGGTACCTAGGCGCGAACAAGCTCGAAAACAGCGCAAGTGAGAGTAAAATTGATTTTTCAAATGTCCTGGATATTCGAACATGTTCCCCAGAACATTTCCCAGGTCCCACAGCCATTTACATGAAGTTACCATTGAGAGTTTAATTGTATTTCATTAGAATTTTTCGAAAAATTTGACTCCCATTGACTTGAATGGGTCCGTTTTCGAACTTTCAATATAGTTTGAAAGTTCGAAAACGGACCGAACTTTCGAAAGTTCGGCCATCTCTACTGGTAAATCACAATTAGCATATCACAGCCAGGTGTTAAGGGCGTGATTGTATAGTGGCTATAGGAACGCCCAGGGTAAGGTATCAAAACAGCATTGTACATTGGCAGACAGTTGGTGTCGAACCCCCCCACCTCTATTTAGGCTTGGATTCTTTATTTTCACATAAATGGCCTCCTTGACACCTCTATTGAACCAGTCACGTTCCTTTGCCAATATTCTAACATTACAACCTTCAAATGTATGTCCTTTATCCTTAAGATGCAGGTACACGGCTGAGTCCTGACCCGAGGAATTGGCTCTTCTGTGCTGGGCCATATGTTGATGCACCTCTCTGGTTCAAGAGAGGTGTCAAGGAGGCCATTTGATCTAATTGAATACAACAGATATACTTTGACCTGGAGGAATGAGAATCTTTACAAGCAGCACAGGGCTGTAAGATTGGGAACATTTCCTGTTCAAGTTTTACAACAATCAATCCAATGAACAACTACTGGATAAGTTAAAATTTGTCAAAGAAGCAAAACAGTGTATAGAGGAAACTTGCCTTCAAACAGGTCACCAATGCCTGGTGAGTGGGAAGGTAAGCTCTGTGGCAGTGGAGGTTGGTCTGGTGGGGGAGGAATTTGCAAGGGGAGGTTCGGACACCTCTGGTTGAGGGGTTGGGGAAGGCACTGGTGACGTCTCCTCTGCAGGTTTAGATATAAAAAAAGGAGGGTAAGTTTTACTAAATTGATCCCACACATATAACAAACATCATTATTCCCAAATTTTTTTTTGAAAAACACACATGCAGCATGGCTGAGTTAGAATTAATGTTGGTTAAAGCAGAATTAAAGTGTAAATTTCACCATCTGTAATGTGAAAGCATCACCCTAGCAAGATCCAACTCCAGCAAATGGCAAGAAGGGAAGTGAAAGAAGTGTGAAGAACTGGATGTAATGATTGTCTGGATGTGCACTTTCTGTCCACACCATGCCTAATATGTCCTGTAAAATGATTGGCTACACACTACTAGTGAGCATGAACATCTGTAACAAGTTTATGCATTAACTTCAAGCTGAGCATGCTGGTAAAACATAATGGTCACTGACCAAACACTATGAAATGCTGGGGGGAAAAACCCTGTTGGTAAAATAATTTCCCAAGTTATGATGGACATTGATGCTTTAATGTCTAGGTGTTCTGCCATTTGATTGTGTTTTGTTGTGATGCTTTAGTTGTCCTTTAATTGCAGTTAGTTTGCAGTCATTGCAGGCCTGCTAATGACTTTTATTAAGTATGTCACAAAAAATTCAATTGTATTGGATAAGATTTTAATACAGTTGAATTTGACAAATTGTCAGTGTTGTATTATTTGAATAATTTCATCAAGTTCATTTCATATGATACTTGCCTTCCATACTGTCCCTAATCTCCTGCACATAGTGGGGCCTTTTGCGCTTTAAGTCCGACCACCTGCGCTGCATGTCAAAGAGGGACAGCTCCACATCATATTTATTAAGGATTTTCCTCCTCAATCGCTGCATGATGCGTCTCCTCTTCCTTAGTGTCCCAATGAAATCATATTTCTTGAGCAGAAGATACCTGACAAGGAACCTCTGCCACTCTAGTTCTGGCATCTTTCTGGTCCTTCTGTGACACACTCTGCACTCTCTATGATTTAGCCCACCCCTATCGGAGGTCGAAGGCGATTTCGAGACACGTTCATTCGATGATCGGTGAATACGCCGGCGAATGTATTCGCCGGCGATTTTCGACAACCATAATATGGCGATTTTTCGATTTTGACCTCCAAAAGGGGCGGTCTTACTTCCAAAGAGTGCACAGTGTCGACCTGTTAGTAAAATCACTGACAGGTGAGCATTTGGACATTGAAAATGCCTGAGTTAGCCTGGCAGAGGTATTTAGTAAAATATTTACTATGCCAAAAATATGAGCAGACACTGGCAGGGACCCAGCATGTCCAGCTGCACAGGAAGAAGATAATGGAGAGGCTGAGGAGGAAGCTTGTTAAATAATTCAACGTAGAGTTGACTGTCTTTGATATCCAGTGGCACTGGTCAGACCTTAAAAGGAAAAGGCCTCACTATGTGCAGGCCATTAGAGACAGTATTGAAGGCAAGTATCCAATGCATAATGTAGTGTTTTTGGGATTCTGGATTATTTTAACTACTGTTCATGTAATTATCTTAGTATCAATATTTCTGAAATTCTTTCATAACAAATTTAGTGAATGATTGTCCATGTCGATCAAATGTCAATGATCGACATTTGTCGATTGTATACTGGGTTGCTAGAACATGTGATTTAGTAGGAACACACCTTATACATGTAATTAGCAGGGCTATACTGATAGCAAACTTAATGGAATTAAAGGACAACTAAAGCCTCACTACAACACCCAATCAGATGACAAAGCACCTTGATATCAATGCAGTAAAATGTGTATTGTTTGGATGTGCTTGCTTGGAAATGTGTTATTAACATGGGGTGGATGAATAAATTGTCCGCAATCGGGTATCCAACAATTATGCCAGTGACCACTATGCTCTTTACACATGCTCACTCCTAAGATAATGAACAATTTTTGGCTGTAGCCAAGCTTTCCATCTGAAAAATTATTTAAGAGACCATGTGACTCCGGTCAAGAGGTGGTGTGGCCAGACAGTGCACATATACACAGTTACTGAATCCATTTGTTTGTGTGTGTAAGGGTGTGTACACACTTTGCCGCAAACGAGTGTGCATTCCATAAAGGACCACACAATCATCCGTGGTTTTCAGGCTTGTCTGCTAGCCCTAGAAAAACATCCAATATTTCAACACCACTGACAGTTACACGGAAATGTGGGTGTATCATCCATAATTATTTTATGGTGTGTAACCAGCTTTACACAATGCTATTTCCTAGTGTGCGATCTGTTTTTTCGTATTTTTTCCACATTATGGAGTCTACTAATTTCAGTTTAAACAACATTCCTTCTACTTCAGCCATGCCTATGTTTTGGACAGGTGTCTGTAACACTTAGCCTGATGCGACAAGTGAACAATTCACTAAATTGTGTTGATGTTTGTGTAACACGCCCAGGGCACGGGCGTGCAGACAGTTATTCTGTATAATGAAATAAGGGACACAGAGTCATCTTTCTTGGTTAGCTGCTCCTTGATAACGGTTTATTACAAAATGCAATTTAATATTTCGTCTTTGCTTGCCCTTTAATTCTCATAAACATTTTATATATAATAAATCATCATTTCACCAGAATTCCAGTGCAGAATCCACTATACAAACTTGATATTTACTTACAATAGTGTAATCTTTATTATTAGCCTTTTAAAGGGCATGTCCACCCCCAAAACTATAATCCCCCCAACTACTGGCCCCATCATGTTGTTTAGTTTAATCCTTACCTCACATCCCAGCTCCATAAGGTTCTCCTGTAGTCCCCCCCCAAAGTCCCAAAAACTGCCCACCAGGAGGATAGCAGAGTCCATATAGGACTGCCTCCTACCTGGCCTCGGGAGAAGTTTGGCATGCGAACTGCAGCCCTTCTCCCCCTCCCTCTCAGGATTCCCTCCCCCTAGTGTAAAACCTTTTAGATATAGGATTCCCCCTGTGCCCCAAGCCCCAACCGCTCCATTTTTATTTTTAGAAAGTGCCCCAAACATTACTTACCTCCCCTCTTTCCTCCGCCACACTGAATGACCGGCAGCCACCTCCGTGATTGGCTGCCGCTCAGCCAATCACAGACGCGACTGCCGGTCCCGTCCCTCTGCTTGCATTTTCTTGCAAATAGAGGGCCGGCAGCGCGGCGGAGGAAAGAGGGGAGGTAAGTAAAGTTTGGGGCACTAAAAATAAAAATGGAGCGGTTGGGGCTGGGGGGACAGGAGGAATCATATAACCAAAAATTGTTTTAAGGGTGGACATACCCTTTAAAGCTAAATTAACACAAGATACCTGGTACATCTGACTATACAGCATACATGGAAACAGATCATCATTTAACTTTAAGATATCAAACTTCTAACAAACCTAAAATAAACTGGTATTACTCACACTGTCTTAATCACTAATAACGGCTTCTACTATTTACACTGGGCGCCATCTTGCAGCATGCATTACAGGGTGATACAGATGAATGGAATAATCTATTTTACTGTATGCAGGAGCTGAATACTGACACTGATACACATATATATAATATAACATTTCTTTAGAGTTTTAAACCATGAATCCACATCTATATGTTCACATCTATTATTAGACCATGTGGTCTCCTCCATTATAACTTGAAATGATTTAATCCTCTTTATTACAGGGTTATAATGCTCCAACTGCCTCTACACTGAGTCTGGCTATTATATCAATGGATGCTATAAACATATTTGTTTATTAACAGGGTTTTATAGCACATACCTGTATAATGAAATAATAAGGGACACAGAGTCATCTTTCATGGTTAGCTGCTCCTTGATAACTGAGAGCTAGCCCCTCTGTGTCTCAAATAGCTATAGTGCTGTTCTGGCACTCCCCCTGCAGGCTGGAGTACGTATAACTTGACATACAACTTTCTCTAAGCTAAACATCCATTTCTATGTTTAAATTACATATACTTGTAAATGTGGCAACAGATTTACTGGGGTCACATTTGTTTCACAACTTACTTTCTATTTGTCTTTTTTCCCCCTCTATATATCTAAACCTGCAGAGGACACAGATGAACCGAGTCCCGAACCACTACATACAACCCCAGTGGTGTGTACCCCTCTCCTTCCTCATACCCCACCGCCAAGCCATAGGTGAACCATTTGAAGGCAAGTTTTGTATGTACATTTTGAGACATGTTAACCCTGTTTGTTTCCTAAATTGTAATTTCCAATCGACATTTTACTTAAATTGCTGCAAAAATAAAGTTGGAATAAAGATTTGGAAAATCAGTTGCTCGTTGTATTGCCTAAGTTGTTTGCCAAATTGTAATGGAAACATTCTCCACACTAGAGTTCGGAACATGTGATTATTCAGACACAATTAACATGCACCTGATAAACTGCAACACAGAGCAGACCTGCACTTGCTTTTCTGCTGGGTGTTATAACCGCACCCGGCCTGCAAAGACTCCAAACCACGACCCCACAGGTAACAACTGCAAAATTCTAGCTGAACCCAACCCTTAACCCATTATAACCTTAAAGTGATTTACCTGAACTGGGCACATTCAGGTTCCTGTGGGTATGACATGATGGAGGAATTTAATACACTTGGGTTTTATGTAATGCATTTATAACTATTATAATATTATATTATATGTATTTTTTTCCATCTGATCCCACAGAGGAGGCTCCTTCTGGCCCAATCCCCCGGACACCTCGGGCCATACCATATATTTTAGAAGGCAAGTATGTCTACAGTGTAACCAAAAAAAAAAAAAGGGGGGGGGGGAAATGTATCACAAATCAAAATGGTCATTGGATAGTTTGTAAATGTTAATGATGTTTGGAAATGCAATTACACGTATTCAAACAATTCCCTTTTATTTTGTGTCCTTTAAATCTGCAGGATATGAACCATGGCCAACACCACCACCACCACCCATTGGATCCTGGCCCAGTCACCCCACCTCTGCCCACACCCCTACCAATGGCAGTGTTTCAGGACATGGTCCTTCTAAATTTACAAAGCATGAAGGAGAGCATGACGGCCCTGAGCCAGCGCGTGCACCACATGGAGCAGAAGCTGGAGGAGTTAGCTGAAAAAATATAATTTGTTAGATTATTTTTTTTATGTTGTGTAGACCAAAATTTGTCTTTTTCTTTTACAATAGTAAATTATGGTTTGATGAAACAAAAAGTACTTTTCCTCCGTTTTTTGGGTCATTCCTATCTTCCTATTTACACAAGTCTGGTCATGGTAAGAACATTGCATTACTGTTTGGAGACTAGAAAACAGATGTATCAGCTGAAGTAAGTGATAACCTTTAGGACATTACTAGGCTCAATACACTTATGTGGGCTTGGGGAGCTGCAATGTTTGGATCCATATAATGTTAAATCACTTTTCCTGCAGGCTTGCAACCAAATTTCACAAACTAACAATTCTGCCATCAGAAAGGTTGTATGGTGCCGCCCTGTAATTCCCACAACAAAAGGGATGGCATATGGGCTGGAAAAAATTATCAGTAGCCTAGGGCTCTCAATGTCCAAAGGGGGGCATCACTTTGTCTTTTGCACACAAAAATGCACACCAACAACATCTGTGGGTTCTGGGAACGCAAAGGGGGCACCATTCAAGTGGCATCATTGGCTTTCAATCCTCCATCAGTTTGCTTCGAAAACAATGTGGGTATCACTAAAAAAGGAACCTAAAATGCTGTATCATACATGGAGGTGCTTCCCCTGTAGATGCGCAGCAGTAATGGAGTACCCGTGATGGCAGAGGGATTCCTCTGATGCCGGGGGCCTCCCTTGGTTTTCCCCCAAGCCGCTCTGGTCCTCTACTGGAGGAATTGAACTTGCGAGCAGCACTGATCGCAACTTTGCACTGAATGCAACTTTACTTCCTACTATAGCAAGATGGTGTTAAAATGAACACGTACTTCTATAGAATTTGTAATTGCATCAAAGAGATCTAATCATAAAAAAAAGAGCTTTCATCTTCTCTGGTGGTCCAGTGTCCATTTGGAGAATCTTCATTCTCACCCTCTGTATAGTCCTTCTTCAATAATGTTGTGACCAAAAATAAACCTATGACACTGTAGCTCAGGCATGTATAGCTAGATCTGGTGTTAACGATTACTGTATGGTAGTTAAGCAGGGTACACACCATTCAATATTTCATCAGTCGACAAAAGTTCAGTGTAGCGACTGACCATTCACTTGTCTGAATTTTACAAACACCCAATCGGACATGTCCGAAAAACACATCCGATTGTGCTGTCCTCTATGGCTGGTTACACGAAACGGTCACAGCAATAGTGGCTGCAGATGACAGTTTGTGCGACCGATAGTGCAATAGTGCGGTGCCATAGGAAACCGCATTCATCAGCTGGCTTTTAACAACATCAGTCGTGGCTGCGGGCAAAACCAACACAGAATTTTTGTGCACATGTGTAAGCAGCCTAAGGACCATGATCGCTCACAGCAAACTGTTGTCCTTGCCCATTATTGACGCAACCAACAATCCTTCCTCCTAGCCAACCGGTTGGAAGAGCAGAATGTTTGGTCAGGAGGAAACATTGCACAGTGTGTACCATGCTAGACCAACACTAACGGGTATAAAATACCAAATTGTGGCAATTTCGATCTAGCTATTTTCGGAAATCGCCATATTATGGCAATCGGACATAAACGATATGACTGATTTAGGATCATAGTAATGGCGGAATGTGCTCTTACCAACGGAAATACAAATTGGTTCATTTACATTATTAAAATCCTTAAAATTGTTGGAAAGGTTAGGCTTTGGTATAGAAACACAGGAGCACAAGCACATTTCGCCACCACAAGCACATTTCGCCACCTCAGACCTCGCGATGTGAAAAGGGCGATTTTAATGCATCAAAACAGTTATCGCCGTTTTATAAATACGATTGCCCATTTACCGCAGCGAAAGACGGCGAAAGATGGCGATAAGTGAATCGGCGATATGAGGTGATATTGGATTTCGTAATCGCTTTTCGTCGTTTTATAGATTGCAATAACGCTGGATTTGGCGAAAACTATGGCGATAACCGCTGTGGAAACTTAGCGATCGTTTCTAAATATGCCCCATTGTCTTTACTACAAAAAGCATCTTTCAGTCTCTTTCTGCCTTTATAGAACAAGGTATTGTAGTAGCTTAGTAACACCACTTTTCCTTGACTTTTCTTATATTGGTAAAAGATAAATAACCAGGTTATTACAAAAAAAATGTTTTCAACTCCGTTCATATACAATTATTACTGGGGGGGGGGGGGAACAAGTCTATTAACAAGAAACAAGCCATGAATATATTTGTATGCTGTTGCTAAGGACTGCTTACCAAGACATTTAATCACAAATTAAAGGGTCTATAAATGCTTTCCCAAAGAAATCTCTGAGTCCAATAAAATCTCTGGAGCCTCTAATCAGTAGCCGGACTTTATCATAACTCAGTCTTGCAAATAATCCAACCCACATGCGTATCCCACACACAGATATCCTAATGCAGTGTGCGCTGATCCTTTTATTTAGGTTGATGGAATCAGCTTTTCTTTATTTATTTAGTTTTTAAAAACATATTTAAAGTTGTTGCTTGAAACAAAAATGATTTACTTAGAAATAAAAGTTTTACCTGTATTGTTCAGAAGGAGATTATTAAGATACCGTAACAATATTTGCTGGTAGAATGATAGTATGCACAATATAATGAAAATAATCCATGAAATATATATGGAATAATGGACTCCATACTGTGAAATATAATTACATTATAAGTCACCAAGGAGTTGCAGGGATATTTATTTTTCATTAGGAAGGGTTAGAAATCTAAACATATAATCACGGCCAGAGTTACATCTTAGGAAGATCTCAGGTGCCCTAAACCCTTAAAAACAGGCCCTAAACTATATTATTCTTAAATTTGTGAACTGAAAAAAACCCTGAACTGTTGAGAATATTAACTGTGTGCTTGACATTACAGTGCAACCCTAGGCAATGGTAAATCTGTCCATTTGTGTAATGCATAATAATCCATTTGTTATTTTTTTATAGATTTTTGCCTTGATAACTTTAGAACTATATAGACTGACATCTTACTATGAATCCAGGATTCAATATTTAAAAAGAGTTCTGAACCAAAACTAGGTTTGTGTTGAAACTCCGGCACAGTAGCCTAGTAGTAGGTTGGATACATTGGAGTATTCCCTTCTTGTCTGGAATAGCACACAGCCTTACTGCTCTTTTCCTGCACCCAGCATGGACATCATATACCTGAACACAATAGCTGATTCTGCACTTTAAAATATAAAAGTTATTCTTGGGGGTGTCATATTTTTTAATCATTACCGTAATTGTATTGCAGCTGAATAGTAACTAGAAAAGGAAAGTTTAAACTGTATTTGGTTTTAAAGACATTTTGGAGGAAGAAGAAATGGTGAAATAGAGCCTTATTTATGTGATGTGTATTTTAAAATGAATGAAAATTCAATGAAAGGCAATTTTAAACTTTTTAAAAGTATGTTTATTATTTTGCAAGTTAAGGATTTTTATTTTGAAATGGTGAGTCATTGTGAACTATGCCTCAGATCCAGGTGCATTTCATTATGGAACTGCCAATTGGGCTTTGATTACCCATCCAATCTAAGTCTATTTCATTAAGAAAGTGGCAATTAGGCTTTGATTATGTATCAGATCTAGGTGCATTTTATTAAGAAAGAGGCAGTTGGTGTTTGATTACATCTCATATCCAGTTGCATTTATGCCTCATATACAATTGCATTTCATTAAAGGGCATGTCCACCCCCCAAACTATAATTTAACCCACTACTGGCCCCACTATGTAGTGTGTAAAAATCCTTACATCACATCCCAGCTCTAAATGGTTCTCCTGTAATCCCCCCCCCCAAAGTCCCAAAAACTGCCCAGCAGGAGTACGGCATAGGACTCTGCCGTACCCATCCGGAAGAAAAATGTCATGTGCAGTTCAGCCCTCCCCCCCTCTCCCTCCCTCTCCCTCCCTATTTTGTCTCCGTCCCCCTAGCTACAAACCCTTTTGAAATAATATACTGGCAACCGCATTAGTATTATTCACAGAAAGTGCCCCGATAGTTATTTACCATGCCTCTTTCCTCCGCCATTCTGAACTCCCGGCAGCTGCGTCTGTGATTGTCTGCCTCTCAGCCAATCATGGACGTTGCTGCCGGTTCCACCCCCTGCTTGCAGTTCTGAGCAAGCAGAGGGCCGGGGCAGTGTGGCAAAGGAGAGAGGCATGGTAAGTAATGATCGGGGGACTTTCTGTGAATAATACTAATACAGTTGGGGCTGGGGGAGGGAGCAGTACATTATATCAAAAGTTATGTAGAAGGGTGGACATGCCCTTTAAGAAAGTGACATTTGGCCTTTGTTAACTTGCATTTTATTAGTAAAATGGTAATTAAGCTTTGATTATGCCTCTCATCCAGGTGTATTGGATTACTCTTTAGGCCAGGTGCATTTAATTAAGAAAGTGACAGTTGGGCTTTGATTTTGCCCCCAATCTAGATGCATAAGAAAGGGACAATTGGGCTTAGATTACACATTTGATCGAGATTTATTTTATTCAAATAATTATTAAGATTTATTAAGTGGCAGCTGAGCTTTGATTAGCATTTTCAAGCTAGAGACACATGTCAGTTTTGTGTCTCTAGCTTGAAAAAAGTATGAAGAAACAGTCAATGAGGTTAATTCTAGTAAACTGTTAATATTTTCTAAGAATTTTTTTAGAATTGTCTGCTGCAGCTACAGGAATAGCAGTCAGCTATTGGCTGTTATGTAAGCGGCACGGCTTTGACTGACTGCCAGACCCAGAAGTTACAGAGAAGAGCCACAGCAAGGGATTGGGCTGTACTGTATAATAATATAATCATTTTTGGTAATGGTAAATATAGTGAAACTATTGCAAACATTTGTTTGCAAGGTAAGTTTAACTTGTTCGTTCCTGGCTCCTTCTAAATTAATTGAAGAATGGGAGGTGAGGTATAGCTCCTTTACCTACTGTTCTTCAACTAATGCAGTAAAGGAATTCACATTCTGACTGAACTATTCCTTTAAGATGCTGTTAAAATGAACTGGTAAAGGGTGTACATGCCCTTTAGCAATCTAAAATATATCTATATGTACTTTTTTTTTACATTCTGGTTTCAATCCATCTTTTGTTTAGTTAAATTACCAACAAAATGGTTTGGTCATTTGTAACCACATTTGAAAGCTTCCCATAGTAGAGAACTACAAAGCAATTTGGCCTTAAGCCACCAGCGGCTATTTCTTCACTTCTGGGTATTATTTTTTGCAGTGCCTATATAAAAAATACAACTCAGCATTAATCTGTTTGGTGTCCTTGTCTCTAATATTGCCATTTTTTACATTATCTGCTATTTGCCTACGTCTATCCATTACTATACAAACTCAATTACTGCGCTTTGTTATTTTGTCACCTTCAGACTATAAACCACTTTATTTTTGACACATAGGACACATTTATTTTCTATTTTATCTTCCAATCCCAATGTTGTAGAAGATAATCATACTGATCGTGCCTGTCGAGATGCAGTTGAATCAATGGTGAGACTAATACTCTTTCCCAGGGAATAATTTGAACATGTGTAATTACTGTTTAGTCACTGTCACCACCTCATCGCTGTTATCCTCTCATCTTTCTGCAGCCTTTGTTTCCATTAAAAGAATAGAGCATTTGCTGCCTGCAGCTTTTTATGTTGCTGACACTCACATAGGTCATTTTGCGGTTTTCACTAGATTTAGCTTGTTAGTTATTATTCTTTTTCCTTAGCAGAATTCAGGTATTGTAAAAAAAATAAAAAAAATAACGGAGAGAAGACAAAGCTGCAGTGAAATAAAGATCTGCACCAGGGAAAGGGCCATGACAGGGAGAGTTTTATGAGCAAACTGTGTGTGTTACTTTAACTAATGTCTCTTTTCCAGTGACAGTTATGAAAGGACAATTATACTCTGCAATTTGGAGTGACAAGGTCTTTCCCTGTACACGCTGATGATTTCTCAGAATCTACGGTTTAGATTTAAAATCTGAAAAAAAAGGGTTTGGGGCAGTGGGATCTTGCTGTATCTTAAGGACCACCTTTAGAGTAAAGATACCCTTTAATGGATTGAACTTATAAATGCTAACATTCTGAGGTTTAAACTCAAAGCACAAATGCACCTGACGCTACTCTTACCCACACTGTGCGTTTCTGACACAAATAAATGCACAAACAAATTATACACAATTTCAAATTAAAGTCACAAAATTACAAAAAAAGCACTTTCATTTATGTTTTAAAGGTGGAAGTGTAGTTTTACAGTTGTAAATGCAGAAACATACCGCACATAATCTATACAGACACACATACTGAAACATCAATCATCAAAAAAGGTTTAATGGTCATAAATATGAAAACATACCTCCACCCTACACATACACAGGCGCACATGCCTGGTTTTACACCCCAACACCCACCATTCAATAAAAAATATACCACAATAAAAAAAAAATATATTTAATCAGAATTAATTATGGAATTTCATTGGCATAGCTTCCAACTGTCACTTCCCAAGTGTATTTGTTCAAGTGCAACTTTTCAAACTGTCACTTTTTAACTGTCATTTTCCAACTGCCATTTCACAACTGTCATTTCCAACTGTCATTTTTCAACTGTCATTTTCCAACTGCCATTTTTCCAACTGTCATTTCCAACTGTCATTTTTAACTGTCATTTCGAACAGCCATTTTCAACTGTCATGTTCAACTGCCATTTTCCAACTGTCATTTTCCAACTGTCATTTTCCAACTGTCATTTCCCAACTGTCGTTTTCCAACTGTCATTTTCCAACTGCCATTTTCCAACTGCCATTTTCCAACTGTCATTTTCCAACTGTCATTTTCCAACTGCCATTTTCCAACTGTCATTTTCCAACTGTCATTTCCCAACTGTCATTTTCCAACTGCCATTTTCCAACTGCCATTTCCAACTGTCATTTTCCAACTGTCATTTTCCAACTGCCATTTTCCAACTGCCATTTTTCAACTGCCATTTTCCAACTGCCATTTCCTTACTGTCATTTCCCAACTGTCATTTTCCAATTGCCATTTCCTTACTGTCATTTCCCAACTGTCATTTTCCAACCGCCATTTCCAACTGTCATTTTCCAACTGCTATTTTCCAACTGTCATTTTCCAACTGTCATTTTCCAACTGTCATTTTCCAACTGCAATTTTCCAACTGCCATTTTCCAACTGTCATTTTCCAACTGCCATTTTCCAACTGTCATTTTCCAACTGTCATTTTCCAACTGTCATTTTCCAACTGACATTTTCCAACTGTCATTTTCCAACTGTCATTTTTTAACTGTCATTTTTCAACTGTCATTTTCCAACTGCCATTTTCCAACTGTCATTTTCCAACTGTCATTTTCCAACTGCCATTTTCCAACTGCCATTTTCCAACTGTCATTTTCCAACTGTCATTTTCCAACTGTCATTTCCAACTGCCATTTTCCAACTGCCATTTTCCAACTGTCATTTTCCAGGAAAGAAAAAGGGAAAAGAGAAGAAAAAAGGGAGGAAAAAGGAAGGAAGGGGAGGAGAAAAGGAAAAAGGAAAGATGAAGAAAGAAAAGGAAAAGGGAAAAGAATGAAAGAGAAGGAAGGGGGGGAAGGAAGGAGGGGAAAAAGGAAAAGGAGAAGGAGAGAGAGAGAGAGGGGAGAAAGAGCGAAAGAGAAAGAGTAGAAAGAAAGGAAAGAAAGGGGAAAGTGGAAATGGGCGGGAGGGGAAAGGTAGAAAAAAATAAGAGAGTAAATGAAGAATGGGGGACGAAAAAGACGAATGAAAGAAAGATGGAAAGGGAGAAGGCTCAATAGATGCTTTAATAAGGGAGTGGGACAAGGGGCATGGTTATTTTTGAAAGAAGTAAGTCATCAGTCGGCATGGAATCGTGCTCACACTCCAGACTTCTCAGCAAGTCGACCATGCCACGGATTACTTTCCAAGGGAATCGCGTTAGACACAGCCCACAGTGTGCTGAAACTAACCCTCACCTGATCTAGTAAACAGGAGGAGATAGAGAAGGCCAGACCACACGCGAAGAGTGGAAGTAGTCCGAGAGACATGTCACCTGAACGACAGATCTCCGCGCCTGCTCTGCTCATTTCGCTCCTCACCATCTTCCTTAAGTGTCCCATGATATATTACAGGATGATACTACAACGAAAGACCTCTGCCACTCTATTCTGGAATCTTTCTGGTCCCTGTGAACACTCTGCACTCTCATGATTTAACCACCCCATCGGAGGTCGAAGCATTTCCGAGACACATTCATTCGATATCGGTGAATACGCCGGCGAATGTATTCGCCGGCGATTTTCGACAACCATAATAGGGCGATTTTTCGATTTGACCCCAAAGGGGCGGTCTTACTTCAAAGTGCACATGTCGACCTGTTAGTAAAATCACACTGACAGGTGAGCATTTGACATTGAAAATGCCTGAGTTAGCCTGGCAGAGGTATTAGTAAAATATACTATGCCAAATATGACAGACACGGGCAGGGACCCAGCATGTCCAGCTGCACAGAAAAGATAATGGAGAGCTGAGGAGGAAGCTTGTTAAATAATTCAACGTAGATGTTGACTGTCTTTGATATCCAGTGGCACTGGTCAGACCTTAAAAGAAAAGCCTCACTGTGCAGGCCATTAGAGACAGTATTGAAGGCAGTATCCAATGCATAATGTAGTGTTTTTGGGATTCTGGATTATTTACTACTGTTCATGTAATTATCTTAGTATCAATTTTCTAAATTCTTCATACACGTTAGTGATGATTGTCCATGTTGACAAATTCATGATCGACATTTTGCGATTGTATACTGGGTTGCTAGAACATGTGATTTAGTAGGAACACACCTTTACATGTAATTAGCAGGCTATACTGATAGCAACTTTGAATTAAAGGAACAACTAAAGCCCACACAACACCCATCAGATGACAAAGCACCTTGATATCAATGCAGTAAAATTTGTATTGTTTGGATGTGCTTGCTTGGAAATGTGTTATTACATGGGGTGGATGAAATAAATTGTCCGCAATCGGGTATCCAACAATTATGCCAGTGACCACTATGCTCTTTACACACTCACTCCTAAGATAATGAACAATTTTTGACTGTAGCCAAGCATTTCCATCTGAAAAATGATTTAAGAGACCATGTGTCCGGTCAGAGGTGGTGTGGCCAGACGTGCACATAATACACAGTTTACTGAATCCATTTGTTTGTGTGTGTAGGGTGGTACACACTTTGCCGCCACAGTGTGCATTCCATAAGACCACACATCATCCGTTTTTCAGGCTTGTCTGCTAGCCCGAAAACACTCCAATTTTCAACACCACTGAAGTTACACAAATTGTGGGTGTATCATCCATAATTATTTTATGTGTGTACCACACTTACACAATGCTATTTCCTAGTGTGCGATCTGTTTTTTTCGTATTTTTTCCACATTTGGAGTCTACTAATTTCAGTTTAAACACACATTCCTTCTACTTCAGCCATGCCTAGTTTTTGGACAGGTGTCTGTAACACTTAGCCTGATGCGACAAGTGAACATTCACTAAATTGTGTTGATGTTTTTGTGTACACACGCCCGGGCACGGGCGTGCGACAGTTATTCTGTATAATGAAATAGGACACAGAGTCTCTTTTTCTTGGTTAGCTGCTCCTTGATAACGGTTATTACAAATGCAATTTATATTCGTCTTTGCTTGCCTTTAATTCTCATAAACATTTTATATATAATAAATCATCATTTTCCCACCAGAATACCAGTGCAGGATCCACTATACAAACTTGAGATTTACTTACAATAGTGTAATCTTTATTATTAGCATTTTAAAGGGCATGTCCACCCCCAAAACTATAATCCCCCCAACTACTGGCCCCACCATGTTGTTTAGTTTAATCCTTCCCTCACATCCCAGCTCCATAAGTTCTCCGTAGTCCCCCCCCCAAAGTCCCAAAACTGCCCACCAGAGGATAGCAATTCCATATAGGACTGCCTCCTACCTGGCCTCGGGAGAGTTTGGCATGCGAACTGCAGCCCTTCCCCCTCCCTCTCAGGATTCCCTCCCCCTATGTAAAACCTTTTAGATATAGGATTCCCCCTGTGCCCCCAACCCCCAACCCTCCATTTTTATTTTTAGAAAGTGCCCCAAACATTACTACCTCCCCTCTTTCCTCCGCCACACTGAATGACCGCAGCCACCCGTGATTGGCTGCCGCTCAAGCCATCACAGACGCGACTGCCGGTCCCGTCCCTCTGCTTGCATTTTCTTGCAAATAGAGGCCGGCAGCGCGGCGGAGGAAAGAGGGGAGGTAAGTAGTTTGGGGCACTAAAAATAAAATGGAGCGGTTGGGGCTGGGGGACAGGAGGAATCATATAACCAAAATTTTTTTAAGGGTGGACATACCCTTTAAACTATTACAAAAGATACCTGTACATCTGACTATACAGCATACATGGAAACAGATCATCATTTAAACTTTAAGATATCAAACTTCTAACAAACCTAAATAAACTGGTATCACTCACCACTGTCTTAATCACATAATAACGGCTTCTAATCTACATTTACACTTGGCGCCATCTGCACATTGCATTACAGTGATACAGATGAATGGATAATCTATTTTACTGTATGCAGGAGCTGAATACGACACTGATACACATATATATATAACATTTCTTCTTTAGAGTTTTAAACACATGAATCCACATCTATATGTTCACATTCCATCTAATTTAGACCTTGGTCTCCTCCATTATACCTGAAATATTTAATCCTCTTTATTACAAGGTTATAAAATGCTCCAACTGCTCCTCACAACTGAGTCTGGTTATTATCAATGGATGCTATAACATATTTATTTATTACAGGGTTTTATAGCACATACCTGTATATAAAAATATAGGGACACAAGATCATCTTACTTGGTTAGCTGCTCCTTGATAACTGAGAGCTATAGCCCCCCTGTGTCCTGAAATAGCTATATGGCTGTTTCTGGCACTCCCCTCCAGGCTGGAGTACGTATAACTTGACATACAACTTTCTCTAAGCTAAACATACCTTTCTATTTTTAAATTACATATACTTGTAAATGTGGCAACAGATTTCTGGGGTCACATTTGTTTCACACTTACTTTCTATTTGTCTTTTTTCCCCCTCTATATACTCTACCTGCAGAGGACACAGATGAACCGAGTCCCAATCCACTACATACACCCCAGTGTGTGTACCCCTCTCCTTCCTCATACCCCACCGCCAAGCCATAGGAACCATTTGAAGGCAAGTTTTGTATGTACATTTTGAGACATGTTTAACCGTTTGTTCCTAAATTGTATTTCCAATTCCATTTTACTTAATGCTGCAAAATAAAGTTGGAATAAAGATTTGGAAATCAGTTGCTCGTTGTATTGCCAAGTTGTTTGCCAATTGTAATGGAAACATTCTCCACACTAAGTTTGAACATGTAATTATTCAGACACAATTAACATGCACCTGCTAACTGCAACACAGAGCAGACCTTCACTTGCTTTTCTGCTGGGTGTTATAACCGCACCCTCCTGCAAAGACTCAAACTACGACCCCACAGGTAACAACTGCAAAATTCTAGCTGAACCAACCCTTACCCATTATAACCTTAAAGTGATTTCCTGAACTGGGCACATTCAGGTTTCCTGTGGGTACGTGACATGATGAGGAATTTAATACACTTGGGTTTTAATGTAATGCATTTCTAACTATTATAATTATTATATATATGTATTTTTTTCCATCTGACCCACAGAGGAGGCTCCTTCTGGCCCAATCCCCCGACACCTCGGGCCATACCATATATTTTAAGGCAAGTATGTCTCAAGTGTAACCAAAAAAAAAAGAGGGGGGGGGAAATGTTTCACAAATCAGAATGGTCATTGGATAGTTTGTAAATGTTAATGTGTTTGGAAATGCAATTACACGTATTCAAACAATTCCCTTTTTATTTTGTGTCCTTTAATCTGCAGGATATGAACCATGCCAACACCACACCACCACCACCCATTGAGATCCTGGCCCAGTCACCCCACCTCTGCCCACACCCCTACCAATGGCAGTGTTTCAGGACATGGTCCTTCTAAATTTACAAAGCATGAAGGAGAGCATGACGGCCCTGAGCCAGCGCGTGCACCACATGGAGCAGAAGCTGGAGGAGTTAGCTGAAAAATATAATTGTTTAGATTATTTTTTTTATGTTGTGTAGGACCAAATTTGTCTTTTTCTTTTACAATAGTAATTATGGTTTGATGAAACAAAAGTACTTTTCCTCCTGTTTTTTGGGTCATTCCTATCTTCCTATTTACACAAGTCTGGTCATGGTAAGAACATTGCATTACTGTTTGGAGACTAGAAAACAGATGTATCAGCTGAAGTAAGTGATAACCTTTAGGACATTCTAGGCTCATACACGTGCTTATACCTTAGTGGGCTTGGGAGCTGCAATGTTTTGGATCCATATATGTTAAATCACTTTTCCTGCAGGCTTGCAACCAAATTTCACAAACTAACAATTCTGCCATCAGAAAGGTTGTATGGTGCCGCCCTGTAATTCCCACAACAAAAGGGATGGCATATGGGCTGGAAAAAATTATCATGTAGTCCTAGGGCTCTCAATGTCCAAGGGGGGCATCACTTTGTCTTTGCACACAAAATGCACACCAACAACATCTGTGGGTTCTGGGACGCAAAGGGGCACCATTCAAGTGGCATCATTGGCTTTCAATCCTCCATCAGTTTGCTTCGAAAACAATGTGGGTATCACTAAAAAAGGAACCTAAAATGCTGTATCATACATGAGGTGTCTTCCCCTGTAATACGCAGCAGTAATGGAGTACCCGTGATGGCAGAGGGATTCCTCTGATGCGGGGCCTCCCTTGGTTTTCCCCCAAGCCGCTCTGGTCCTCTACTGGAGGAATTGAACTTGCGAGCAGCACTGATCGCAACTTTGCACTGAATGCAACTTTACTTCCTACTATAGCAAGATGGTGTTAAATGAACACGTACTTCTATAGGAATTTGTAATTGCATCAAAGAGATCTAATCATAAAAAAAAGAGCTTTCATCTTCTCTGGTGGTCCAGTGTCCATTTGGAGAATCTTCATTCTCACCCTCTCATAGTCCTCTCTTCAATAATTGTTGTGACCAAAAAAAACCCTATGACACTGTAGCTCAGGCTTTATAGCTAGATCTGGTGTTAACGATTACTGTATGGTATTAAGCAGGGTACACACCCATTCAATATTTCACAGTCGACAAAAGTTCAGTGTAGCGACTGACCATTCACTTGTCTAATTTTACAAACACCCATCGACATGTCCGAAAAACACATCCATTGTGCTGGCTCTAGGCTGGTTACACGAAACGGTCACAGCAATAGTGGCTGCGATGACAGTTTGTGCGACCGATAGTGGCAATAGTGCGGTGCACATAGGAAACCGCATCCATCAGCTGGCTTTTTAACAACATCAGTCGTGGCTGGGCAAAACCAACACAGAATTTTTGTGCACATGTGTAAGCAGCCTAAGGACCATGATCGCTCACAGCAAACTGTTGTCCTTGCCCATTATTGAACGCAACCAACAATCCTTCCTCCTAGCCAACCGGTTGGAAGAGCAGAATGTTTGGTCAGAGGAAACATTGCACAGTGTGTACCATGCTAGACCAACACTAACGGGTATAAAATACCAAATTTTGGCAATTTCGATCTAGCTATTTTCGGAAATCGCCATATTATGGCAATCGGACATAACGATATGACTGATTTAGGATCATAGTAATGCGGAATGTGCTCTTACCAACGGAAATACAAATTGGTTATTTACTTATATAAATCCTTAAAATTGTTGGAAAGGTTAGGCTTTGGTATAGAAACACAGGAGCACAAGCACATTTCGCCACCACAAGCACATTTCGCCACTCTCAGACCTCGCGATGTGAAAGCGATTTTAATGCATCAAACAGTTATCGCCGTTTTATAAATACGATTGCCCATTTACGCCAGCGAAAGACGGCGAAAGATGGCGATAAGTGATCGCGATATGAGGTGATATTGGATTTCGTAATCGCTTTTCGCGTTTTATAGATTGCGATAACCTGGATTTGGCGAAAACTATGGCGATAACCCTCTGTGGAAACTTAGCGATCGTTTCTAAATATGCCCCATTGTCTTTACTACAAAAGCATCTTTCAGTCTCTTTCTGCCTTTATAGAACAAGGTATTGTAGTAGCTTAGTAACACCACTTTTCCTTGACTTTTTCTTATATTGGTAAAGAATAAATAACCAGGTTATTACAAAAAAATGTTTTCAACTCCGTTCATATACAATTATTACTGGGGGGGGGAACAAGTCTAATAACAGAAACAACCATGAATATATTTGTATGCTGTTGCTAAGGACTGCTTACCAAGACATTTAATCACAAATTAAGGGTCTATAAATGCTTTCCCAAGAGAATCTCTGAGTCCATAAATCTCTGGAGCCTCTAATCAGTAGCCGACTTTATCATAACTCAGTCTTGCAAAATCCAACCCCACATGCGTATCCCACACACAGATATCCTAATGCAGTGTGCGCTGATCCTTTTATTTAGGTTGATGGAATCAGCTTTTCTTTTTATTTAGTTTTTAAAACAATATTTAAAGTTGTTGCTTGAAACAAAAATGATTTACTTAGAAATAAAAGTTTTACCTTGTATGTTTCAGAAGGAGATTATTAAGATACCGTAACAATATTGCTGTGGTAGAATGATAGTATGCACAATATAATGAAAATAATCCATGAATTATATGGAATAATGGACTCCATACTGTGAAATATAATTCATTATAAGTCACCAAGGATTTGCAGGGATATTTATTTTCATTAGGAAGGGTTAGAAATCTAAACATATAAATCACGGCCAAGTTACATCTTAGGAAGATCTCAGGTGCCCTAACCCTTAAAAACACCCTAAACTATATTATTCTTAAATTGTGAACTGAAAAAAACCCTGAACTGTTGAGAATATTAACTGTGTGCTTGACATTACAGTGCAACCCTAGGCAATGGTAAATCTGTCCATTTGTGTAATGCATAATAATCCATTTGTTATTTTTTATAGATTTTTGCCTTGATAACTTTAGAACTATATAGACTGACATCTTACTATGAATCCAGATTCAATTTAAAAGAGTTCTGAACCAAAACTAGGTTTGTGTTGAAACTCCGGCACAGTACCTAGTAGTAGGTTGGATCATTGGAGTATTCCCTTCTTGTCTGGAATAGCACACAGCCTTACTGCTCTTTTCCTGCACCCGCATGGACATCATATACCTGAACACAATAGCTGATTCTGCACTTTAAATATAAAGTTATTCTTGGGGTGTCATATTTTTAATCATTACCGTAATTGTATTGCAGCTGAATTGTAACTAGAAAAGGAAAGTTTAAACTGTATTGTGGTTTTAAAGACATTTTGGAGGAAGAAGAAATGGTGAAATAGAGCCTTATTTATGTGATGTGTATTTTAAAATGAATGAAATTCAATGAAAGCAATTTTAAACTTTTTAAAGTATGTTTATTATTTTGCAAGTTAAGGATTTTTATTTTGAAAGGTGAGTCATTTGAACTATGCCTCAGATCCAGGTGCATTTCATTATGGAACTGCCAATTGGGCTTTGATTACCCATCCAATCTAAGTCTATTTCATTAAGAAAGTGGCAATTAGGCTTTGATTATGTATCAATCTAGGTGCATTTTATTAAGAAAGAGGCAGTTGGTGTTTGATTACATCTCATATCCAGTTGCATTTATGCCTCATAACAATTGCATTTCATTAAAGGGCATGTCCACCCCCCAAACTATAATTTAACCCACTACTGGCCCCACTATGTAGTGTGTAAAAATCTACATCTACATCACATCCAGCTCTAAATGGTTCTCCTGTAATCCCCCCCCCCCAAAGTCCCAAAAACTGCCCAGCAGGAGTACGGCATAGGACTCTGCCGTACCCATCCGGAAGAAAAATGTCATGTGCAGTCCCTCCCCCCCTCTCCCTCCCTCTCCCTCCCTATTTTGTCTCCTCCCCCTAGCTACAAACCCTTTTGAAATAATATACTGGCAACCGCATTAGTATTATTCACAGAAAGTGCCCGATAGTTATTTACCATGCCTCTTTCCTCCCCATTCTGAACTCCTGGCAGCTGCGTCTGTGATTGTCTGCCTCTCAGCCATCATGGACGTTGCTGCCGTTTCCACCCCCTGCTTGCAGTTCTGAGCAAGCAGAGGGCCGGGCAGTGTGGCAAAGGAGAGAGGCATGGTAAGTAATGATCGGGGACTTTCTGTGAATAATACTAATACAGTTGGGCTGGGGAGGGAGCAGTACATTATATCAAAAGTTATGTAGAAGGGTGGACATGCCCTTTAAGAAAGTGACATTTGGCCTTTGTTACCTTGCCATTTTATTAGTAAATGGTAATTAAGCTTTGATTATGCCTCTCATCCAGGTGTATTGGATTACTCTTTAGGCCAGGTGCATTTAATTAAGAAAGTGACATTTGGGCTTTGATTTTGCCCCCAATCTAGATGCATAAGAAAGGGACAATTGGGCTTAGATTACACATTTGATCGAATTTATTTATTCAAATAATTATTAAGATTTATTAAGTGGCAGCTGAGCTTTGATTAGCATTTTCAAGCTAGAGACACATGTCAGTTTGTGTCTCTAGCTTGAAAAAAGTAAGAAAACAGTCAATGAGGTTAATTCTAGTAAACTGTTAATATTTTCTAAGAATTTTTTTAGAATTGTCTGCTGCAGCTACAGGAATAGCAGTCAGCTATTGGCTGTTATGTAAGCGGCACGGCTTTGACTGACTGCCAGACCCAGAAGTTACAGAGAAGAGCCACAGCAAGGGATTGGGCTGTACTGTATAATAATATAATCATTTTTGGTAATGGTAATATAGGGAAACTATTGCAACATTTGTTTGCAAGGTATTTAACTTGTTCGTTCCTCTGGCTCCTTCTAAATTAATTGAGAATGGGAGTGAGGTATAGCTCCTTTACCTACTGTTCTTCAACTAATGCAGTAAAGGAATTCACATTCTGACTGAACTATTCCTTTAAGATGCTGTTAAAATGAACTGGTAAAGGTGGTACATGCCCTTTAGCAATCTAAAATATATCTATATGTACTTTTTTTTTACATTCTGGTTTCAATCCATCTTTTGTTTAGTTAAATTACCAACAAAATGTTTTGGTCATTGTTAACCACATTTGAAAGCTTCCCATAGTAGAACCTACAAAGCAATTTGGCCTTAAGCCACCAGCGGCTATTTCTTCACTTCTGGGTATTATTTTTTGCAGTGCCTATATAAAAAATACAACTCAGCATTAATTGTTTGGTGTCCTTGTCTCTAATATTGCCATTTTTTACATTATCTGCTATTTGCCTACGTCTATCCATTACTATACAAACTCAATTACTGCGCTTTGTTATTTTGTCACCTTCAGACTATAACCACTTTATTTTTGACACATAGGACACATTATTTTCTATTTTATCTTCCAATCCCAATGTTGTAGAAGATAATCATACTGATCGTGCCTGTCGAGATGCAGTTGAATCAATGGTGAGACTAATACTCTTTCCCAGGAATAATTTGAACATGTGTAATTACTGTTTAGTCACTGTCACCACCTCATCGCTGTTATCCTCTCATCTTTCTGCAGCCTTTGTTTCCATTAAAAGAATAGCATTGGCTGCCTGCAGCTTTTTATTTGCTGACACTCACATAGGTCATTTTGCGGTTTTCACTAGATTTAGCTTGTTAGTTATTATTCTTTTTCCTTAGCAGAATTCAGGTATTGTAAAAAAATAAAAAAATAACGGAGAGAAGACAAAGCTGCAGTGAATAAAGATCTGCACCACAGGGAAAGGGCCATGACAGGGAGAGTTTTATGAGCAAACTGTGTGTGTTTACTTTAACTAATGTCCTCTTTCCAGTGACAGTTATGAAAGGACAATTATACTCTCGCATTTGGAGTGACAAGGTCTTTCCCTGTACACGCTGATTGATTTCTCAGAATCTACGGTTTAGATTTAAAATCTGAAAAAAAGGGTTGGGGGCAGTGGGATCTTGCTGTATCTTAAGGACCACCTTTAGAGTAAGATACCCTTTAATGGATTGAACTTATAAATGCTAACATCTTGAGGTTTAAACTCAAAGCACAATGCACCTGACGCTACTCTTACCCACACTGTGCGTTTCTGACACAATAAATGCACAAACAAATTATACACATTTTCAAATTAAAGTCACAAAATTACAAAAAAGCACTTTCATTATGTTTTAAAGGTGGAAGTGTAGTTTTACAGTTGTAAATGCAGAAACATACCGCACATAATCTATACAGACACACATACTGAAACATCAATCATCAAAAAGGTTTAATGGTCAAAATATGAAAACATACCTCCACCCTACACATACACAGGCGCACATGCCTGGTTTTACACCCCAACACCCACCATTCAATAAAAATATAACCACATAAAAAAAAAATATATTTAATCAGAATTAATTATGGAATTTCATTGGCATAGCTTCCAACTGCTCCTTCCCAAGTGTATTTGTTCAAGTGCAACTTTTCAAACTGTCACTTTTTACTGTCATTTTCCAACTGCCATTTCACAACTGTCATTTCCAACTGTCATTTTTCAACTGTCATTTTCCAACTGCCATTTTCCAACTGCCATTTTCCAACTGCCATTTTCCAACTGCCATTTCCAACTGTCATTTTTCAACTGTCATTTTCCAACTGCCATTTTCCAACTGCCATTTTCCAACTGCCATTTTCCAACTGTCATTTTCCAACTGTCATTTTTTAACTGTCATTTTGAACAGCCATTTTTCAACTGTCATTTTCCAACTGCCATTTTCCAACTGTCATTTTCCAACTGTCATTTTCCAACTGTCGTTTCCCAACTGTCGTTTTCCAACTGTCATTTTCCAACTGCCATTTTCCAACTGCCATTTTCCAACTGTCATTTTCCAACTGTCATTTTCCAACTGCATTTCCAACTGCCATTTTCCAACTGCCATTTTCCAACTGTCATTTTCCAACTGTCATTTCCCAACTGTCATTTTCCAACTGCCATTTTCCAACTGCCATTTCCAACTGTCATTTTCCAACTGTCATTTTCCAACTGCCATTTTCCAACTGCCATTTTTCAACTGCCATTTTCCAACTGCCATTTCCTTACTGTCATTTCCCAACTGTCATTTTCCAATTGCCATTTCCTTACTGTCATTTCCCAACTGTCATTTTCCAACCGCCATTTCCAACTGTCATTTTCCAACTGCTATTTTCCAACTGTCATTTTCCAACTGACATTTCCAACTGCTATTTTCCAACTGTCATTTTCCACACTGCTATTTTCCAACTGTCATTTTCCAACTGTCATTTTCCAACTGTCATTTTCCAACTGCATTTTCCAACTGCCATTTTCCAACTGTCATTTTCCAACTGCCATTTTCCAACTGTCATTTTCCAACTGTCATTTTCCAACTGTCATTTTCCAACTGACATTTTCCAACTGTCATTTTTCAACTGTCATTTTCGAACAGCCATTTTTCAACTGTCATTTTCCAACTGACATTTTCCAACTGTCATTTTCCAACTGTCATTTTCCAACTGTCATTTCCCAACTGTCGTTTTCCAACTGCCATTTTCCAACTGCCATTTTTCAACTGCCATTTTCCAACTGTCATTTTCCAACTGTCATTTTCCAACTGTCATTTCCAACTGCCATTTCCAACTGCCATTTTCCAACTGTCATTTTCCAACTGTCATTTCCTCCAACTGTATTTCCAACTGCCTTTCCAACTGCCATTTCCAACTGTCATTTCCAACTGCCATTTTCCAACTGCCATTTCTTCCCAAATGTCATTTTCCAATTGCCCCTTCCTCCTGTCATTTCCCAACTGTCATTTTCCAACCGCCATTTCCAACTGTCATTTTCCAACTGCCATTTTCCAACTGTCATTTTCCAACTGCTATTTTCCAACTGTCATTTTCCAACTGTCATTTTCCAACTGTCATTTTCCAACTGTCATTTTCCAACTGCCATTTCCAACTGTCATTTTCCAACTGTCATTTTCCAACTGCCATTTCCAACTGCTATTTTCCAACTGGAATTTTCCAACTGCCATTTCCCAACTGTCATTTTCCAACTGCCAATTTCCAACTGTAATTTTCCTACTGCCATTTCCAACTGTCATTTTCCAACTGCCATTTCACAACTGTCATTTTCCAACTGACATTTTCCAACTGTCATTTTCCAACTGTCATTTTTTAACTGTCATTTTCCAACTGTCATTTTCCAACTGTTATTTTCCAACTGTCATTTTCAAACTGTTATTTTCAACTGCCATTTTCCAACTGCCATTTCACAACTGTGGTTTTCCAACTGCTATTTTCCAACTGTCATTTTCCAACTATCATTCATTCTTTTCTATGCTGATTCTCTTAAATGTTGCAGAAAGCATGCTGGCAAGCGGGCAAAGAGGTTCAAATATTGTAATTTCTGCTTCTGGCAGGGCCACATCTACCATTAGGCAGAGTGAGACACCTCACACCTCTCAGGCGGCACCTTTGCACTGAACAAGAAAGGCGGCAGACAACAGTGGTTAGTTTAGCTTTAGTTAGTTTGTGAGGCTATGTTAAGACTAGTTAGGTTAGTTAGGGCCCTGCTGAAAGAGTCTACCTTGATGTGGTGGCAGGCTTACAAATCTTTTGGCCAAAATCTTTTATACTACAGAAAGTATGGCATTTCTAATTTACTGTAACTGTTGTACCATCATGTATAGCACAGGCTATAAAATAAGTTGATTTGAGCAACAAAAACCTGAAAGGAGTGATATGGTAGTGGCAACACAAGCTGTTTGAGAAAGGGATGTAATATCTGTTTCTAGTAATTTACATTATTGCCAATTGACTGTCTGAGGAACTGTTTAAAAACCTATGTGATAGGAAGTTCAAAATTGAAAACTTTAACCACGTCCATCCACAAAGCCATAGGCACTTTACCATGGTTGTGGCGCATGAAAAAGGGTGGATAAAAAGTTTGGATCAGGCAGCACAAACCCTAGAAGTGCCCCTGTCTGCAAAGTACCCAGGTTGAGGACCTAAATCACTGAGTCCCCAACCATAGGTTTATGGTAGTCTAGAAAGTTGTTCTCACCTGGCACATTATCCGGCCCCCTCCCTGATGCTGGACCTGGCTAATAAGACACACTTCTTGCAAAGCATGTCTTCCTATTGGTAAGGCCAGGGGGGAAATTATGGTTGGGGGGGCTTAAAAAAGCTGCCTGGCGTCTCAGCCAATCACTGATGCTGCTGCCGGTCTGGTCCCTTCTGCTCCTGCTGTGCATGGGAAAGGCACAGAGCAGCAGCAGAAGTCAGGTGAGGGAACGAGTGCTGGTGAGTATACTGGTAAGAGAGTTTTAAATCTACCAAGGCACCACATCCTTGGAATGTTCCTAACAGTAATTTCTACTGATTGGCTGTTGGATGGGTCAAACATGCTCAGATCTCTACCGAGCAACTGAATCAACCCAGGCGCTGGGTCAAGGGCAAAATCATAACGGTCTCTACTAGGGGTCTTGGCTGCATACAGGAAGTCAGTATTTTGCATTTATTTATACACAGACACAATGCTGAAATGGCAGATTAAAGGGGAACTGTGGTCCAAAAATGACTTTAGGTAAATTGATAGGAATTGCTCTCCTGAGAAGTTTTGCAATTTATTTTCCTTGTTTATTTTACATAGTTTTGAAGATATTTACATTTTTGTGTGTGATATGGCAGCAGCATCACCAGGTCCCCTGCACTTGCTGCTTCCTGCTCTGAAACCATGTCAGTCAATCTGCCCTGTGTCTCCTCCTCCCCTTTGCAGCCCCCCTGGTCCCTCCCACTCATGGACCCCATGGTCCCTCCAGTTGCAGGTCCCCCTTGGCCCCATTCTCTTACAGCCCCATGTGGCCCCACCCTCCCGCGGATGCATAAGCCCCGCCTACCCACAGGTGCACAAGCCCCACCCACTCACGGGTGCACAAGCCCACCCACTAGCGGGTGCAAAAGCCCCACCCAGTCACAGGTGCACAAGCCCCACCCACATATGTATTGGCACTGAACTTCCCCTTTAATGTCTGACAGTAATATACTGTATACATATATATGTATTTGAGACCTATTTTTGGGGGGTGTATTTGCACTGTACACACTAACACCTGTTATGTCTAAAATTTCTGTGTGGGGGAGGCAGGGGGTAAAAAATAGCGGGGGGGGGGGGGGGTGGATGTGGTTGTACTGGACCCAAAAGATTTTAACCATGTGTCTGTGGGGGGTTGTGAGGGGGAGGGATGCACTAGATATTAATATCTGGGGGGTGGGTAAGGGTGGGGGAGTAAGAACTACACATGGTTGTCCTGTAGTCAATGCACTTTGTCTGCCTTAGGGCTCTGATCCAATTGCACCAATGCAAGTGCATGCCAATTCATCCATCTGAGCGCATAAGATCACCATGTGTGGTGCATGTCGCATGCACTCTCTGACTATCTATCTATTCATCATCTGTCTGTCTGTCTGCCTGTCTATCTATTCCCCCATGTATACATCTATCTAGCTATCTATTGATAAAAAAGGAACAATGGGCTGTAAGTTCAGATTATTTTTATTAATAAATAACTTGGTGGTTAGGTCTCGGCAGGAGGGAGCTATCATATAGTATAAGGATTTTATGCTAGGGGCAAGGGGGAGCGAGGATGAATCCGAATAGTCTGGGGGGGTGCGCTGACAGAGTATGATGGCTGCGCGGTAACAGATAAGGCATGAACGTGGGGGATGTCAGAGAGCTTGGATTTAGAGTGAGATGCTCCTGGTCTGCAAAAAGAAGGTTGTAAAAAGGTATGTCTCTTAAAATTGGTTGAACAGGTTTTTATGCAGTTTGGCTTGTTTTAAAGCTGGGATAATGGCCAATAACATATTAAATTATGGTTTTGGTGGTGGACATTACCTTTAAATTGGGAGATTTAGATTCACTTGCCTGTGCTGCTTGGCTGAATATAACTTTTGGGTCTCATGTGCATCACTTCCTCCACAATTATAATTGAATTCAATTCTTGGCTGGAATATTAATATACTATATTAATATTCCAGCCAGGAATTATAAGACTGGAGGAAGAGATGTTATTTCATAAACACCAGCATTGACCACCATTACCCACATGTATTTAATATATTTAGGTGAATGGTGGTGGTGTGCTGAAGCTTCTCATTTATCCAGGTCATGGTATATCTGTTGTATTCAGTTAGATCAACTGGACTTAAAGTTTAGTTCTTGAAGACGTTTCACTAGTTATTCAGGGTACTTAATTGCCAACAGATTCTTGTACAAGTCATTCTGAATTGAGAAAGACAGTCGGATGACTGGCGAAACGTCTTCAAGAACTAAAGTCCAGTTGATCTAACTGAATTCAACAGATATAATGATGGTGGTGGTTCTGAAATAACATCCCATCCTCTAGTCTTATATATTCTGGCTGGAATAGATTAAATATAGGTGAATGGTGGTGGATGTGGAATAACTAGTAACTACTACAATTAACCTTTTTTTTATGGATCTATTGGATTCAACAATCTGAAAATAGAAGTTGTGCAGCACAGATGCAGTTATTAAAAAACTGTCTCAGTATCGGTCTAACTAACTGAAGTGCAATAAAAACTGTTTATGATATTAAAGGGGAAATTCAGTGGACATATCCTTTTCTTTTAAATTCATTTTTTCATGGATATTCAATAAAAGTTCTTATTCTTATTGTTAAAAATGATGTTGTGCCCCAAACCAATCAGATGTTAACTTTCAAATGTTAAATAACATCTGATTGGTTGGAACAAAATAAGCACCATTTTTAACAATAAGAACTTTTATTGAATCTCCCTGCATGTTTCTATTACTCTATGACATATACCTAATTCTTCTACATATTCCCTTACATTTTGAAAAATCGGTTGATTTTCAGCTATGCTGTGATAAGTAGTGATCTGCCATTTCAGGTTCTGTAACAGTCTTTCTACCCAGGATGCACCACTTTCTTGGAATGTTACTAAAAGTAAGTTTTACTGATTGTCTGGTAGATGTATCAGACATGTTCAGATCTCTACAAAATGATTAATGGGAAAATTAAGATAAATGGAATGGAATTTTTTTCCTTTTTTTCCCTTTAAAGCATCTCTGTTGTTGCACTGAAATTCCCCTTTAAGGCACTTGATAGCTAAACAAAAAGATGTTTCACATTGTATATCTAAATAATAGGGGCAGATCAAAAAATGGTAATTTGTAATTTATTAATTGTTAGAAAATAGTGTCGATATTGAAAACTGATTTAGGGTAGAGCTATGGGAGGGGTTTGGGTGGAGTAAGGGGTGTGTCAATGTGTATCTTTTTCTTTCTTTGAAATGTTGGAGGGTATACAAGCTAAAGGATAACTATTGCCTCAATGCTTTTTTTTAAATAATTGCTTTAAAAAGAGTAAAGGTATGCAGCCCCCCCTATATATTTTTTTCCTGATTTCGAACCTCTCTCTGCCTTCAATTGGCCATGCTGTGAAGGGAGCATAACGATTCTGTCTGCCTCTAACTGTCATTCAAAACTAGCATGCGAGAAAAGATTCATCCACCCATCCTTGATCAGCTTGATTATGTAGGCTGTACCCTAGCAACAGGACATTTCAAGTTTGTTTAACTGGCAGAGGAGGAGGAGAGAGGTTGTAACAGACATTCCCACCAGCCAATGACAAGTGTTATGTTAATCATGGCCCTGGGCCGTCTAGGAGGCAGGCTTTTAGCACTCATCTTTTACTGTGTGCTATCTAAGAGAGGGCAGCACACCTGTAAATGTGAGTAAGTGATTTCAGCTGCTGGAAGTGTGGACATGTAATGGGGGTTAAGTTGTTTTTTTTATATTGTTGTCCTTTAAAGACCCCTGCTATATATTTTAGTGCTATGGTAGGTTTGCTTCTATGAACATTTTTGTCAATGAATAAAAATGTATTCTAACTTTTAGACTTTTTTTTACTTCCCCGTACAAATTTTAGGAAGAAAGATGCTGGTCGGGTTGCAGGTATGAAGCATGTAGAAAAGTGGGTTGCGGGTCGGGTGCAGGACTCTAAGACAGCATTATTATGTACTAAATACACATTGTGAAATGTAAACCTATAATAGGCTTCAATGAAAAGGTGAGAAGTGACTTCTTTTTTTTTTTTTGCTAAAGCTCTTTATACAGTAGGGTTGCAAAATCATTAAAAAATAACTGAATATTGTCCTCAGGCTTTGTATGTAGGTAGAAAACTAGCTTAGTTATAGACTACAGAAAGGGCTAAGAAAAATAACATTGAATGACTGGACTGCTAATGTCCGATTGTCTCATAATCCTTCTTTTTGACTTACTCATAAATCACTATAAGGGTCGCAATGAAAGTACTAACTGTATGTTTGTACAAAGTAATAAAATTCTTGTCGGCGATTATCACCATGCAGCGTAATTTAGATAAATTATGGGACTGAGCAGCTTAATTGGAAATGAGTCCCAGTATTAATATATGCAATTTTGTTCATATGAAAGAGAAAATAAATGCAATCATGATTTGTAAAAAGGGGTTTGTTGTAGTTACCAGGCTTTGCAATGTGCTTAAAGGGAAAGTGTGGTCTCCAAACAAGTTAAATAATATCATGCAGTTTGACACTTAAAAGGTATGTCCACCTAAGAAAACTACTTTTGGGCTATTCAGTTTTGTTGAAGAATGGGAGGTAAATGAGCTTTGTCTTCCCTCCCGTTCTTGAATAAAACCTGCAGGACCCAGGAGCGAAGGTAAAATACTTACCCAGTCTCAGTCTCCTCCGCTGATCTTCTGACAGGTCCGATGGATTTTGTACACTATACCCATATGCGTTACGTATAGAGTACAAACTGGGAGATTCAATAAAAGTTCTTATCGTTTAAAATGGTGCTAATTTTGCCCCAACCAATCAGATATTAGCTTTCAAATATTCAATAAGATCTGATTGGTTGGGGCAAAATCAGCACCATTTTTAACGATAAGAACTATTATTGAATAACCCCGAAAGTCCGTCAGTAACTGTCAAAGGTAGTGGCGGAGGAGCACAAGACAGGGTAAGTTTCTTACCTTCACTCCTGGGTCCTGCAGGTTTTATTGAAGAACATAAGGTAAGACACCGCTCCTTTACCTCCCTTTCTTCAATAAATCTGAAATCCCAAAAGTAGTTTTCTTAGATGGACATACTCTTTAATTTGAGCCCTGAGAAACATCACTAACTGCAGCCTGTTAGATGTTAAATTGCTGAAAATATTAAGACTTTCTGCATCCAATAGGTTTAGTAACATCATTTGCACCATTTTATCCTCCTAAGGGTCAAGCGTGCGCTTTAAAGACTAGAAAAGTGGTGGTTTTCATCCTGCCAGTGGTATCATGGAGTATATTCAAATTCCTAAACTTGGAAAATTCAATTCAAATACATTAAAAAGTAATTTTTCAATCGATTTTTTTAGACTTTTCTACTAGGTTTTTTTGACTTTTGTCCCAATCTTTGGTTTCACCCAAAATCTTTACATTTTCTTTAAATTTTGACTTGGAATTCCAAGAATTCTCCCGGAGCAGCCGACTTTTCAAACTAGCAGTTCCAAAGTGAAACTCCTCTCTACTGGAAACTTTATACTATGAAAGGCAAGTCCCTGTATAGCCATCTGATCTATGATGCCATCAGCGTTCACACCCAAACTTCTCCATCTTTTCAAATACAGAAAGCCTGCAAAATGTCAATCTTCTTCTGGCTAAAGTTTACACAGGCAGATGAAGGCCTTAAAAAAAGAATGAGAGTTAAGGGTTTGTGGATTTAAGATTATATTGTAGGTATCCCTCCCCCAGCCCCAACTGCCATAATAGAATTTTGAGAAAGTCCCCCCATCTTTACTTACCCTCCCTCTGTCCTCCGCCGCACTGCCCTGGAACTGCAAGCAGGGGGCCGGACTGGCAGCCACATCCCTGATTGGATGATAGGCAGACAATCACGGGCGTGGCTGCCGGCTGCTCAGAACGCCGGGGGAGAGAATTAAGGTAAGTAACGATCAGGGGACTTTCTCAAAATTCTATTATGGCGGTTGGGGCTGGGGGAGAGATAACTACAATATAACCAAGGGGTTTGTAGCTAGAGGGAGGGAGAGCAAAACGGGAGGGAGAGGGAGGGGGGGGAGGGCTCTCCTGCGCATGCCTCAAACTTTGATGAGATTGAGTCAGAGACATGCACAGGATGAGTCACTGACAGCTCCTACACTGCTGTTTTCTGGACTTAGAAATGGCATAGCAAGGCAGCCATTTGGAGCAGAAATGTAAGGTAAGGATTTTTTTGAACTACAGAGTGGGGTCAGTTTTGGGGGTGGACATAATAGCTGAAACAAAACATTTAATTGCACCTGTAAATGTGTTCTACTTCCATGCATAAAAAACTAGTGCTCATAGTACCCATAGTGATCAATGGGGCCCACTCAAAAAAAAACCAAATTGACCAAGATAGATTGCGAGTTAAGATCCAAACCAGGGGAAAAATCTGGTTCCTTATAGCTATGTCTGTCTGTCGGTTTTAAGCTTTGGCACAGATAGTAGACATGATATTACTATGCAAGAAACAGGCATTTATACACTGATTCCCACGTCCCACGTAATGAGGCACGTGGGACATGGGAATCAGTGTATAAATGCCTGTTTCATGCATAGTACGTCATATCCTGAGGACGGCTTGTGTGCAAGCCAAAACGCGTGGATAGATGTAACGTTTTTATTTTGCTGCTAATAAAAGTTAATTTTTACTAGACCCGTGAGTGCCTCTGTTACACTCCTCTTATGTTTCTTGCCTTGGAGTGCACCCAGGCATCAGTTACCTGCGGAATGGAGTGCTGATCACTGTATGAACTTTATATATACTAGCAAAAGTGTGCCCGTTGGTACACAGTGGGAAATATGTGGGTGTATGTTTAGCTGTATGTGGATACAGATGATATAAAACCTTTATACACACTACTATAAAATTTAGGGATTTGTACAAAAATAAATAAAGGCAAAATAAAAGAAATCCTATGAAATCCTGGTTCTATTAATGTCACATCCCCTAAATGAATATTTTACACAATATACAGAGGCAGAAGGGAACCTATTGGGTGTACCCCAATAAGTTTTAGAAGGGACATATATACACACATCTTTTGGATTGTACTGGAAGTATTAGTCAGGGGAGGACTGTCCCAGTAGTCTGAGGGTTAAATGCCCCCCAAGCTGGTCTTCAATGAAAAATTTGGGCTGCCACAGAAGCTATTAGTAAGTTACTCCTTTCCAGAATGTCAGATTAATAGAAGCCCTTAAGATCCTTAGCCAGTGTTGTCAGCCCTCCAGATCTTTACCCAGTGTTGTAAGCCCTCTAGTTCATTAGCCAGTGTTAGTCATCATTCAAGTTCATTTGCCAGTGTTAGTCAGCCCTCAGCCCTTTCAGATCATTAGCCAGCCCTCCAGATCATTAGCCAGTGTTGTCAGCCCTCCATATCATTACCCAAAGTTATCAGTTCTCCAGATAGATCATTAGCGTTAGTCAGCCTTCCAGTTTATTAGCCTGTTAGTTAAAGGTCAACTAAAGCCACAGAACAAAACTGAACAAGAAGTCAGGACACCTTGATATAAAACCAGTAATCTGTGTCTTACCTCTCATTTTGATACTTGCTCTGGGAAATTTACCTAAATACCATATGGTTTGTGCTTTACTTCTCAGTATTCTAGTATCAGACATTATGTTCTGCACATGCTCAGTCCTTAGCTATGGCACAAACTTTTTACAGTTGGTCACACCCATTAATAATATCTAGCCAATCCTTTTACAGGACAGATAAAGCAAGGAAGCATGTGACTGAGGTCAGGAGGTGTGGTCTGACACTGCACATACACACAGATCCAGATTTATCCAGTTCTTAACAGGCTTTGATTTACTTTAACAGAGTTTACTAAAATTGCATTTTATAGTTTATTGGTGTTTTTAGGGGGGTTGTTTTCAGATTCTGGAGTATAAAAATTTGGGTTTAGTTCTCCTTTAATTTATCTACATCATATTCTTGAAAATATTGCAGGCAACCATGTAAAATGGGGATAGTGTTATTAAAAATGGGTGTAACTTAAACAAAGTGTGGTGTTAGTGAAATACATATTAGAGAAATACATATTAAATATACATAAAGTGCAGCCTAACATCTAGATAAGACAGACATTATCCATCATATATGTGTTGTATAACACTACACATTTTTCTGTTTTGTTTATTGATTTCTACCTTCAAAGTGAGGATCTTCACTTCACACAGCAGGGTCTTCCTGTCTCCTGTTCCTTTCACTGAAGTCTGAGGAGCAGGAGGAGGAATGTCACATGTCAGCCTCCCACCCATTAACTTTCTGGTCGGTTATTTCTTTAAATCTTGGGCTGTGGAGCACATAGAGAGGTGGTTGATTACTCGTTTTAAAGGTAGTAAACTGGCCTTTCATTTAAGCTCAACTTGAGTACTAATCAACAAAGACTGACAGCGCTGAGTACTAAGGAACAAACATTGACAACACTGAGTACTAAGCAACAAACATTGACAACACTGAGTACTAATCAACACACATTGACCACACTGAGTACTAATCAACAAACATTGACAACACTGAGTACTAAGCAACAAACATTGACAACACTGAGTACTAATCAACACACATTGACCACACTGAGTACTAATCAACAAACATTGACAACACTGAGTACTAATCAACAAACATTGACAACACTGAGTACTAATCAACACACATTGACAACAGAGAGTACTAAGCAACAAACATTGACAACACTGAGTACTAATCAACACACATTGACAACAGTGAGTACTAATCAACAAACATTGACAACAGAGAGTACTAAGCAACAAACATTGACTACAGTGAGTACTAAGCAACAAACATTGACAACAGTGAGTACTAAGCAACAAAGAATGACAACAGTGAGTACTAAGCTGACAACACTGAGTACTAAGCAACAAACGCTGACAACACTGAGTACTAAGCAACAAACATTGAAAACACTGAGTACTAAGCAAAACACATCCTTAAAATTTGTATTTATAAAACAGTCCGCTGGACTGATTTCATTTATCTTTTTTTTTACATAATAGATTAACAATTGTAATTTTCTGCAATAAAGCACTTGTTGATGCAGTAGCTACACTGCGTCCCCTTCCTTACAGTCTATTTGTGTGATATAACAATTGTAATACTAACTTTACAGTCATTCATAGCAACATTTTCTTTAAATCTGCTTAACAGACATAACAGCCCTTAAGTTTAGTTCTGAAAAATGTAATGTATCTTTTCATAATTAGAGAGATCTGGGTCAGACTCCTCAGTTCCAAAATCCGAATGTTCGATAATCCTCGAAAATACGATCGGAAACTCAAAGGTAGTTTCCAATCTTATTTTCAAGGGTTATTGAACGGTCGAGGTTATTTTCGACGATTACCAAAAATAGCCTCATACATTCGATAATCAGGGAAAGTGTTCATAATTGGGGAACTCTGTGCATATATGTTATCCAGGCACACAAACATACACATCTGTGTTCAGTGCCCCTGTAAAGATGTTAAAGCAGCTCACCTATAATAATACACTGTATGAAAGATGTAATACTTACCTCAGCGCTCCTCTTAACTTCCAGGTACCTGCGATGCAGCATTCACAAAGTGCCGGTCTAATGCTTTGTTTTTTACAAAGTGCCGGTCTAATGCTTTGTTTTTTACATCAGGTGTCTGTCGCTGTTAATGGAAACTGCTCAGGCTCTGCAAAATATTAACAAGGTTATTCAATAAAAGTTAATAGCACCATTTTTAACAATAAGAATTTTTATTGACTCTCCCTGTTAGTTTCTGCAGGAGAGAGAAAGGTTCCACAGGAGAGATAGAGAAAGGGGGTAGCAGTACATGTGCCATCTCGTCACTTCTGAGCCATTGTGACATCAAATCCCCGGGGTACAGGAGTCACACCTCCTCTAGTTTGGGACCAGTTACCCGAATTCTTACAAATAATTTGTGCTTCAATGGTGGTGTACCGCTCTATATTTCATGTTGTATGATAAAAGCCATCTATATTGAAGAACGTGCAAGTTCAAGGTAAGATTTCTGGATTCAGGAGTGCTAATGAGAACGGTATATTTGGGGAAAACAGGGAATGTGCAAATGTACAAAATGGAGACAGACATTTGGGGGAGAGTCGGTATAATGACTAAGGCTAAAATGAACTGGACATGAATTCGTTTCTATGTGGTTTACAATGGTTAGGAAAGACATCTGATAAGTGTTGGTAAGTTTACTGCTGTAAATGTTCATTTCAAAGATGCATTGTTGAGAACGTTTATTAAACTAAAAGGGACAATCCTTTCAGCTAGATTATCGGGGATTGAGTGATTGGCCTGATAATCCTTGCTCCTATGAAAATTTTCCATGTCTGATAATGATATCAGTCTGATACTCTCGGCCCATTCTGCATTGTGTCTATTGTACTGTATGATACAGACCTTTGTATGATCATATGATTCATTAGACTTCCTTCCTAGATTTCCTGCTTTTAATTATTGCCCATGAATGGCTCAGATTTATAGTATAGTAAGAGAGGGGAAATATTTTAATGGAAGAACTTTCACAGATAGTACCTTGGTCTCAGGAGCCTCTAGCGATGATCCTCCATTCAACTCTGGCGCTCACAACGCCCAGCAGGAACACCGTCTCCTTCTCGGTGTGTATAAAGTGCAAATCACAGAACAAGAATCTGGGCAGGCAGCAGGAGTCAAACAGGTATTAAAACTTGACTTTTATTCATTCCGTTTAAAAACATCAGAACAGGATAGCATACAGACCGGCAGCAAGCAAAACACAGAGTCCCCCCTACATGTTTTGTGGCCTACATTGCCACTTCCTTAGGGGCCACAAAAACATGTAGGGCGGGACTCTGTGTTTTGCTTGCTGCCGGTCTGTATGCTATCCTGTTCTGATGTTTTTAAACGGAATGAATAAAAGTCAAGTTTTAATACCTGTTTGACTCCTGCTACCTGCCCAGATTCCTGTTCTGTGGTTTGCATTTTAATGGAAGCATTTATTTTAAATCATCAATCTTTATGTTTGAGAGATTTATGAGATAAACTGTATAAGAAAAAAAACATTTTCCAAAGGCTTAAACTTCCATTCTGACTATTAACATTATTATACCTTATTGTGTAGTGTCAACATATTGAATGTTACTGTACTGTCAGAAAGGTAATAAGCCAATCACAGTTCATCCTGATAATATTACAGAAGTTGACAGGATCTTGCACACTACAATTTACAGCATTAAGGAGATGAGTGGAGATAAGAGAAAAGTCAGCACTTTAAATAATGAACCAGATGTATAAAGATATAATAGCCTATGGCAGAGCAAGCACATTTGTATAACAAATTCCTTGTTTGTCTTGCTGCTTGATGCCGACTCTCTTTGATGCACACAATGCAGTATGTTTTGTTTGCATCTATTTTTACACCATTCAGTTACAGTAAAACCATATACAGTGTACATTATTCTCTACAACAGAAACACTTCAGAGATTTTCATTTTCATACACTTACATCTGCATATGGTAATAGCCATTATAGCAGTGGTATATATTTTAACAGATTATGGCCAACTTATCTGCTTCTCGGTAAAATACCTTTTGTATTGGTCAGAACCAGATACCCCAGTATTGAGGGTGAAATACCTTTTTGTATTGGTTAGAACCAGATACCCCAGTAGTGAGGGTGAAATGCCTTTAATATTGGTTATAACCAGATACCCCAGTAGTGAGGGTTAAATACATTTTGTATTGGTTAGAACCAGATACCCCAGTAGTAAGGGTGAAATACCTTTTCTATTGGTTAGAACCAGAAACCCCAGTAGTGAGGGTGAATCTGTTGTATTCAATTAGATCAACTGGACTTGAAGTTTAGTTCTTGAAGACGTTTCGCTAATCATCCGACTGGCTTTCTCAATTCAGAATTACTTGTACAAGAATCTTTGGCAATTATGTACCCTGGAAAATCTGAATTAGCATATCACAGCCAAGTGTTAAGGGCGTGATTGGATAGTGGCTAAGAGGTGTTATAGGAACGCCCAGAGTAAGGTGTCAAAACAGTATTGTACATGGCAGACAGTTGGTGTCGAACCCCCCCACCTCTATTTAAGCTTGGTTTCTTTATTTTCACATAAATTGCCTCCTTAACACCTCTCTTGAACCAGTCACGTTCCTTTGCCAATATGTTAACATTACAATCTTCAAAGGTATGTCCTTTATCCTTAAGATGCAGGTACACGGCTGAGTCCTGACCCGAGGAATTGGCTCTTCTGTGCTGGGCCATACGTTGATGCAAGTTGTTGTTTGGTCTCCCCCACATACAAATCAGAGCATTCTTCACTGCACTGCACTGCGTATATGATGTCGCTTTTCTTGTGTTTCGGTATTGGGTCTTTCGGATGTACCAATTGCTGCCTCAGCGTGTTGCTCGGTTTAAAGCAGACAGGGATACAGTGTTTTTTGAAAACTCTTTTTAGTTTCTCGGAGACCCCTGCTACATATGGGATGACCATGTTCTTTCTCCTGTCTTGCTTTTCCCCTTCACTGTTGGTATTCGTGTTCTTTTCTTTCCTTCTGCTTCTTTTGACAAAGGTCCAGTCTGGATATCCACAAGTTTTAAGGACTCCTCTGAGATGTTTAATTTCTTTAACCTTCGCCTCTGTGCTAGTGGGAATGTTCTCGGCTCTGAGTTGCAGGGTTCTGATGACACCCAGCTTGTGATCTAAAGGGTGGTGGGAGTCAAACATCAAATACTGATCTGTGTGTGTTGGTTTTCTGTAAACCTCTACTTCCAGTTTACCATTCTCCCTGACTTCTACCAAGCAGTCCAAGAAAGACAGTTTGTTGTTTTGTACCTCTTCCCTTGTAAATTTGATGTTTTGGTCTACCGCATTAATGTGTTCTGTGAAAGCTTGTACTTCCTTCTGGTGGATTTTAACCCAGGTGTCATCCACATATCTGAACCGGTGGCTGGGTGCTATGCCCTTAAAGGTATTAAGCGCCAGTTTTTCTACCTCCTCCATGTAAAGGTTGGCCACAATGGGTGAAACTGGAGATCCCATAGCACATCCATGTTTTTGCTTATAGAACTTATCCCTGTATTTGAAATAGGTGGTATTCAGGCACAAGTCCAATTAGGAACACACCTGTTCTTGGTTGAGATCAGTTCTGCTGGTGAGAGTGCTATCGTGGCCTAGCCATTTTCTCACCATGACAACAGCCTCCTTGGTGGGTATACAGGTGAAGAGAGATGTCACATCATAGGACACCATAGTTTCTTCTGCACCGAGTACTATATCTTCAATCTTGTTGGTGAAATCCTGAGTGTTCTGGATATGATGGTTAGAACTTTCCACCAACTAAGATGTTGGCTAGGTATTTTGCCACCTTGTATGTTACAGAGTTTATGCTGCTGACTATAGGTCTTAGTGGTGCCCCTTCCTTATGTATCTTTGGGAGTCCATATATGCATGGATGTGCCTCACCAGGGTAGAAGCGATGATACATTGCTTGACCAATGGCTTTATCCTTTTGAAGCTGTTGTAGTAAGTCTATGACCATTTTCTTGTAACGGCTGGTGGGATCCCTTGTTAAAGCCTCATATGTGTTGTTCCTATAACACCTCTTAGCCACTATCCAATCACGCCCTTAACACTTGGCTGTGATATGCTAATTGGGATTTTCCAGGGTACATAATAGCCACAAATTCTTGTACAAGTCATTATGAATTGAGAAAGCCAGTCGGATGACTAGCGAAACGTCTTCAAGAACTAAACTTCAAGTCCAGTTGATCTAATTGAATACAACAGATATACCATGACCTGGATGAATGAGAACCTTCACAGGCATAGTGAGGGTGAAATATCTTTTATATTGGTTAGAACCAGATACCCCAGTAGTGAGGGTGAAATACCTTTTCTATTGGTTACAACCAGATACCCCAGTAGTGAGGGTGAAAGATCTTTTATATTGGTTAGAACCAGATACCCCAGTAGTGAGGGTGAAATACATTTTCTATTGGTTAGAACCAGATAACCAAGTAGTGAGGGTGAAATACCTTGTGTATTGGTTAGAACCAGATATCCCAGTAGTGAGGGTGAAATACCTTTTCTATTGGTTAGAACCAGATACCCCAGTAGTGAGAGTGAAATACCTTTTGTATTGGTTAGAACCAGATTCACCAGTAGTGAGGGTGAAATACATTTTGTATTGGTTAGAACCAGATTCACCAGTAGTTAGGGTGAAATACCTTTTGTATTGGTTAGAACCAGATTCACCAGTAGTAAGGGTGAAATAGAACCAGTTGTGCTATGGTCTATTCCAGGAGACCTAATTCCAACTACCTATTTGCTCCATCTAAAAAGTTTTAAGGATAACTTGGCAGTGGTAGATTTAAGTGCCCTCTACCCATCCTTTTCCCCAATAACCAGACATGACAACGATTTTTGGAGCTAAAGGCCACAGCAGTTTTATTAATCTTAATTTGACAATATTTTAGTGCCATGTAACCATATAAACGTATTAGCATATCAACATAGCAACTATAACAACACAGTATCCAACACAGTATCCTCATCCTGCCTTCCTCTTACCACTGGTCTATAAAGTTTCTTCACCTTCATTGACTCTCATCAGCCGCAAACACACTGACTCGATGGGTGCCTAAACCGTTTCTAACCTTACCGCTCTTTTTGGGCCCCCTGTTATAATATATTCCCCCTCAACCTAGTCCTTTTCTGCCACCTACAGGTTCCTCCACCGATCTCTACACTGCTTGTACCCTATGGACCCCCCACCTATCTGCTGTGACATCTCTCTATTCTATGTTACCCTAACTCCTTCCTTTTTCCGCTCCTTATCCCTGGGGAGGGTGGTTGGTTGTCCTCTGCTCCTAAAGTGAAAGTGAATCCCCTCTCATTTCCATTTACCTTTTCCTGAACTTTTCCCTCTTGCATAGCCAATCACCTTTTCCTGTCTTCTATTGGTCACTCAGCCCCTATACTTATATACACTTACATATATTTTTCAATTTAAAGTGTGTTTGTCAAGATGGTTGGAAAACCTACTCCTACTTCTGGCCTTTTTGAGTAGTGTTTAGCTGTCATAGCTCATTTGTGCAGTGGCTGACAGCTCAGTAATCCTTCCTACCTATTGCTAATCATGATAGTTATGCTAGAGATGCCAAGGACAAAAGGAAAAAGGGTGGAGTAGAAAATAATTATTTAATTATGGTTGCCCTTTAAAAATGAAATGCAAATCCCTCTATTGCCAACAATATTAAATTTGAATTAGTGTCTGGAATGAGATTATAATTTATAGGGAATTTCATTCTTGGAAGCGAAGGCCTACTTAAACTGCCTGGGCATACACAGAGTAACCTCTGACGTGCTGGGAAATTTTCCAATTCCTCTTATATTAAAAGAGAACTAAAGCACACAAGAGGTTTTCAACACTTGTTTGTATTTACATTTGTGAGCCTAGAAGAATCTGTGTGCATTAAAACACTCACTTCATCCCTCAGTTGTAGCCATTACAAAATGGCACACGGCCTCACTTCCCCCACCCAGTAAAGGTTCGTATACACCTGCAGATGTTTGCCAGACACCTGCATTTGTGTATGAACCTGAGGGCATGGCCACACTGCACCGCAATTGCATGTGCGATTCTGGTGCGTTTGCCTATGTGATTTCTCCTTTTGAGATGCGAAATCACATGCAATTGCGCATAAAAGTGGTGATCACATGTGATTGTGTATCGAAAACGGAAACGCAGGCGCAATCGCCTACGTTGCCGCAATTGCAATGTTAGCAATCGCATGCGGGGGAAAAAAATGCGCTAGTGGGGCCTAGCCCTTAAGCCTATTAATTTTGCGTGCACATTCACGCCTCATTTTCTGTGACCAATCATATGTTAGCTTTAGTTTGCCAGCAGATACAAATTGTGATCTGTTGATACAATGCAATAGAAATCGCATGTGTATGGCCACTTTAAAATAAAAACTGCAGATAAATAGCACATGCAGATAAATAGCACATGCAACACTTGCACCTTTAATTGCATCAGCCCCATGGTGTGGGAAAGATGACTTTTTGAGTTCACAATAGTAAGTACATATAAATTAGTAAATACGTTTCTGTATGTAATTTCATAATCTCTAGAAGCCTGTCTGTGTTTAAAGCTTAACTGTGAAATTCATTATTATAGACTTATAATACAATCACTTGTTTATTTTAATTGGAGGAGTATGTGGGCCATCTGTCTTAGGAGTTTAATTATAGCAATATAGCCGATGAAGAATAAAAATATCACTGAACTACGCTCTAAAGCTTTTTCTTCTTTTGTATCCTTGTACAACAGATATTATTGTAAAACAAATACTAAAAAACTAAATAGATTGTCTTTTATTGGGATAGAAATAGTTTTTCTTAGCAAAATTGAGTGATTCCCACAGTACCGTCCCTTTAAAATATATTAACAATACAAAAAATCCATTTTGAATTCCTTATCTGTGTGGAGATTCTTGTATCTGTCTTTTTTTTTTTTATGTCCATTTAAATATAAACTAATGACAAATAGAAGCAAGACGTATTTACTTGCATCTGCAGACTGTTCCTCCTCTTTAATTTTGCAAATCTGTTTATCTTGACATGTTACTTATCTTATTTTGATTGGTTGTTTGGCAAAAAATTGTTACATCTCTACTCCCACAGAACCCATAACCCATGTATTTATAGGGTAAGGACTAGGCAATGAGACTGTGCACAGCGCGGCAATCTGTTATTGGAACATTCATGCAATATGTTTCATATTGCATGCATTCCAATTATACAGATATGTATAAGACCCCAGCCCACCTTATGTAATCTTCTGGGGCCTCGCCCAAAGATTGTTACAGTGTCCACTTCTGCAAACTGTCAGATAATAAGTAGTGCTAGAAGATAGAGATGCCTGTGAATGTCCTTTAACATAAAAGAGGGGAGAGCCTCAGTTCCATAATAGAAAGCAATCATGCATTATGAATATAAAGCATTTTACGTTGTTCACCATGTATGCTAAACAGAAACACACAGAGGGTAGTGAAGAATACCTAATAGCACAAGTAAATTACAAAAAAGGCTTGATTCCTTTTTTTCTTTTCGTTTGTTTCTTTTTATTATTTTGTATTTTGTTGTTTTGTTATTATGTTAATCAAAGCAAACATTGTATGCATTAGTCAATATCTTACCAGTTAAATTAAGCCATAAATATATTTACTATTGAAAATATGGCTAATCAGTGCACAGCTTAGTATCACAAAATGCACTTTGGGGAAATAGTAATGAGATACACCAATAGATTTTTCAGGTAAGTACTTCATGTAACAGTAAAGCATGTGACTATTTATACCCTTGGGAAATAAATGTAAAAAAAAAATAAATCTGCACCCATGTGGCTGAATTCTGATGTAAAGAGGCAAATGAAAAGGAAGAAAAATGCATTTAAAACCTTTAAGTCAGAGGGAACAGAAAGGGCCTTTAGGGATTATAAAAACTGTAACAAGGAGTGTAAGAAAGCAATCAAACTAGCTAAAATTAATAATGAAGTTAGGATAGCTGAACAAAGCATCACTAAGCCTAAACATTTTTTTAAGTATATTAATAGTAAGAAGATGAGGACTGAGAATGTGGCACCATTAATTAATGGGGATAAGTTAGTTAGGGAGGATAGCGATAAAGCAAATGTCTTGAATATTTTTTTTCCCTCTATATACACTATTAAAGATCCAAGTACAGATATCATAGAGTATAGTAGCAATAATGGTATAAAAGATTCAAGTGCACTTTGGTTAACCGAGGATATGGTACAGAAAGAACCAAATAAGGTTAATATTAATAAATCTCCTGGACCGGATAAAATACATCCTCGGGTACTTAGGGAGCTAAGTTCAGTTTTATCTAGGTCATTGTTTCTTATTTTTGCAGATTCCCTCACGTCCGGTGGTGTGCCTCTGGATTGGAAAAAGGCTGATGTTATTCCAATATTCAAAAAGTGTAGTCGTTCACAGCCGGGTAATTACAGGCCTGTAAGTTTAACTTCAGTGGTGGGGAAGATCCTGGAAAGTTTAATAATGGAACATGTTCTAGAGTATGTTTCAAGGACTGACATAAGTATTAACCAGCATGGATTTAGGAGGACTAGATCTTGTCAAACTAACTTGCTTGGCTTTTATGAGTAAGTAAGTAGAAATTTAGACTCTGGCATAGCAGTAGATGTAGTTTACTTGGATTTTGCAAAGGCTTTTGACACAGTCCCCCATAGGCGACTAATGTATAAGCTAAGGTCTGTTGGTCTGGGGAGTCACATTTGTACATGGATAAAAAATTGGTTAATGAATAGGATGCAGAGAGTAGTTGTAAATGGGGCTTCATCATTATGGACTTAAGTGCTAAGTGGGGTGCCACAGGGGTGTTGGGGCCGCTTCTATTTAATCTATTTATTAATGATTTGGAAGTGGGTATTGTCAGAAATGTTTCTGTGTTTGCTGACCACACAAAACTTTGCTGACCATTAAAAACTTCAGAGGATGTGCAATAGTTGCAGGGGGATATAGATAGATTGTCACATTGGACTGTTAAGTGGCAGATGAAATTCAATGTTGATAAATGTAAGGTGATGCATTTTGGACTTAAAAATCCTTGTGCTACTTATACTATAAATGGCTCTGTGGTAAGTGAATCCCTGTTGGAAAGGAATCTTGGAGTTTTGGTGGATAACAAACTTAAAGGTAACAAGCAGTGCCAGGCAGCAACAGCCAGAGCCAGCATGGTATTGTCTTGTATAAAGAGAGGTATGGATTCAAGGGAGGAAAATGTAATTCTCCCTCTTTACAAAGCATTGGTAAGGCCTCATTTGGAATATGCAGTGCAATTTTGGAATCCTGTTTACAAAAAGGACATCTTTGAAATTGAAAGGGTTCAGAGAAGGGCAACTAAATTAATAAGGGGATTGGGGGAGCTTGAATATGAAGAGAGACTGGAAAAGTTACAATTATGTACGCTGGAGAAAAGACGCTTGCGTGGGGATATGATTACTGTGTATAAATACATTGTCGGGCCATACAATAAACTATCTGGGGCATTGTTCACCAATACAACATGTCAGAGGATACAAGGACATCCCTTAAGACTTAAGAAAAAAGGTTTAGGCTTCAAGTTCGGAAAGGGTTTTTCACTGTGAGAACGGTAAAGCTATGGAACTGTCTTCCAGTGGACGTTGTTATGGCAGGTTCATTGGTCAGTTTAAAAAAAAAGCTGGATGAGTTTCTGCAAACAAGGAATGTTGCAAGTTACTGGTATTAATACATAAAGTAGAGTTGATCCAGGGAAATTTCCAATTGCCACTTGGAGTCAGGAAGGAATTTTTTCCCCCTTCATAAATTTGGTGGGTTTTTTTTGCCTTCCTCTGGATCAACAGTTAGGCAGGATATGAGGATATTGCTAGATGGGTTGGACTGAATGGACGTATGTCTTTATTCAACCTCAAATACTATAAACTAAGCTTGCAGGAATTATGGATATTTAGACTTTCTTTTATTTCAAAATTGTTTAGATGTGATAGATGGATAGACAGATGGACAGTATTATATTATTGAACATTATTATGTTATGTAATTATGGTGGGAACTAGAATTCCTTAAATGTTAAATAAAACAAATGTACAACATGAAGCAGAGTCTTCTACATTATACATAATATAAAATGTAATAGAATGGTCTGTGTTCCAATTTGAGACATTTTGTCCCCCCCGTTACTGCACAGAGATTTCCTGCACCAAGCCAGCCAGCCCCTCGTCTAATGTTTCATGCCTCCTCACAGCTTTATGAGCTCTGGGCCGTAAAGGAGGTGACTCAGAAAGCAGACCTGGAAGAATCTGTGGATATCTCTGTGCAGGAACATTTGAGAAAGTTTTTCAACCTTAGGAATTAGGTGGCCTTGTGGTATATAAGAAATTTACTGAGGGTGAACTTGCCCTATAACATGGTGTAAATGATGTTATAAACTACTTATTCAATAGCTATAATTTCATTTCTAACTCTGAACATATAGTGAGAAATTTAAAATAACTTGCAGAAAAGATTCTAATCACCTACAGGGTGAACTGATTTATAGCATAACAAAGGTACTCTCCTGTGAATCGTGCTAAGGAGAGCTTTCTGTGCTAGGTTTCTGGCTGGTGAGCATTGTTTAAACTGATAGACTATTATTACAAGCTTGCAGAGATATAAATCAAATTATCTGTAACCACAATAAGACTCTGCAAGGTTTATGTAAGGGGAGAATGCAGAACTGTTTAACACTCATCTTTTTGTAATAATATATGTAAAAAGTTATTCGGATTTAATCTGAATCTGAGGAATTTATGTTGAGATAATGTGTGCATTGCCCTACAGTTCTTCAGTATTAATACTCCAGGCTGTTGTAGAAAAGCAAAATGTGAATTTTATTATCATATTATTTTATACATGGGTGAATGTAATTCCAGTACGTATCATTTGTATACTGTACATATATATCTAATGCTTGTTTACAACAACGGCTCCAGTTAATGACTGCAAACATCTGTTCATTCAATCACAAGACAATGACTGTAAAGTAATAGCAATGAAGTATGAACCAAACTGAAAGAATGAACAGATCACCTGTGCCAGATCAAGCAATTTCCAAACATATTAATCACACACGGAACAGCTTGTCAGAACTGATGATTTATTTCGTCTGATAAATATAATTCGGGCTTATGGATGGCATTGTCTCTTAGACAGGAGGTGATTATTACCATGTCATTCTTCTAAGATATATCTGTACAAAGGCATCCTTCGAAATTCAGTCAACGTGCTGTAGCCTTTGATTGGTAACTCTGTTATTCAGGCATAGACGCTTACAGGGTGATTCTTTACAGGGAAATTTTGCATAAAATTCATGCTACCCGATGTATTATTGGGTTTGCACAGTTTTTACACTGATTTTGCATTGGCTATAATATTTCCAAAGCTTTTTGAAAGAAATCTACTGTGTGAGACTCCTAGAACGTGCTATTTACAAATAATGGAAAACCAAACAAGGAAAACAAGGGGGCATATTTATTAATCATCCCTATTTTTGCCATTTCTCTATTGCAGGACATCACAATGACAAAGAGCGCTAATTTCGCCTTGCTTATAAAATGCTTGTTTACGCTTTTGAGGAAAAGTATCGATGTGGCGATGTTTGACACAGTCTTCGCCTTATTCATTGTGTTAAGTGTGGTATCACAGCGAAAAGAGAGATTGCTCTCCAGTGACAGCCATTACCAGACCAGAGAGGGTGAAATTTCAGAGTTATTTTTTTATTTAAAACTATAAATAGGTGAAATTTCGCCTTTTTGCCCCTTTTCTCCCTTTTGTTGCATTTTTTGCAGTTTTACCAGAATTTTCACCAAACATCATTACTGACTGGAATGTTCCATTAACATGACTATTTCTTACGCAGCACTATGGGATGTTCCCATATTAATGGAACTGGTTTAAAAATGATATGCAGTTCACTGAAAAACAATTTGATACTAGTTTTAAAATCCACCAGGGAGTATTACCTATTTACCATCATTTGCGCTGAACTTAAATTTTGCCACATTTTCAGCATTATCAGTGCTACTTCTTGCTACATAATTTTTTCCTTTGCTGAAAATGCGCCCTTTTAATAACTTTATAAGACAAGTTGAAAGTTTAAAAAATTGTGGTGAAGTCTTGTGGGGAAAAAAGCAAAAATAACGCCCTTTATAAATATGTCCCTTAGATCCCCATTTGACTTTATTGGTAAATAAAGAAAATCGGAACTTTAAAAAAAATAAACAATCTTAAAAAAAAAAAAAAACTTTAAAAAGCAAAATAGCAGATTGTATTACAGTAAATGCTGGAAAATAGTCTAACACCCCCCTGAGTACTTATTACGGTAGTATTGAGAAACACTCCACAATGTACTGACACCTTCCATGGACCCATTGGCAGGCTAAATAAATGGCCACTTATGCGTTTTCGCCACCTCAGACTTGGGGAATTGGAATGGCTGAACTTAATGCATTAAAACACTTTTCGCCATTTTATAAATATGCTCGAGTGGTTACCGCAGCAATTTATGATGAAAAATGACAAGCGACAAGTAGCGGTAATGACTTTTCGTCACTGGCTATCACTGCTTTATAAATTGCGAATAGTTCAAATTTGGCATAAAGGTGGAGAAAAATGTAACAAACCTTTATAAATATGTCCCAAGATCTTTGAATTTAGGAGAAAAACATAATGTGACTGGAAAACTGGCATACAGTCTTTTGATTGGTTTAATGTTAATATTAGAAACATTAACTGATTAGGGGATTAGATACAGGGGGGCTTGTATGTAGTATGTAGCACATTGTGAGTGCATGTGAGTTCCATAAAATCAGTCTTAATATTTGCACTGTAGCTATCTTACTTGTAAACGACAACTATACTTAACAATCCTCTTGTTTAGCTCTTTAAAACTACCCAGCGTGAGAATCTAAAAAGCTTACCTCTTTCCGGTTTTGAACGCCTGTGTGCTCTTCTTCCCTTCCTCCTTCCATGGCGAAATGACCAATAGGAAGACAAGCTGTTGAAGAAGTGTTTCTTCCTATTGGTAAAGCCACAGGCAAATGGAAAGAAAAGGGTAACAGAGCACTGGTTGCACAGTGCACAAGGTAATAGCTGAACCCAGGGGTGAGGACCTAGTGGTCCAGGTTCTCACCCTGGGTAGGATGAAATGGACATGTCCTTTATTGTTTTATTGTTGTCCTTTAAAAATGTATAAGACCGTTTGTGGAAAAACTGGTTATATCAATAAATAAAGTAATTTAAATTCCGTTACAGTTCCTGTGTTTTCACTGACCTTTTACAGCAAAATCAAAATATTCTTGTATGCCTGGTTCAAGGTCAAGACTTTAAAGAATTAATATATTCTTTACTGTGAGGTTAAAAAAAAGAAATTCAATCAACATTTTATTCATCGGATCAGATCAGACGTTTTTAATCATTTATTTGACAGGAACAATCTTTATTTATTGAGAACTCTTCTCCTTTTTTTTTTTAAATTTCATTTTCATGTATTTGCTGCAGCAGGATTAGATTATGGGACTGGTGATATTCAGCTCTTGATCTCTGCACCAGGTAGGAGTATCTAATTATCAGTTATCTTCTCTATGCGCATAGACAAGCTTAGTTTCTCTGTATTACGGAGCCGCCTTCAGCGAGTTCCTTTGCTAAACCCTGCAATGTCAGGACAATGCTGAATTACAATTTGAAAGCGGTTTTCATGAGTGGATTTGGACTGAAAAACTATAGCACTTCACTTTGAAATGAATGTGTTAAAACACCAGAACCAAATTTCTATTGCAATAGGAACAATAAAATATTTATGAAGTATGCTTGAGTGTGAAAATAACTAGTTTGATAACTGGGGAAATGTTGTTTCTGCATAAAGTCATCAGGGGTCAGTATATGGTTTACCAGAGAGCTTCTTCATGCTGCAAGAAAACTGAGCATTGATTGGGTAGTTGGCAGGACGTATCTTTTTGTATCAGTTCTCTATAAACCTTGAAAATTCAAATAACACATGGGGAACAAGCCTAGACCAAACTAGTAGATAGAGCAGGAACTGATTGGGAAACGAGCAGTTAATTAAACTTTCTGAACTAAAAAAAAATTGGTATTTTCCTTTGTAAAACTCCTAACTAAAGGTGGCCATACATACGAACGATAATGGGTAAATCCCGTCATTCCATGACGGGAAAGTTTTCCTGTGGCTGATGTCAGACATGCTCAGTGTGGTTAATTCAGGGTATTAGGGCTCTGGTTTTTTCAGGATCTGTCTGTGCTATAGGGTTGGAGGGATGCAGGAAGTAAATTCAAGGTTTGCGGCAGCTAAAATGTTTTACTACATTAGCAGATATTTGCAGAATCAACAATTTGTTTTTCCAATATAAGAAATGTTAAAAATATTTTTCTAACTAAATGTGTATGGCCACCTTAAGCTTTCCAAAAAATCCTTTTCATACTTCATACCAATGGTGTCAATAACTATATAATATAGAGGATTGGGAGGAATATTTGTAAAATTATACTTAAAGGAAAATTTAAGCAAAAAAAGAATTTTTTTTCTGACTAATCCAGAAACCATTGAATGAGACAATATATCCGTTGCCTTTCTAAGCATGTTGTAAGCAGAGATACACCTGTTTGAATCAAGCCTTTCATTAAGGTTAGGTATATACTGGTCGACATTTGGGTAATTCGGACCGAAATATCGGCTGTTTTTTAGTACTTTTAGGTTCTTTCATCCATTTTTACCAGGACAGATGATATCTGCCCTTATGTACATAGCTTAACTTATATAAATGGTTATTATAGTGAAGTTCAGAAGTTTCACTAACACAAAAAACGGTAGAGACTCAAATTCAATGAAAGAAAATTATTTGCATTATTTGGAGTCCCAAATTAACAGAAATTCAACTATCTATCAAGGTTACCAAGACTGAAAGGTGCATTTAAAATGGCAACAGAAAGAACTTTTTCAATTCTAGATTCATTTCCATTACTATAACTAAAAGAAAATCAATTAATTAAAATAAACTAAAATAGACAATAAAAGCTTCAAAAATCATAACCCCATAATTGAGACAGTGAGTTTGTAATTTTGGGTGCTATCATCCAAATCCAAGGCTAGCTGTAAAACTGGGTTTTCTAATGGTTTTGTGTGGTCTGCACTATTTATGGCACTTTTAGGAAAGAGCACCAGGTGTAAAACCTTTAGCATGTAGCACAAAAAATAAAACGATTTCATTGTGGCAAAAAAAATTGGTACTTGCCTAACCTGCTATCACGGTGCAGTAGTGATTAATCCTGGTTTCAATTCGGAACTGCTGATTTCTTATAGAAATATCTGAAATTCCTATTGAAAAACAGAAGAGTTCTATGGAAAATTTGAAAATGATACGGTATATTCCAAATGTATGATCAAAATGAAAAAATATATCCAATTCTTTAAGGTTCGAATTGGATCTTCGGAATTTCAATAGTTTTCATGGAACTGTCAAACTCACCAGAACTGTCGCATAATGATCACTGCATCACGGGAGCGTAGAGAAGTAATATTACATCTACCTGTTAGGGGCTTATGAAATAAAAGGTGCAAAAATTTGCCTGAGCTATTAATTTGCAGCAACCAGTCAAATATAATCTAGCTAAGGTAGACCAGTATAAAACTATCATCTGATTGGTTGCTGCAGATTAATAGTGCAAGCAAACTTTTGCATCTTTTATTACATCAACGTATTCCATGACCTAATAAAATCAAACTTCTTTTACAATAGCCATGTAATTCCAATGTGACTTATAATATACAGTACTTATATTTTAAAGTAGAATATAGTATTTCACATATTACATAAGAATAGAATAGATTAAAACAGAATAGAGAAAATAGCTAAGCCTGTCTATAAGAATAACATTTAGAGGATATTCATGACTCTACTTGTGCATGATAAATAAATATATCTAAGGGTGATACTATAACAAAAACACTATAACTCCATTTTCTAATTTATCTTATTTAATGCAAAGATATATAAAAATGTAATCATCATTGAATATTTAGCATAACCTTTTTTTTATTTTTTAAATAAAATATATTTAGCATTTGTATAATGGAATATATTATCTGTATATATAAAAGTCAATGTATGTATGTATGTATGTGTGTACGTATGTATGTATGTATGTTTTAGAAAAACTTCCAAACGGCTGGAATAATTTTCCTGAGACTTGGTATACTTATGTATAAGGACCTGGTGGAAAGCATAAGCTCCTTTACAACTTTAAAAAATGCCTGCGTACCCCCCTTTTTCAACTTTATTTTAAGTTATGTAACCTGTGTGCTGCCATCTGGTGGTGAATCAAGTAATCACCTAAGTTAATTGCACACCTTCCAAATATCACAGATTGTCCAGGGGAGTGCAATGCTTTACTTCATATTGTTCTATTGTTGCTAATCTGCCCCCTCCCGCCCCTTACCTAAACTTGTAGCTCTTCTGTGCTGTGATCCTCCATAGCAGAGCAGCAGGAAGTAGCTTTAAGTTGTACTGAACCCATTTCTGCTTCTGAGAGTCCATGGGGGGGATATTGTTACCCTCTGTCTCACTGCTGTTTACAATGGGGAGATGCAGTGGCAAGAATCTATATTACAGTCACTCAGTGATGTCACTAACCTTATGCAACCTTGTGCTTCTATATGGTCATGGAACTCCTCGGTGGCGTAATATCCTTGTATTTTACTGTAGGTAGCGTATTATCCCTTATATAAAGTGCCACTTGGGTAAGCAGCGCTGTACATTATAAAATACAGAGTATACAAACAAGGGACTAAGTGCAATTATACAGATAAATAAAAAATTAAATACAATTTCATACATAAGTTAAGAATACATATATATAAATATAGGATAAATTGATATAAGTGCAGCATGCCCTGACACATTAGGAATGAGATCCCTGCCCCAAAGAGCTTACAATATAAGTGGGTGGGACAACATACAGATACAAGGAGGGTTAGTACAAATAGCTTGAGATGGCTAACAATCATTTGTTGTGCAGGTGCTCAGAAAGGTAGGAAAACAGTCTAGATTTAAAGGTATTAATGAATGTCACCTGGCGGAAGTGAGAGAGGGAAAGACTCCCAAAGATAGGGAGCAGCAAGAGAGAATGGTTTAAGGTGTGAGAAAGCAGTGTTCGTAGGGAGTTTGTAGAAAAGAGGATAATAGACCAAGAGAGAATTGTTTAGGGTGGGAGGAAGCAGTGTTCGTAGGGTGTTTGTAGAAAAGAGGATAATAGACCAAGAGAGAAGATAATTAGGGAGGTGCAGTAGAGTAAAGAGATTTAAAGATTAAAAGAAGGGTATTGAATATGATTCTTTGTTTGATGGGAAGACACCCTATGGACTATACCAGGGTTGCTGTTTCTCTTTTGGAGGAGAGTGAGATGATCCGCGCTGCCGAGTTTAAGATGGAGAAAAGAGATATAACAGGCCGGGAGTCCAAGTAGCAGAATGTAAGTCTAGTCAAGATGGGAGATTATAAGGGCATGCATGAGCATTTTAGTAGTGGAGCTAGAAATGAAAGGGCGGATCAGTGAGTTTGATCAGTGAGTTTGAATGGGTCAGGTTTGATTAGAAAGGGTGTCGGTTTGTTGAATTTCGGATGCAGGTTCGGGTTGTATCTTTACAAAAACTGGGTAATGCCGGATACTCTGCTAGTCGATATATAAATATAGGATATTAAAATATAGAATACGTTGACACAATTTTTATAAATGTTTTACCACCACTTTTATTTGTTCACCAGCTATGACAGTTAAATTCTATCCAGGTGGCAACCTTAGATGAACAAGGAATTCCCATCAAGATTATGAGGCATGAAGGATACCAGCCATGTTTTCGTTTTTTTCCCCTGACTTTCATAGTTTGCTTTTGGACCTACCATCCTACTCCTTCTATTTAAAGAACAAACTCTTTGATTTCAGTAGCAACATTCATTAGAACAAACCCTTCTGATAAGTTCTCCATTCCATTAAGGTTCAACATCTGCAGAAATGGTGGTGCTTACTTGCAAGGTTCCGGCAACAATCCCTTGAGGGAACATGCATTGTGATCAGTAACATTGGTCAGGTGGATGGAGGAAAGTTTTCTTGTGGCTGATGTCAGACATGCTCATTGTGGTTAATTCAGGGTAATAGGGCTCTTTTTCAGGATCTGTCTGTGCTATAGGGTTAGAGGGATGCAGGAACTTAATTCAGGGTTTACTGCAGCTAACATATTTTACTGAATTTGCAGAATCAACAATTTGTATTTACAATATAAGAAATGTTAAAAAAAATTCTAACTAAACTTTGAACTGCATGATTTATAAATAAAACTCGTTATTGCCACCAGCCTTACATTTTCTGTGTTTTCTAGCTAGACAGCTCAGAAATTTGTCAACAGGACTCCTGATCCAGTTGAAAAATATTACAACAGAGTTTTTTGTCTGCCAGGATGACCTTACATATCTGTTATTCACACAATCATACACCCAGACACTTGTTATCCAGACTTGCTATGTACAATAACTAACAGCTTGCATGTATTATATTATATAGAGGAACAGATGGTAATCAGTTTGCCAAAGACCAGTTTGCAGACCTTTTAAAAGGAGGAAACCTCCATAGGCTTACCCATCGTAAATGTATAATGTCTTATTCATAAATGATTTTTCTGACCTATTGGCCTTAGTTCTTTGGCTCTATAGTTAATTCATTTCATTCACTGGAAAATGTATGAACAATGATGAATTTCTCCACTGTACAGCTAATAAACGGAGACCGTATTTTAAAGGGGAATGAAAGCCAAAACCTAAACCCCCTCCTCTTGGGTATTCTCAGGGTGAGTACTTACATTTCTACAACTAAAGAAATGCCCACAAAATGGATCACACTGCTCTACTGTCCCCCTCTTTTTGGAAGGGCAACCTTCTCAACAAGAGGAAAAATACCAATAATTACAAGAGCAGGAATTCCAAATATGATCAATCATATCAAATTACATTTATTGTGTAGAATAAAGGACATCAAAAATATCTATAATATCTATAACACAATAAAAAAATAAGAATATACATTAAAACATATATATGTATGAAAATATCCTCAGCTGGCCAGCAAGTAAATGAATAATACCAATTAATCTATAATATCCATAGTAATTAAATATAAATACCATAATAAATACCCATAAAATAATGTGCATAAAATGACCAACTACGTGCTAATAATATATCCCCTGTGAATATATAATAAATCAATTTATAGAAGCTGCATAAAAAAAGTTCAAACAAGTGAATCCAATATATTGATAATAAATAATTAAAAATCCTTGATATTGTTATTGGTGTAATAACATCCAAATAAAGTCACTTTTAGGAACGCAGTAGTTTTAGTGGGTGCAAGGTGGGATTAAACTGTTAAAGGGACAGTTCAGTGGAAATTATTAATATTTGTTTAATTGTTAGTTTGTGTAATGCCTTCTTAGTTATTCTACATATTCTTTCCCATTTTGAAAAATCAGTTGATTTCATACCCTTTGCTGTTCCCTGCTGTTGACATTAGTGTGGTGACATTTCTGGTTCTAACTCTCCTTCTTCTTCCCAGGATGCACCACATCCTTGGAATGTTCCTAACAGTAATTTCTACTGATTGGCTGTTGGATGGGTCAAAGATGCTCAGATCTCTACTGAGCAACTGAATCAACCCAGACGCTGGGTCAAGGGCAAGACCATAACGGTCTCTACTAGGGGTCCTGAAACAGGAAGTCAGTATTTCTTTTGCATTTATTTATACACAGACAGAATGCTGAATTGGCAGATTAAGGTCATTGGGATGGAAAAATACTGCTCTTTTTTCTAAAAAGCATATGTATTTGCACTGAACTTCCCCTTTAACAGAATATCTGTTGTTTATTTAGCTATATGGCTCAGATATTTTGCTGGTGTAAGCACTTATCTGGTAGTAGGGAGATTACATGTGAGTTGCCCCTAATCTAGTCTAGTATATATATTATATTATATGTATATATAATATATATACATATATATATCCTAACTCCATTTTACCATTCCCTACTACTCATTTCCAATTTGTAACCTAACATATACAGTATTATATTAAGAAGGGAGCCAGTTCTATTGCCCAAAAAGTTTTATTGTATTACATTCAAATATAAAACTTTGTTTCATTTTTAAAAGAACAGTATCAAGATTTCCACCTCTTTTCTTGTTGTATGTATGTTTTTTTATTTATTTATAAAGCGCCACTTGGGGACGCAGCGCTGTACAGTAACAAAATACATTAAAGTCATACAAGAGGGATAAATACATAGATAGTTCAGTACAGAAATATTTAATTATATAAATATAAGTGCTAGAGCTTTGCCACAAGAGTTAAGGAGGTCCCTGCCCCGTAGAGCTTACAATCTAGTTAGGTGGGTAACATACAGATACAATGGAATGGGTATAAGTGCCGGAGTGAGACGTATGCAATGCAAATAAAACAATTTGTTGTTTGCTTTCAAAGAACCTAAAACCACCACTTTACTGCCTTTAAATGTTTATCATGGAAATGAGAATATAGGTATTAGAGATGGAATACGGGTTCGACGTGAACCCGGATCCGACACGGAACCCCTCGGTTCCGAAAATCCAAAAGATCCCGGATTTCAGGACTTTGGAAGATATTTTCAATCATTTTTGAATGTATGGGGCTATTTTCAATAATTTTTGAAAATTGCCTCGAACATTAGAAAATCTTCGAAAATACAATCGGAAACTCGAAAATGGTCTCAGATCGTATTTTCGATAATTTTTAAATGTTAGAGGTTATTTTTGAAAATTATCGAAAGTAGCCCTGTACATTTAAAATTTATCGAAAATTTGTCCCAGTTTCGGATTTTCGGATCTTCGGGATCTTCCAGAGGTCTGGGAATCCGAAAACAGAACGAAACTAGTGAGTTTCGGCCAAGTCTAATAGGTATGAAACTATTTTGTCTTTGAATGAATGTTTATTTTTTATTATAGTTCTATGTTCTCCCATTCTAGTCGCTTAACGTCTACTTGTTTTTCCAATGTACCATAAATTACATAAATATTGCATCCCATAAACCACTTTTTCCAATTTACAATTAAAATAATTTCTTAAAAAATATTCTTCTTATTAATGACCTAATTTCTGTTATCATAATAGCTGGACATAAAACACATCCCCCGCATTTGTTCATCCCTATTATTTTACCCATAAATCCACCTTTCAATTGTTTCCCCTTTTGTTCTTTCATTTGACTAGGTGCCAATATATTTTTACCGTAAGCTGTGAATAAAACACAACACTGCTGTTATAAGTCTGGTGTGCGCTATTAATAGTTGAAACTGTATTATTTACCACTGTAATGTGGGTTCGAATAGAACCCAGTTTCAAAATGAATCTGTGGGTTTCGAAGTCCCGAAGAAACTTTCGGAACTCCCAGATTTCACAAAACCCAAATTTTTTGAGTCCTCGATTTTTATCGAAAATTCGCTAATTATCGAATTTACGGGCCGTTCGCTAACCCTCAAATGTACCATTCATTTTTGCTTACCCTCGAATGTACCGTTCACTAAGCCTGGAAGGATTTTTCGTTCGTTTGATAATCTTTGACTGTACCGTTTGCTAACCCTAGTAATATAATAACCATATAATAAGCTAGTAATATAATAACCATATAATAACCATATAATAAGCTAGTAATATAATAACCATATAATAATCTAGACATATAATAACCATATAATAACCTGGGTATTATATGGTTATTATATTACTAGGCTATTATATGGTTATTATATTACCAGGTTATTATAACCATATACTAACCATATAATAACCATATAATAGCCTAGTAATACAATAACCATATAATAACCTAGTCATATAATAACCATAAAATAAACTAGTAATATAGTAACCATATAATAATCTAGTCATATAACAACCATATAATAACCTAGTAATATAATAACCATATAATAACCTAGTCATTTAATAACCCAGTAATATAATAACTATATAAGAACCACATAGTCCGAGCCGAACTAACCCTAGAATGTACCGTTTGCTAACCCAGGAAGGATCGTTCGTTCGATAATGTACTGTTCACTAACCCAGGAAGGATCGTTCGATCGTTTGATAATCCATTCACTAACACAGGAAGGATCGTTTGTTTGTTCGATAATCCACGAATGTATCATTGAATGTAGCTTGCGTAAAACCTGACAATTGCCTGCCTGATTTCAGGAAGTGTTATAACAAGTTTTGGTAATAGTGACATGTTCCCCAGACCATTTATCGGGTGCCACAGCCATTTACAGTAAGTTACCACTGTTAGTTTAGCTGTAAATCACTTGGACTGTTCGAACTATCACTCTCCCATAGACTTGAATGGGTCCGAATTTGAACTTTCGGACTTTCGAACTTTCCGAAAATTTCGAAAGTTTGAAAACGGAACGAAACTCAACAGTTTTGAACATCTCTAATCCTAATATATTTTTTAAAGACACATGGTTTCTTATATATAAATCTTGTTTTTTTCCCTATAATTTCCATCAAGTCCCTATCTGCTCCTAATACATTCCATTGACTACCATTGACCATTGATTCTTTCTATTTTCCAATTTTCACAACTATAGTCCAAAACTATAACAGGTTGCTCCGAAATATTATTATAACCCTCTCTTTTCTTTTTAGGTATACGTAAACCCTCTCTCTCCGTTTTTTCTCTCCTCTCTCTCCATTTTATATTATTTATCCCGTCAGGGTAGATTTTTTTCCTTAAAGTGCATGTCCACCCCCAAAACTATAATCCCCCCCACTACTGGCCCCACCATGTAGTGTAGTAAAATCTTTACCTCACATCCCAGCTCCATAAGGTTCTCCTGTAGTCCCCCCCCAAAGTCCCAAAAACTGCCCACCAGGAGGATAGCAGAGTCCATATAGGACTCTGCCTCCTACCTGGCCTCCGGGAGAAGTTTGGCATGCGTACTGCAGCCCTTCTCCCCTTCCCTCCCCCTCCCTCCCCCTCCCTCTCGTTTTGCTATCCCTCCCCCTACCATAAAACCCCTTGCCCATTTAATAGAATATGTTCCCCCAGCCCCAACCGGAAAAAAATAATTTTAATAAAGTCCCCAGAACTGTACTTACCTTCCCTCTCACCACCGGCATTCCGACAGCCGCGCCCGTGATTGGCTGCCTCTCAGCCAATCACGGACGTGACTGCTGGTTCCGCCCCCTGCTTGCAGTGTCTCGCAAGCAGAAGGCCGGGCCGGGTGTCGGAGGAGAGAGGGAAGGTAAGTGAAGAACTGGGGACTTTCTTAAATTATTTTTATAGCGGTTGGGGCTGGGGCACTGTGTTCTATTATAGGGCAAAAGTTCTTATTAAGGGTGGATATGCCCTTTAAACCTGTTTTTAATAATATCTGATTGTTCCTTCCAATTCCAATCCTCATTCAGTGTACAATTTCTTTTCATGTGGGCTAATTGCCCCACTGGGATATTGTCTAACCATAACTTGTTATGATTGCTAGTATAATATAAGGGAAAATACTCTACCTACAGTGTAATATAAGGATATTACACCACCGAGGAGTTCCATGACCATATAGAAGCACAAGGCCGCAGGCCGAGTGCTTTTATACAGGTCATGGAACTCCGAGGTGAAGTAAATCCGTATATTACACTGTAGGTAGAATATTATTTCTTATAATACATTTCTTATACTTCCATGTGGGATACCTCCCAGCTGCAGGTACTAATAGCATAATAATATAAAAGGAAGAGCGCTACTCACGGGAATAAAGTGAACAAGTGAATAAGGCGGGTGGGCCTGTGTTTGTTCCTTGCCCTGTGATGTTATACCTGCTGTTTCCTAAGTAATTATGTAAAAAATAACTGGACTTGTTAACTTTATTCCCGTGAGTAGCGCTCTTCCTGTTATATTATTATTCCTATATAAATGAAAAATAAAGGGAGGGGGAGACAGTGGGAGGGGTAATAGAATACAGGAAGTCACTCAGTGACATCACTGAGTGATTGTAATATATATTCTGGCCACTGCACCTTCCCATTGAAAATGCCTAGCCTTATGTATATATAAGTATTAATATCTGTGGGCTTAAAATATGTTTTAGTAATCAGTTTATCTTCTTTATTTTCAATAATAAGATCTCAAAGCACAATATAATAAACAGATATTGTTTGATAAGTTTTGATGTCAAAAAACATTTTTTTGAAGGAGAATTTTGGTGCCTTCAAAAATTGCTGGTTTTAGGCCAGTCAATTCTACAGTGAAATTCCACTGTTAAAACTAATCACTTTACATTGAAGCTAGTTGTGAGAAACTACAGTCTACAGAGTATCAATTAATACAGTTAGCACTATGTCACAACTAGAGATGGGATCTGGGTCTGACTCGGATCTGTCTGACTCCGAATGTTCCATGCAAAATCAGGCGGATCATTCGGATTTCAGGGCTTTGGACCGCATTTCCTGCAATTTTCGAATTATTTTTGATAATAACCTTTAACCTTCGATAATCCTCACAAATACAATCAGAAACTCGAAAGTAGTGTCATGTCCAATCGTATTTCTTAATAATTATCGAAAATGTGGTCCGAAGTCCCGAAATTACTTTCCATTTTCGGATCTTCAGGTTTTTCCTGAGACCTGTAAATCTGAAAACGGAACAAACCAGTTTCAGCTATCTCTAGTCATAACACACTGATAAATACCTTAAAGTGCATGTCCACACATAAAACGAAATTTCATACACCTATAAAGCACCCCCCTGGTACTTGGATGCCTCAGCCATGACTGAAAGGTTTTTTTGGAAGGGACATCTTTGAAATGGAAGCAGGCAACTTGATTAATACCCCAATGTTTTTACTGTTTGCACTAGCATAGATATTATGATATATGGGGCCCAGAAATGTGCATTGATCATCTCTTTTCCAACTTGATTCATAAGGGCCAGGAGCATAACTTTAACTATAACTTTTTCTTGAAAAATTTAAAATTTGATTAAAAATTTGTGTTTGAAAATCAAAAATTGTGTTAGAATTGAGACAGATTAGTCTAATTCAGGTCCGTATTTATAAAGGCACGGTATTGCTATTTAAACCATTAATGCCTTTAACAACTGTAACTGCGATCATACATTTCTAATCAGGGTCATACAATTACATAACTGCAAAACCACAATCAGAAATGTACAATCACCTGCACAATACCACGGATGGAGATTATTATTGCATGGTATTGTATGGATGAATGGTTGTAATTGTACGACCATGGCTGTAAATTGTTTTACGTCCTCGGTATAAACCCTTGGTTTCAGAACTTTGTACACTGTGTACAATAATTGTAGCAGCACTTGCACATGGACAAGATCACCAATAGATCACACAATCATCCTTTAAGTTGAAAAGAAAATAAGTTTCATCTTTAGGTTAGGAAAGGTTTCTTTACAGTGAGAATGGTGAAACTGTGGAACTGTCTCCCAGCAGATGTGGTAATGGCAAGTTCATTGAATAGCTTTAAAACTAAAATATATTGAGAATTACTGGTATTAATACATATACTGTAGTTCCGGTTGGTACTGGGATGCTATATAATACTGAGAATTACTGGTATTAATACATATACTGTAGTTCTGGTTGGTACTGGGATAATATTGAGAATTACTGGTATTTATACATATACTGTAGTTCTGGTTGGTACAGGGATACTATATAATATTAAGAATACATGGTTTAATACCAATACTGTAGATCTGGTTTGTACAGGATGGTAACCGATATACTCGAGTATAAGCCGAGATTTTCGAGGCTTTAAAAATAGCCTCAAACCCGACCTCGGCTATACTCGGGTCATGGTAAATTTTCACAATCTGCTGCCTGCTTACCGGTACTTCTCGAGTAACCGGCTACCGTAACTTAATTCTCTCGATCCTGCTGGACTCGCACGCTGAGCTGCATGTCCGTACTCGGCGGCTGTCTAACTTACTGTCCGGCGCCGAGTAGTAGTGACATCACTACTGGCGCCGCGGCAGTAAGTTAGACAGCCGACCGAGTACGGACATGCAGCACAGCGTGCAGATGTCAGCAGGGACCAGAGAAATTAAGTTACGGTAGCTGGTTACATAGAGAAGTACCGGTAGACAGCAGCAGATTTTGTAAAGATTTACCACCTCAATCCCTGAACTGGGGGCTCTCTAAGGGGGATGCTTTTGGACCTTTCCTGGGGGGTGCTGTCCATAAAAAAAGCCTCATCCTGCCACTCAAAGGGGTTTGGACAACTTCAACTCCCAGCTATTAAAGCTGCTGGGAGTTGTAGTCTCACAAAAACATTGGAGTGCCAAGGAATGAGGCTTTTTTATGGACAGCAGAGAGTTCCCATAATTTCAACCCTCCGGCTTATACGGGTCAATCATGGGTTCTTACTTTTGAGGTAAAAATAGGTACCTCGGCTTATATCGGGTCGGCTTTACTCGAGTATATAACGGTATATAATATTGAGAATTACTGGTATTAATACATATACTGTAGCTTTGGTTGGTACAGGGAACTATATATATTGAGAATATGGTATTAATACATACACATGTAGTTCTGGTTGGTACAGGGATACTATATATATTAAGAATACTGGTTATCATATACTGTAGTTCTTGGTTGGTACAGGGATACTATATAATATGAGAATTACTGGTGATTTATACATATACTGTAGTTCTGGTGGTACAGGGATACTATATACCGTATATACTCGAGTATAAACCGAGGTTTTCAGGCTTTAAAAAAAGCCTGAAAATCTTACCTCGGTTTATACTCGAGTCAGCCTATCTCTTACCTTGTCCGCCGGCCGCGCGATCCGCATCCTCGCTCCACAGCTTCTGCGCATCCGGATGTGTCACTACCGGCGCCGCAAAGTGAGAGGCGCCAGGTAGTGACATCATCCGGATGCGCAGAGGCTGTGTAGAAGGATGCGGATCGCGCGGCCGGCGGACAAGGTAGGAGATAGGGCTTTTTTGCTTTCACAGGGAATGGCAAATACTTACAAAGAAAGAAAACCTTCTTTATTTGTGCATACTGTATGCACAAATAAGAGGATTTACCCCTATTTGCAAGTATTTGCTACTTAAGATGTTTGATAACTAAAACTCCCAGCATGCTTTATTGGTGGGAGTGTGTAGTTTTCAAACATCTTAAGTGGCATAACTTGCAAATAGGGGTAAATCCTCCTATATTTGTGCATAACAGTATGCAAAAATAAAGAAGGTTTTACTCTTCTTTGAAGTATCTGCAACTAAGATGTTTGAAAACTACAACTCCCAGCAATAAAGCATGCTGGGAGTTGTATAGTTTCCAAACATCTTTAGTGGCAAATACTACCCCCTCGGTTTATACTCGGGTCAGTGTGTGTTTCCTACTTTTTCCCCTAAAACTAGGTACCTCGGTTTATACTCGGGACGGTTTATACTCGAGTATATACGGTAATATTGAGAATTACTGGTATTTATACATATACTGTAGTTCTGGTTGGTACAGGGATACTATATAATTTTGAGAATTACTGGTATTAATACATATACTGTAGTTCTGGTTGGTACAGGGATACTATATAATATTGAGAATTACTGTTTTTTATACATATACTGTAGATCTGATTGGCAAAAAATCCAAAAAACATTTGGATTTTATGGGAAACGCTGTAGTCTGTTACCGGGTGCCTAGCTTTGTTTGGTGATTGTACTGTGTGTTCTTATCGGTCTTGCGAAGGGCCTGGGGCATGATTGCACCTGGGCCACCATTCTAAAGAGGTAAGTCCCTGCTCATTTTGGTTTACTGTTTGCATGTTTAATGCCTTGGCTACACGGACGTTACTGAGTGCCAAGGGTCGGGGGGGGTGTTCACCCAGCCCTACCGCCAGAGTCTCTTTGTATCTGGCAGTGTTACCATTTACATGTATTGTGTGATTGTTTACTTTATAATACACATTTTTCGGTGGTGGAGGCAGACCTATAACATTGCATGGAGCTTTGCTAAGACCTAGTTCACATCATTATCCTCCATCTGCAGCTCTGTACTATGTTATTTCTATAAGTGAACTATTAAAGGGTATGTCCACCCAAAATTAACATTTTTTGAGTAGCCTCCTCCCCTTAACCCTAAACAAATGGTTATTTGTAAAAAAATAAAAATAATAAGTGAAAGATAACTTACTTACCATTCTTCGCCCCACGGCCACTGCCTATAATGTTATTTCCATGAAGGAAGAAGCCTGTGATTGGCTAAGAGGCAGCTAATAATGCATGGGAATGATGGCTGGTAAGTAAGTTATGTAAGAAAATAGATTATTTGCCTACCGCTCACTGCAGCATGGAGGATTCCGGTGAGTGGGAGGGGAGAGGGGGAATGGCTCCCCGGCGCATGCCTGAGTTCCTCCCAGAGGACAGTTAAGGCAGAAAACTTTTCACACACACACAGCGCCTACTCTTCACTTTCCTGGATTTGAGTAGGAACGCAGGACAACTGCAAGGAGCAGAATAGTTTTCTCAACTACTATTTTAGACATTATTACATGCATTCCTAACCAGATATTTAGGAATAAGTATTTCCCTCGCTCTCTCCATTCTCTTTTTCTTTCCTGGGCTGAGTAACTTGAACATGTCAGAGGAGGCAGCAGGGTAAAAAGCAGTCAATCATTGACTGTAATGTCAGCAATCACAGCTTTAAATGACTGCATTAAGGAAAGAGCCTTATGTGGTCATATACTAAAACTACCTTTCGATGTTTGAGCGATGTTCCAACAACCGCCTGGCCTGATCATTTTTCGAACGATATTATGAACATATATAGAATGTAATAAGTAATCCAACTGGTAAACATCACAGGAAATGTCAGCAGGTAAAAGGCAGGCTCTCGCATTACATCATTCGACATTCATCTGGATCCAATTTCCAATTGGTGTAATACCTAGTTTATGGCAGTTAAAGTGAAAGAAAGCAACATTACAATCCATCCCAAGGATTTTATAGACACCTGATAAAAAAGTGTTGCGCAGAGTTGTACTGAGCTCAGGTTCGTTTCTTATCCTACCCTACTCTGCACCATGTTGTTTCTGTAGGTGTGCCTACTAAAGAGGAATTTCGGATGGTATGTATATGTAGTTTGAAAACTGACAATTTAAGTACATAATTCAGACAAATATAGGTTTATTTTGTATCTAGAAAATGTCGTTCGGGATTATTTTCTAGATTGCTATTTTGGACTTTCAAAATGGACACACGCTGTCTCTTCACACTCACTAGTGATCAAAGTACACCAGGAGGGACCCTTATACATATGCCTTCTGAGGAGTATGAACCCAGTTTCCAAAGCTAGATGTATGTACAGGTCTTTAATCTCCATCATTCTTTACAAAGCATATTTAACAGATTCATTCTTTATCATATCTGCATTTGTAATGCTTTGCCTGCCAATGTGAATATTCTATTGTAAGTTTTATTGTAAAATGGAAAAGACATGCTAATTCTTAAGGTTTGTACACCTGTGCGATCGCGGGTCCCGACCCGCGACGCATGATGTGTCCGAACGTTCGTTTCGGGCGATAATCGGTCCGTGTGTAGGACGGTCATTCAGGGATCCGCCAAGTCGGTTGTTCGGTGATCCCTGACCAAATATCTGTTTTGGCCCATAAAGGCCCTACACACGGGCCGATTATCGGCCGAAATGAACGTTCGTACACGTGTGTGTACATTTAAGATCCCTTCATGCCCGACACAGATATGTATGTCTATAGTCAAGCCTCTGCTAGGGTCTGCACAAATATGACTTGCACAAATGGATAACAGCGTAGTAAGACTTGAATGCAGTCACCACTGTAACATCTGATCATGTATCTAGCCCAGCGCTGGGGGAGGGAGGCGTGACTAAGAGCCTTCCTTTGGTTTGGCCATTCCATTACCGAACAAGAATAGAAAGATGGACATTCCACATTAGCGCATAATCATGCCATAGGCAGAGGACCCAGTCCAAAACAGCGTGCTTCACACCTGCCTTCCGAGACCCTGCACTAGGCATAAGCATGACAGAGATGCAATCCTGCACTGCTAAGTATCTTTATAAAAAAGTTCGACCCACCACTTAGCTTGTCTTTTTGATTTTGGCCCCTTATGTGATATGTTTGACACCCCTGTTAAAGTAAAGTGATAGCAATCCTATCTTAAACACAGGCATAGATTCCAAATATCAGTAAAGTCTACACCAGGTGGTAGGAAGGGAGGGTTGGGTTGTTTTCAGTGAGACGGACCTACATCAGAGATGGAAAAACCTGCAACAAGATGTTGTGGATCAATAATCTCAGCCATGTGTGTCAGTGTTGAAAGGTGTGTGCAACTGACTCACAGAATAATATTTTCCAACTAATAATAGTGATTTTCTCTAATGGGGTGAAAATAAAAATTATTAATTAGTTATTAAATAATTCATACTTTATTTAATTTAATTGAATTTAGCAAAATCTATATTTGTTACAGTTGTTAATATTTAGGGGCTATGATAAGGGGTACAAAGTTTCCAGTGCTGTTAATGTGCAATCAGATGTTAGTGTTATACTAGTTTGCTGCTGTTTGATATCATCGATTGGTTGCTACAGATTAATAGCACGGGCAAACTTTTGTCCATTTATTGCATCAGCCACTTAAGCACCCTCCATTATATAAACAACATGGTACAGAACTGTAGGTAGAGGATAATCGAGGACGGATTTATCATTAGACACATTAAGCCTAACTGTTGGCACTTTAATTTGCATTTACATTAAGTTTTACAGATATCCATTAAGGTGGAAGTGGAGGAGAGAAAAATCTGCAACATTAAGGTTTTTTTTTAAATAGTTTTTATTGACATACATATACATATGATACATTTACAGATTTTTACAACATAACATACATAGTAGCAGCACACAAAATACAATCAATGACAAAGTATTGGTACAAACAACAGAGATGATCGGATGTATACTCAGCAATAACATTTACTGCCTAACTGTTGATCCAGAGGAAGGTGAAAAAACCCAGAATGAAGGGGGAAAAATTCCTTCCTGACTCCAATTGGCAATCGGAAATATCCCTGGATCAACATGGCTTACATTTAGTCAATCCCACAAACTTATACCGCTTAAGAAGGTTATTTTATATAGCATATGGATTATATAGTGTAGTATGATTGTAGGGAAATCGGAGTGTCTGGAGAAAATTTTCAATATTGTAAATTTTAGAAACTTATCCAGCTCACTTTTGTGGTCACACAATGAACTTGTCATTACCACATCTGCTGGAAGACACTTCCACAGTTTTAACATTCTCTAACTTGAAAATGAAACTTCTTTGCTTCTAATATTAAAGGCAGGCCTATTCCTGTCAGTCCAAAGATGCTCTAAAGCTCAAACAAGTTATTAAAAATCCGTACAAGTTCCATTGGATGTCTAACAAAATACCATTACTATTATAACTAAAAAAAGAGAGCAAACACCAATGCTCCGAACATAGTGTAACATGTGGTTGATTACGGTATCACAGTTTGTGTTCCATTATGATTCTTAGTTTATGAACACAACTCTAATAAACAGAGTATATTCTATATATTATGCATATGTTGTACTGAGTCTAGTAGGGCAGATGCACCAACCTGCTGGTGCATCTGCCTAAATCTCTGTCCTTAATGGTCTACAGGGCAAACTTTCTATGCCTTGATTTACACCCAAACCTAGGTTACATTATCCTCAAGTACCAAAGATTCCCCTGAAGGGACTTACCTCACAGGTACCTCACAACCTGGGTGTTGCCCCCTGCTCCTGTTTCGAGCAAAAACAGAGCAGAGGGCTTCTGAGCTGACAGCCACTCTGCTTTCTGGTTGCAGTGGTAGTCGTGTTGTGGTGTGATGTCCCGTTGCGTCTTTACGACAGCCGCAGCCAGGAAGTGGAGCGACTGCCAGCTGCAGAGCAGAGGAGGAGCGGCAAGGGACCGGGTCAGGTAAGGAACTTCAGGGACATCTTTTAAACTTGAGGATAATGCAAAAACCAAAACCTTGGTTTGGGGGGGGGGTGTTTAAAGCTAACTTTATTTAGGCTGGACATGCCTTATATTTTTTCCTCATCCTTTTTTTCTTTCCTCCTGTTTCTGTTCCTTTTTCCTTTTTTCTTCTTTCTTCTTCTGCTTTTCCTCTTTTTCTGTATTTCTTTTCCTCTTTCTTTTTCTTCTCTTCCTTCTCTCTTTTCTTCTTCTCCTTCTTTCCTTCCTTCTTCGTCTCATCTACATTTACTGCACTGGGGAAAAATAATAAATAACAATTTTAATTAATTCTTCTTTTAAATAATCAAAAAAGGCCTGAAAACACCAATGATTGTTGTATTTAATAACAAACTGAACTGACCAAACATGCTAATTGATCATCACTTGTTTTCAATTCGGGACAATAAATTCAGCAAAAATGATAGGGGGGATTCCTATAACACACACTACAAACCCCTTCACTTATTATATATATTATAACAACAGAATGTTCACCCCCAAAATAAAGCAAATTTTTGCACTAGGTTGTTATTCTACTATTTTAATACCCAGCCGTATTGGGTATAGAATATTGCTGTGGTCTTAATAACCGGTGGGGGGCATTTTACAGTTGCGGCTATAAAAAGCATTTGTTATTGGTACTAAACACCAACAAAGTTAGCGCCGTATATATATACCCGTAGTATCAGACGTTTCAATACCGCAGGTTTTTAATATTCCCCTTTATTTCAGATGTACAGACTCCAATCATTTCTTTGTTTTATTTTGTTTGGTCTCCAATGTCCTCTGCTGCCGCCTCTAATGTCATTAATACGTGCTCTATACCGCTTGCTAACAAGGAAAATAAAGAGAGACCACATTAGGAGATGAGAATTTGTGGTCTTTCTTGGATGTTTTCACACAAGTTATAAAAAAAACAAGATTCCTTTTTTAGTAAATTGTTCTATTTCCAATTTTAAACTCACCGTATAAGTAAATTGGAAGAGCAACCAGCAGAACAATAACTATTATAATTATAATAGCCGCTCCTACAACAACCACTGTTGGGTTTGAGAGGTTTGAGAGGTTTTCTGCATAAAATGGGAAAAAAAATATAGATACATCAATCATGTCTGTTCATTTTAACACACGGTTATGGCTCTATGTTAGTATTTGTTTTTTCTTTACAGAGTAAAGGTTCGTACACACGTGCAATCGTCGCCGACCCGTGATGCACACCTGATAATCATCCTGTGTATGGGCACTTTATCGGCCGAAACGGCCAGTCGTTTGGAGATCCGCCCGGCGGATGCAACAGTCCCCGACCGAATGATTATCGTTCATACACATCGAGCATTGAGGTTGGCACCCGCGATCGCACGTGTGTACGAACCTTAAGACAATTCCAGAGCAATCTACAAAGTTCCCCCATCACTATAAACAGCCCCATAATGCAATGCAGTAAATTAAATTACCAATATGTGGACTGACAGTTTCACCAGCTCTGTTTAAAACTTTCTTCATAGCCATCTTCATTTTACTCTTGATGGTATGTAATCCACCAAGCACTGGTTTGAATATTTTTTCAATCCTACGGTTTCCTGCATAAAAAATTAATAAAAATCCATGTAAATATCAAAAACTTTATTCTTTCCTTTTTTAAAATACACAAACACTATGGGCTGATGGGATAAAAGGTGCAAAGGTCTTCCCATGCTAATGGGTGTACAGTATTATATAATATGATTGTGTTAATCTTACCATTTCCATCTTCTGTTTTTTGAGTCTGTATTGGAAATTCTAAATAATAAAGAGAGAAATGTATTCATTTATACAGCATTAAAATAGAAAGATGTCATTTTCCCATTATATTTATTTCCAATTATTAACATTTTACACATATATTGAAAATGATAAAAACTCATACCTATCGTTTCTGGTAAAAATGAAAAAAAGCAATAATAGCAACATAAACCATTTCATGAAGAAATGCATCTTTTCCTTCATCATTGAATACCAGGAAAATGTACCCCGTGCTGCCATTACTATAAACTGCCCCATAATACAATGCAGTAAATGAAATTACCATTATCTGGCCTTTCGGTTGGTTTATCTTCCAAAACTTTCTTTACAGCCTTCTGGATTTTATTCTTGACTCCGTGGAATTTACTAACAGCTGGTTTAAATATTTCGCTAACCTCACGGTTTCCTGCATTAAAAAACAAATAAAAATCTATGTAAACATCAAGAGCTTTCTTTATCGTTTAATTTTTTAAAATACACAAACTCTATGGGCTGATGGAATAAAAGGTGCAAAAGTCTTCCCATGCTAATGGGTGTAGCTAGAGATCACTGGGCTCCATAGCAATATTTTGGATGAAGCCCCCCAGACTGGTGATATATCACAACAACCCCCTGCCCCCACCCAAGTCAGATAATTTATTCTCCCAAGACATTTTAAAGGCATTAGTAAGGAAGAGATCTCAGACATCCTCTGACACCTCCGCCAGACATCCTGCGACCTGGACCCTAGACCAACTAAGTACATGCTGAAATGCCCTGACCTGTTTGAACCAGCATTTCACAAAATAGTCAATTGCTCTCTGAAAGCAGGGGGGTTTCCTACCTCTCTAAAAGAAGAAATCATCAAGCCCCTTCTTAAAAAACATCCCATGGATCCAGATGCAATGAGCAGCTACATACCTGTCTCCAACCTCCCATTCTTAGGTAAAGTTATTGAAAAAGCTGTCTATCTGCAACTTGAAGCAAGACTCTCAGCAAACAACATCCTGGACCCTTTACACTTTGGCTTTAAGAAACACCACAGCTGCGAAACAGCCCTAATCCAAGTCTGCAACGATCTTCTCATGGCAAGGGACAGAGGGGAATTCTCTATCCTAATCCTTTTTTCTCAGCAGCTTTTGATACAGTTGACCATGAAGTCTTGCTCAACAGACTGCAGGAGTACTGAGACATCAATAAATTCTTGCTTAACTGAGCTACAGGTGTGGATGAATGACAACTGGTTGAAACTGAATGCTGACAAAACTGAGGTCCTTGTTGTCCAAAGCCAGCGCTTGGCACCAAAACAGCCCTACCCTAAATCAACACCAATCAGGATTGGGATTTCAGACATAAACAGCTCCGACCTTGTGCGCAGCCTCGGTGTGCTCCCACTCGATGGGGAGTTGAGCTTCATAAACCAAATTTCGGCTGTAGTCAAATCTGCCTAATTTCATCTGAAGAACATTGCAAAAATCAAACATCTGATCCCCCCAGAGGATCTTCCAACCCTAGTTCCGCCTTCATCACATCACGGCTGGACTACTGCAATGCCCTTTATGTAGGTCTCCCACAAAAAGACTTGCACTGTCTGCTGCCAGACTGCTAACAAACCAGCCTCGCCACTGTCACATTACACTGATCCTTCGCTCACTGCACTGGCTACCAGTACAATGGAGAATACTCTTCAAGATTGGACTGTTGACTTTCAAATCACTGCACAATCTGGGCCCTGGATACATGAAGGACTTGCTAAAGCTGCACCACACCTCTCACAACCTCAGATCAGCAGGTTCCATAAACTTGGTCACTCCCAGAGTGCGCCTCAAAACCTTTGGAGACAGAGCTTTCTGTTATGCTGCCAGACTGAAAAGCCACCTGTTTAGAGTTCTTCCTCTATACCACAATTTACCCATCAACCAATTATTGGTCTGAGCCATGCTTACAGCGCTTTGAGTCCTACGGGAGAAAAGCGCTTTACAAATGTTATTTGTTGTTGTTATTGTTGTAAATGCTCTGGGCAAATCTCTCGAATGGGATTTACCAGAGGCTGAGCGGCTCTGGGGTAATCTCACCTGCACGTAAGTATTTAACGCCAGCTACAGCTGGCGTTAAATACTTACATGCTAAGACCCGCGCAGTCTCTGGTAAATCCTTTTGCGCCGGCTGCGCGAATGCCTCTTCTGGGACTCGCGCAGTCGCCGCAAAGCAAGACTAAACGTTGCGCTAACTGATTGTAAATTGTAAAAGAAAGGAACGCTGCGCGGCTGCATCGCTCCTCCATAAAATTTAGGTAATAGGTATAATGTTATAGTTCAGTAACATTGTCTGTGTTATTATTATTATTACTGTGGATTTATATAGCGCCAACATCTTTCGTAGCGCTTTACAATTACATGTAAACATTCACATCAGGCCCTGCCTCGAAGAGCTTACAATCTAAGCACATTTATTTGACACATATAACCAATCAGTATGTCTTTATGATTGTGGGGGAAACCGGAGTGCCCGGAGGAAACCCACGCAAGCACGGGCAGAACATACAAACTTCTTGCAGATCTCAGGACTAAAGCCGTTCAAGGCATCAGTGCTAACCACTGAGCCATCGCGTTATCCCAGCCTTGGCCCTTGATCAAACTTCCCTCTGATATACTACCTGTTACTACTACTTACTGACACAGGACACTACCAGCCCTGCCCAGCCACGTGAAACTCCTCCTCCTCTCTCCCCTTCATGGATCTTAAAGGACAATTATACTCACCTTCCCTCCGCTCCAGATCTTCATGTAGTAACTTTTACCCAGGGTGAGGACCTGAACCGCTAGGTCCTCACCCCGGGATTCACGAAACCTTCAGCAGCGTGTTGCAGCAACGCTGCTCTTGTAGGCTCCGCCCCCTCCTCCCCGTCGGCGACGAGGCCCATAGGAAGGCACGCTTGTTTCAGAGCGGGTTTCGTGAATCCCGGGGTGAAGACCTAGCAGTTCAGGTCCTCACCCTAGGTAAAAGTTACTACATGAAGATCTGGAGCAGAGGGAAGGTGAGTATAATTGTCCTTTAATCAGTTCTCTCTGGCCTTACTGACTAGGAACCGCCCACCCCAATAAACATGGCTGCAAGAGAGTGACAGTCAGGGAGCCAATCATGGAGCTAATGGGGAGGGGAGTGGGGGAGGTGTCAGAGCTACTGTTGGCTGCTGACTAGTTTTTTATCAGGTGGTCACACCTCCCACTGCTCAGACTGGTAAAGCAGTTGGTACATTTCAATCCATTTTAACTGACATTCAGCAACCTTGCAGGTCCCAAATTCCTTTGCAGCCCCCTTGGCTTCATGGCCCTATAACAATCACTGTGGTTGCCATGGTGATCCCCACACCACTGCCCGTGCTATTAATCTGCTGCAGCCAATCAGATGTTATTTAACTGCAGTGACCCAGTAACAAGTTAACATCTTGCAAATCAATATCATAGGGAAACTTTTGCACCTTATATTGTATCAGCCCCTGTATATTATATCACTCACACAGTACATGCAATATTATAATATTATACATATTAAATAATATGATCATGGAAATCTCACCCTTGGCATCTTCCGTTTTTTTCTTATTATGTACAGGACGTTCTGAATAATAAAGAGAGAAATGTGTTAATTTATACAGCCTTACAAATAGAACATGGGATTTTTCTATTATATTTTTATCTACAATTATTAATATATTACACCTATATGGTAAATTATCAAATAAAACTCTTACCTATGGTTTCCGGTAAAAATGAAAAAAGCAATAAGAGCAAAACGAGCAATTTCTTGAAGAAATGCATTTTTACTTTCACTGTTGCTTGAAAAAAAAGTTGTGAGCAAGATTATTTTTTGCAGCATTTATAACAATCTCTTTGTGATGTCATTTCCTCTGTGATGTCATCAGCATGTCCTAATTTGCATATAGGGTTTACCTTTGTTTATGTATATATCTGTTTATGGGCTTAATCACAGTTTAAAGAAATGTCTATTTATATTGTGTTTTTTGTCCTGAACTTCCATTAACATCATAGAATGTGATAAAAGCCTTATGTGTCATCCTAAAAAAATGTTAATTTTTTATTACATTTTCATTTAAGATTATAAATATATTACAAATATATGGTAAGTTATCAAATATAAATAAAACTTTATTGTTTCTGGTAAAAATTGTGCCTATGTATAAATCTGTTTGTGGGCTTAATCACAGTTTAAATGTCTAAATCTAAATTGTGGTTTGTTTCTATACTTCCATTAACATCATGCTTAATGTAAAATTTTCCTTCCCTATCGTGATTCCAATATATATATATATATACTGTATATATATACAATTCACCACAGGGACTATTTTCTTTAAATATTTCATTGAAAATTAAAAATGTTGTAAATGGAATAATATTAATCTACAAAGAAATTGTAAACAAGGTAAGAGATTTGGGCAAACGCATAAACAAGTGTGATTATTGGGCAAAACAGCTGTTTGGAGCATGTGTGCTTGGGTGCTGTTTATCAGGCGTCCAATCGGATGTGTGAATGAGGCTTAAGTTGCTTAATTAGGATATTATATAAACATGGAGCCAACAGTTAAAGGGCATGTCCACCCCAAAGCTATAATTTCCCCCACTACTGGCCCCACTGTGTAGTGTGTAAAAATCCTTACCTTACATCCCAGCTCCAAAGGGTTGCCCTGTAATCCCCCCCCCCAAGTCCAAAAAACTGCAGTGTAGTAGCTGTCCATGACTCATCCTGTGTCTGTCTGTCCCTCAACCTCGACAAGGTTTGAGGCATGCGCAGGAGAGCCCTCCCCCCCTTCCTCTCCCTCCCGATTTGGTCTCCCTCCCCCTAGCTCCTAACAATTTTTCCAAGTTATAGGTCTTGCTCCCCCAGCCCCAACTGCATTAATGTTATTTGCAGAGACTTCCCCAGATAGTTACCTACCTTACCTCTATCTTCCGCCATTCTGAACACCCGGCAGCCGCGTCCGTGATTGGCTGCCTCTCAGCCAATCACAGAGGCGGCTGCCGGTCCCGCCCCCTGCTTGCAGTTCCGTGCAAGCAGAGGGTCGGGGCAGTGCGGCGAAGGATAGAGGTAACTATCGGGGAAGTTTCTGGCAATAACATTAATGCGGTTGGGGCTGGGGGAGCAAGACGGAGCTCCGGTGGCCATTTTGGAAGCCACCATCTCTATTACCATTTGCTGTAGATCTGGTTCGTACAGGGATACTATATAATATTGAGAATTACTGGTATTAATACATACACTGTAGTTGTGGTTGGTACAGGGATACTATATAATATTGAGAATTACTGGTATTAATACATATACTGTAGCTTCGGTTGGTACAGGGATACTATATAATATTGAGAATTACTGGTAATAATACACACACTGTAGTTGTGGTTGGTACAGGAATACTATATAATATTGAGAATTACTGGTATTAATACATATACTGTAGTTCTGGTTGGTTCAGGGATACTACATAATATTGACAATTATTGGTATTAATACATATATTGTAGTTCTGGTTGGTACAGGGATACTATATAATATTGAGAATTTCTGGTATTAATACATATACTGTAGTTCTGGTTGATACAGGGATACTATATAATATTGAGAATTACTGGTATTAATACATATACTGTAGTTCTGGTTGGTACAGGGATACTATATAATATTGAGAATTTCTGGTATTAATACATATACTGTAGTTCTGGTTGATACAGGGACACTATATAACATTGAGAATTACTGGTATTAATACATATACTGTAGTTCTGGTTGGTACAGGGATGCTATATAATATTGAGAATTACTGGTATTAATACATATACTGTAGATCTGGTTGGTACAGGGATACTATATAATATTGAGAATTACTGGTATAAAGACATGTACTGTAGTTTTGGTTAGTCCAGGGATACTTTCGGATAGAACTTTCGGACTGAATTTTTTTCCCCTTCACACTCGGGTTATTTTTTTGCTTTCTTTAGTTAGGTAGGATTTGTGGGTTGGCTAAAAAGGTTGGCCTAGATGGACGTATGTCTTTACTCAATGACCTGTGTGGTCATTAAATACATTGTTTAATTACAATTGTTTATCAGTCTGGCAATAAAGCAATTAATGGATGTAAATGTGTAAATGTATGCCTGGCTAAATGTCAAGAGACCGTACAGTTTTATAGAAAAGTCTTATGATTTAACCCAACTAATAATAAATTCTCTTTGTGAGATCAAATGGTCCTAAAATGAAAGCCAACCAAATACATTAGCATGGTAATGATATAGTTTTAAGAATCTGATTATTGCTTATTTTTGAAATGCTTTTTTCAGGTCAAACAGGAAGAAACCAGTTAGTCGTTGAATTTAGAATTTCCGTATATAGCATCTGATTCCTTATGGGTTGTACCCGATTCAGCCATTGCAAAGGCCACACTATGATGGACGGCAATGCGTTTCATGCATGTTGCAGTCTGTACAATGCAATCCACACAATAGTCCGCAATCAGAGTGCATACGATCTGAAAAAGTTGATTGAATGCGCTCTGAAAATGGATTGCAGTGCATGCAACATGGCCACCTACACTGACATGCACTGTGCTGCAATTCTCGCGCACTAAGGGATAACAAGCATGATCGTTAGCACGTGAGAAATCATGTGTCTAATCTATCAATATCAGTAGCAATGGTTTCAACTTCTCTTGATTGGCCCATTAATCTTGCATTCTCAAGTTCCTTCTTCCTTGCTTGAATATCACGGAAACGTTGGAAGATGTCCACCTTTTGTTTCCACATTCAATTCTCCACCCTCCTACCTACTACAGATACCTAGCTTTTGGCAAAGTATTATAGTTACACAGATAATACCCTCATAAATCAATTAAAATCTGTGAACCATGGTACTCCTTGAATCACACATTGGACTGTAATAAACAGACACTTGGGCCCTCCTCAGGGGTTTGTCAGGGTCCCAAAAAAAATAACAATGCCCCAGGAAATCAGAAACTAAGACAACGCCTGACATGGGCTATGACTAAGGACCCGATTTTTATATCATTTGACTACGGGACATTTGACAGCTGTATTTAACAATAAAAGTTGCATTCTACTGTGAAATGCAGTAAATAGAAATCTGAATATTGTTTGCAAACATGCTTGACCCTGGGGGTAAATGTGTCTGTTATACCAAGCTGGTGAATAACCCTTTATGACTAATGTACTGTGCCATTTGAAATTATCACTGTGGACCACATCAAAAATAATGAGGAAGATTATTGGTAATGTCCTCCCCAACATAATCGTGTTATTAAATAGAACAATAAAAAATCAAATGGAAAAACACAGAAATCATTTTTTTTACATTTTCACATATTTATGCAATCAGAATGTATTTATTGCCCTGGTATCCCAGGGGTGATTCTGTTTATATGTTAGATTGTACTGATCATCTGTCTAATATATAGCCAATTACAGCTGATATAAAACTGGAGTTACATTCCTATTAAATCTGGTTCCTTTTAAGTGCATGCCTACCCCAACTGAAATTTGCCCCAATGTTGGGCACACTGTGTAGTGTTAAATGACACCTACCTTTCTCTATTTTTGCACATGATTCTCCTGCAGGGCTAAAATACATTCCAGGAAACTGAAGAGTAGGATCCTTTCCCTGGTGAAATCCGTTTCCGCCTCAAACTGTTCCTCATAGAGATTTCTGGCATGTGCAGTGGAGTTCCCCTCCTCCTCCCCCTCCTTCCTGCTGCTGTATATAAGTGTAAAAAATCGTAAAAATCAAGTATTGTATTTGTATTGCCGCATTACCTAGACCTCGCTAGGTTGATATGCCCCAGTCCAGGATTTAAACTTACTTACCAGACCTCGTTCAATCGCTCTCCTTCTGCTGCTTTTTTCGATCAGAAAAACAGCAGAAGGGGCCTGACTGGCAGTTGCTCGTTGATTGGCTGAGACTCAGCAAATTACTGAGCTTCTGCTAGGCCAGTCCCTACTGCTGCTTTCATATTTGGAATAAGCAGCCGAAGGAGATGGTCGAGGTTATGGGGCATTGCAAGTACATAATTGATTTGTGTGTGTGTTTGGGTGGGGGGGTCGTTTAGTGGAGATATAAATGTTAACTGAAAAAGGAAAAAAATGTGAAACACATGCACCCTCCATAGACTTTTAATACAAAAACACATTGCATCCATCTATCATCTATCCTATTCTGTATATACATGATAAATATAGGAGCTAAGTATGCATGCAACAGGAGGTTCCTTAAAGGGCATGGTTACCCCTCCATTAACATGTAGTGCTACCACTTCCTATTAGTGAGGGTGCAATGAATTGGTATATATGTATTGGTAAAGGGTCTGGCTCTTGTGCACTCTTCTTAATACCTAAAGCTACTGCATACCGCTCTATATTAGTCATCACGATCGCCTTATTGCATGTATATTTTATACTCCTTACTGTTGCATACTTTAGTAATTAAATATTATGTTTGAAATGCTTGCCAGTCTTATCATTATTTATCTGCCTCTGGAAAATGTGTTTGTGTCAATATGTACATAAGAGAACTTTGAGTGGGATATTTGAGTGGGATATAGACTTTGAAATGCATCTTAATACAATTTAGAAATAGAGCATTCTACTGGCAAGCCAGAAAATCACCTTTCAGCGTATTGTCAGCTAACCTTCTACTGTGTTCTTTCTGAAATCTAAATATAGTGTTATTTACTGACTATTTACTGAGTGTAATTGATTTTAAAGCGTGTAATTGATCTTTCAACACTTACAAATCCCAGGATAACAGGAATCATTCACTGACATCTTGAATGTTCCGAGAGCATGTACTAGAAATAAAAAATCTTACAGTACATTGTACAGGAATAAACACCCAATGAACACTGTCTAAATAAGATCAGGGTTTTCTCACCCATATCCTTTATTTATCAACACATTTAGTAGGTATTTAAAGCAATGATGGATTGTTTGCCTCACAGGTTTATAAAATATGCTTATGGCAATTTGTCTCAGATGTCATACCTACAAACCATACACATTGAAACACAAACAGGGAGATTCAATAAAAGTTCTTATCGTTTAAAATGGTGCTAATTTTGCCCCAACCAATCAGATCTTATTTAACATTTGAAAGCTAACATCTGATTGGTTGGGGCAAATATCTTCAAAAAGATACAGGGTGCCACAAAAATGTGGTTGTGGTGGACTAACTGTGGCTGGGGAACTGGAGGGCTGACTTGACACTGGCTGGTGAACTAGAGGCCTGACCTAAATGGCTGCAGAACCCTCCAACCTTCCAGTTCAGCAGACAATGATACTAGCCACTGTTAGGTCAGCATTATATGATATTATATATCAAATAATGCCTTCATAAAATAAAATGAGGATCACAGAAATAAATATATAACTAAGGCAGTAAGTAAATTAATAAAGAAAGATAGAAAAGCAAAAGCCTGGTACACATGCAGTTGATACTGCAATAAAGATGATACCCATATATAGGTTATCCCACAAACCCGTTATATCAAAATTGCTGTTTAAACCATTTGGCATTCTAGTATTAAGGATGAAAATCCAACGAGCCTCTGCCTTATGCAAGGCAACATCCAATGGACCTCCTCATTTGCCTTCCACAGAGGAGCTTATGCGTTGGATACCTTGGACTGAGAGGCAAGATAAATCATTTTGATTACAAAAGAAAAAATGTCTAGCTACCGGACTACGATACTTGTTCACTCTAATGTCCCTGGTATGTTCCCTAATGCGCGACTTTAAAGTGCGTGACGTGCATCCAACATATTGAACATGTTAACAGGTTTGATGGAATAAGAACATCCAGTGGCAGTACTTTTAAAAGAAGTTGTAACCTGTATGTAATTACAAGTAAGGCAGCGGTTTTTTCCGCACTTGTAAGTGCCTTTATATCTAAGCCAACTTGCTTCAGAATGGTTCTTCCTGGAGAACCAACTTGGAGATAGGATGTTACCCAAGGTAACAGCCCTCCGGGATACAAATTTAATCCCTCTATTCAAGGTGTCCCTTAGTAGGGAATCTTCATGTAGAATAGGTAAGTATTGTTTGACAATCTTAGTAATTGCTGTATACTGACTGCTAAAATTGGTGGAGAACACCACGTGATCACCTGGGGTGGGCAAAGGTGGCGTGTTTGTAGGCAAACCCTTGTCCAACCTAGATCTGTATGATGCACCCGATATATAATGACTGGGACCCTGATCCAAAATTAAATCATCCCTATAAGGCCATCTATAATGTTTCCATTTCTGCTTATCTGCAACTGCTTTGTTTGAAGTGTTTCGTTTATCTATCAATGTATGAGATAGGGGAAGGTCCTGTTCCTTGGTTGTTGTATATAACAACTCCCACTTTTTACCTATGATTAAGTGCCACATTGGTACGAAACGTGTCAGGTAATGGGACTTGGTGTGTTCCTGTTATACTAACATGTTCGATTAAATAAAGTAAGTTTGATTTTACTTACCTGGAGTACCGGTTTCTTCCATCGGTGTGCACGTCCGACTGTTTGTGGTGTGGATATTTGATACGTTGCTGAAGTGACAGGCTTGGGGCTTGCTGCACCCGAGCCACCTCCTGAGCTGGGTGAGTGTCTACATGCTACTTCTTACTGTGTCTAAGTTTGATCATAACAGCCGAGGCTTGAACAAGATTGATTTTCCTCAGCGACGGGTCTGGGGCATTAGCACCTGGACCAGCTTCATTCATGTGTGAGTTGTATGTTTAAAACTGCACATTTACCCAAGCTTTTTTCATCTTTGACTTCAGCCCATTTGATAAGGCTTTTTTAAGTAGCATTGAAGTGGTTCATACAGACACACTCATGTGCCTATTTGCATTTATCAGCAGCTGGTTAACTTCAAAATGTGGGTAAGATCGAGGTGTTTATAGAAGTTGGCCAATGCCACAGCATGGGTTAGAGTGATCGCTGGCACTAGAGTGTTTCTAGTAGCAGGTCAATGCCATAGTGTGGGTTACATAATGCGCTGGCACTTAGGTGTTTCTAGTAGCTGGTCAATGCCACAGCATGGGTTAGGCAGAGCGCTGGCACTAAGGTATTTCAGTAGTGGTCAATGCGGAGGTAGTGTGGGTTAGGCAGAGTGCTGGCACTTAGGTGTTTCTAGTAGCTGGTCAATGCCACAGCATGGGTTAGGCAGAGCGCTGGCACTAAGGTATTTCTAGTAGCTGGTCAATGCGATAGTGTGGGTTATACAGGGCGCTGGCACTAAGGTGTTTCTAGTAGCTGGTCTATGCCACAGCATGGGTTAGGCAGAGCGCTGGCACTAAGGTATTTCTAGTAGCTGGTCAATGCCACAGCGTGGGTTATACAGAGCGCTGGCACTAAGGTGTTTCTAGTAGCTGGTCTATGCCACAGCGTGGGTTAGGCAGAGTGCTGGCACTAAGGTGTTTCTAGTAGCTGGTCAATGCCACTCGTGGGTTATATAGAGCGCTGGCACTAAGGTGTTTCTAGTAGCTGGTCTATGCCACAGCGTGGGTTATACAGAGAGCTGGCACAAAGGTGTTTCTAGTGGCTGTTCAATGCCACAGAGTAGGTTATATAAAGTGCTGGCACTAAGGTGTTTCTAGTAGCTGACAAAATAATAGAAAAAGTCCTCTGCACTCGTACTAAGTGTGGGTGCTCACTCCTCAAAAAAATCCAACCCTTGATGGATTAAACATACGAGAATAACGTTTCGGGGGATACATGCCCCCTTCCTCAGGTGATCACCTCACCTGAGGAAGGGGGCACGTATCCCCCGAAACGTTGTGAGATGTGGTTTGGTCTATATTGAATAAAGTTACGGTTTGGAGTGCCACCCTTGCTTCTTCGTTATTCTTGTTTCTAGTAGCTGGTCTAAGCCACAGTGTGGGTTATACAGACTGCTAGCACTAAGGTGTTTCTAGTAGCTGGTCTATGCCATAGCATGGGTTTTACAGAGTGCTGGCACTAAGGTATTTCTAGTAGCTGGTTAATGCCACAGTGTGGGTTAGACAAAGCACTGGCAGCTGGTCAATGCCACAGCATGGGTTATACAGGGCACTGGCACTTATTTGTCTCTAGTAGCTGGTCAATGCCACAGCATGGGTTATACAGGGCGCTGGCACTTATTTGTTTCTAGTAGCTGGTCAATGCCACAGTGTGGGTTAGACAGAGTACAAGCACTAAGCTGTTTCTTGTAGCTGGTCAATGCCACAGTGTGGGTTATACAGACTGCTAGCACTAAAGTGTTTCTAGTAGCTGGTCTATGCCATAGCATGGGTTTTACAGAGTGCTGGCACTAAGGTATTTCTAGTAGCTGGTTAATGCCACAGTGTGGGTTATACAGGGCGCTGGCACTTATTTTTTTCTAGTAGCTGGTCAATGCCACAGTGTGGGTTAGACAGAGTACAGGCACTAAGCTGTTTCTTGTAGTTGTTCAATGCCACAGTGGGGGTTATACAGAGTGCTGGTATACAGAGTGCTGGCACTAGGGTGATTCTAGTAGCTGGTCAATGCCACGGCATGGGTTATACAGAGTGCTGGCACTAAGGTGTTTCTAGTAGCTGGTCAATGCCACAGTGTAGGTTAGACAGAGAGCTGGCACTAAGGTGTTTCTAGTAGCTGGTCAATGCCACAGTGTGGGTTAGACAGAGCGCTGTGTTATGTGGTAGCATTGTTATATAATACCTATGGGAGAGGTTTCATTGGATTATTCATTGCAAGGCTCCACCAGTGGGTTGAAAGGCTTTTAAAAATGAAGAAGCAGGAGCACAGGTGCTAATGTGGTAAAGCATTATTAATGGCTAAGTTAGCATCAGAATCAGAGGATTTTCTTCTGATTAAATAAAAAAAAAATTATATAATGTAGGGCACCCCTGCCCACTCTCAACCGCTGTGTTAAAAAATTTTTTTATATAACGTTACTTACAGACCCTCGATCTTCTCCCTGCTTGCTAGAACTTGCAGGCAGGGGGCTGGACACGGATGCCCTACACAACAGAAAAAGGATTAAACGCTAGGTGAATGGCCAGCCATGGATGGATTTGGATGGTGGGAGGGAGGTGGGAAAGGGGCTCCCCTGCACTTGCCACTGTCCTCTCAGAGGACAAGGAGGAGGCAGAAACCTTTTGGAGAGGAAGACACCTCCTACTCTTCATTTTCCTGGACTTTTGTCAAGCAATACAGGAGAACCATAAGGAGCAGAGATGTAAGGTAAGGATTTTTTTTAAACTACAGTTTTAAAAAATCAGCCAGTAGTGGGTTAAATTTTAGTTTTTGGGGTGGACATACCCTCTATGTCTGATAAGACTACCTATTATATCAGAAAGACTTTTAGACTATGTAGGTACACACAAGCAGATTTTTTGGGCCAAGTGATGGTGTATTGGTTGGTCAGAAAAATTATAGCGATTGCGAGGTCTCCTATCGGCCCCACTATCAGTTGCGGCAACTGCCAGCTGCAAGCGACAGTGATTTGTCCTGGCCACTAGAGGGCGGTTGGTCGGGACAAAAAATATATTTAGATAATAGGTATATCTAGCAATGTCCTGATTGGTTGGTTTCCTCGATATTAACTTGTAAAGGGTTTTGGATAAGTTTATCTTAATGGATTTATATAGTGTGTCTGCCATATTAAAAATTGTGTAGACCAACAGCACAAAAAAAAGGTGAAACAGGCTTTAGTTTCACTTCCCATATTTCATTATTGCCATATAATCAATGAAATGAACACTGATTCCAACCTGCCCCAATTAGTATTTATTTACAACTCCAAATTTGTTTTGTTTTTGCTTTTCAGATATTTTCGTGGTTCAAAATAATATTAAGAAAATAGTCCATCTGTAAACAGATACGTGATGCACTGCCAAAGATGACAATCATATCTACACAGTTTCCTAAACTGAACAACAACCGTGTTATGTGTGTACTTCAGGGAAGCTCTGGGAAGGTTATTTGGGATTTTGGGGATGCAGCCAATCAGTGGAACTTTTACATTCCTGATGACATCTTTTGGTTTGATACAGTATTATACAAATGTGACTGGCACAGCCTATGATGTAATAAAGGTATGTGGGTGTTAAAGCAAATGTACATATATAAAATGAAACAAGGCAATGACAGTACATACATATAATACATTATATTATACACATATTTATACATTGTCATTGCCTTGTTTTATTTTCACAGATCAATAGAATAGGACGGAGAGGTGGGGGTGAGGTTTCCCAGAGCTTGTTTATAGGGGGGTCCAGGGTTGAGCTGCGAGACCCCCAAACATCTGGCCCCGTGAATCCTGGAATTAACGAACAGCTGAAAATCCTCAAACATTTGGGAATCCTTGAACGTTTGAAAATCCTCGAATGTTCAAAAATGTTTGAACGGAGTTCGGAAAAATGTTCGGAAAGTAGTTTGGATCTGCAAACCAGCCATCTCTACTGTGAAATGACATAATCCGTTTTCTGCCACTTGTTGTTTAGTGATCCTGCACTGTTAATTGTTTGAATGACCCAGTGTTTTCCCAGATTCTGCTCTCCACAGCTCCTTTGGTTTCAGGTTGTCCAACCATGGCTTAAGACTTTCCCAGGACATTATGGAGAACCGTCTGGCCTGATAACTTTGTAACCGGTGCAAAGCATTATCCAGTTGCATTAACCAGTTGCATTATCCAGTTGCAAAGTAAGAAACCGATACCTTGCAAGATGTTAGTATAGATTCAATGTGTGGGTCCAGCATTAGGGTATATTAGGCCCTGTCACAGGATTGCCAGATTTATCTGGCACCAAAGTAAATGGGGGCGGGGCAGGGCAGAGAGTGGGCGCATGCGATTGCTCAAAAATTGTTGATTGCATGCGTTACCAAACGGACATGCATGCGCATCGGAAATCGCATTAATTTTTACGTTCCTGCGATTTCCATGTTATTTAAGATTGCAAGCAAAATCACATGTGGAAACATGTTAGTGTGGCCTAGCCCTAAGGGGTACGTAGTTGCTGACTTTTCTTGCTTTTTCCCTGACATGTCCAATACTAATGCAATACAGGCCTGCAGTGGTTTTGCTGAGTGAGCAATCCACTAACAAAAAGTTTTTATGTTCTTTGCTGATTATATCTGGACTTTTGAATGTACACAGGTGTAGTCATCATTGTTGGACAAGTGAAATATCTTGTAATTTTCTTGTTTCCTTTGGATCTTTACCTATTGGTTTATCTTACTATATATTTTATTTCAAACAAAACACAACACTCTCGCTAATTGTATCACACAGCCACAGCTATATGCAGCTCCCATCCTCTAACTGATAGGGGTGATAGGATGCGCAGTTTATGAACAGCTGGGAAGCACCTGACAAATACACGGTGTAATTATGCACAGCAAACAAAACGAATGAATGTGTGGGAAAAAATCCAGATCCTGTGATAAAATGACACTGCTTAGTCAGCATAAAGAGAACTTAAAGAAACAGCAAGGTCCATAAGCCAACTTGCTGTGAGTGTAATGATCCAACTGAGTATCAGCAGGTGCAGTGACCTGAACAACCAATTAGCAATTTGATATGATTGTGTTTCATTAAAGGAAAATATTTTTGTTGTTGTTTTGGGTAATTGCAATACAGTGAGAACGTGAAATGAATTATTGTGTAAGGAACACACGGTTCTTTTATAATAGAAAGCAACAATATGTTAAATCCTTATAACTGTTATTCATGGCCTAATGGATTATAGTATAATATAAAAGACCCATGAATATTCTGTAGATTATATTTTTACAATTATATCCCCCCCCCCATAAAATATAAACAAATGAGCAAACCCTACAAACACTGCAAAACCACTACCACACAAAGTTAGAAACCTGACCACCAGGGGGCACTGGTATGCAACAAAGGGAGCCAACCAGCAATAAACTAATATGTTATAAGATTTATATTTATGCAATATAAGGATATGAGAAGTCACCTTGAAGCTACATGACCGGTATAATAAAAAGGAGGCAACAAACTGTGTAAGTGATGTTGCAAAAAACACATTGAAATTACATTACAGAGTACATCTCTTCGCTTTCTTTAATTAATCCATATTGAGTCCTTGGTGGAGGACCCTTGAGGGAGCAAAGAAAAGGGGAACTGTTTGTTGCCTGTATAATAGCACCCACCCTCCAGCCGTAAATTCTATTTGGTCCTAAAACTGCTCTGTGGCTTCTTGTGTACTTAGGGCTAGGCCCCACTAGGCTATTTTGGTGTACGCTATGTTACCGCAGAGCTCAACACACACCAATAGAAAAGGATGGGTATGGACTCACTATTTCCACTGCCCAGTGCTGCCCTACCCTTTTGGTGTGCACCGCATGCGCTCTGATTCCTTTGCTGTAACCCTATCACGGCTTATGTTATGCACACCAAAAATAGTGATCGTATGCACAGCGAAAAGGGTAGACATCGCTGGGCAGCGGAGAGAGTGGGTCTATCCTCTTCTATTGGTGTGCGCTGCGCTAACACAGCACACACCAAAATAGCCTAGTGGGGCCTAGCCCTAAGTACATGGAAAGTTGCGCAATTCTTGTGCGCTGCCTAGTGGCGCCTTGCCCTTACTTTTGTGTGCCTGTCCTGGACCCGAGTCTCCCCTTGAACTACAGCCTTTTCTCATTCACTCACGCTAATCATTACATCTAACTTCTATTCCTGCCTCTATTCCAGTCCTTAGTATTGGTTTTAGGATTTACTGTTGGCCTGTTTGATGAAGTACATGTACACTCTTGTTTTCACTTACCTTTCTACTAGATGCAAAGTTTTACGTTTGCCTTGTTTTTTTTGTTGTTTTGCTGTGATTTTTATAATTTTTTTTATCACTATCACTATGATCTGGCAACCCAGTTGTCACTTTTACCTTTAAAAGTTCATACACACATGCGATCGCAGGTACCAACCCGATATGCATAATGTGTATGCACAATAATGGCTACTTTGTTACTTTGAACTTTACGAACCTTGCAAAAGTGAGGATTCAGCATTTTAAAAGTTATTTGTTTTTAGGACGGATTTGCCCTTTAAGCACTGACATGCCGACTTGCTACAATGAGAGCTGCAGCAGCATGAGATCTCACTGAATTCCAGGTGGAGGAGACTCCTTCCTATATAATGAAGTTAGACTGGAAAAAGTGATAAAATCTACTATTTACAAAAGACAGGAAAAGGAAATGAAAACTCTGAAGTTAGTAGAAAGACCTAAGGTGAATGAAAAAGGGTTTACATGTCCTTTAACATTTGTTTAAAATCTGAACCAACCTGCATCATTTATAACTGACCTTGTGATATACAAACTTGATGTCCTCCTTGAATTTAGATGAAACTGGCTCCCTTTCTTATTAGTCTATCAAAAAGCATTGACTTCCCTCCAATTTTTAAAGGTCATTTACAGAGAAATTAGTCAAAGTTGGCTTTTTAAAAATGTCAGCATTATAGCTACCGTAATTCGTGCAGTCGTCTTTCTCTACAGTGGACCATTCTAGACATCCATTTCATTATTAGATATTTAGGAATTTCCCTACCAATGTTACTATTCATTCTAATTTACATTAAACTCTTTCTTGCACAATTAACGGTTATGTCATTTACACGTCATTTACAAAACAATTTATAAACAATATGGTCCATACATATAGAACAAACTGAAAATGTTTTGGTACAGGGATCAATAAAAAAAACATTTAGGGCATTTATTAAAAACAAAAACTGGGACTTGTCATTTATCTGCCTACAATCCCAAAACGATTTTTACCAGTTTATTACATGTATTTGTTACAAGATATTTAATGATGAGTTCTGGTAGCCTCCCTCTGCTCAAAGAGCTTTTTATATGTTTGGGCATATGCAGAAGAGGCAGCAGGTGAAACAGCAGTCAATCATTGGTTGTGATGTCAGAAGTCACAGCCTTGATTGAGTGCATGAAGGGAGAGGCCAGCTTACTCTGCCGGAATTGGGACATAATAATCTTTAAATATGTGGTTAATAATGCAGGTAATAAAGTGCAAAATAAATCAGCTGGATTTGGGGCAGGTAACTGAAAATTGACCAGTTTTTTTTTAAAGGGCATCTATAGAGAGAAAAAATTTTTTTTTTTCTTTCTTTCTATGTGCTCTATAATTCCCCCCAAACCCCAGAGTACCTTTATTTTCTTTAGTTTCCTCCTCTGTCCTCAGATATATAAGTTAAAAGAAGTGAAGATTTCAATACACCACTTTTTGAGCTTGAGCTGTCAATCAAATCCCCTAACAGCATGCCAGTATAGTGTGTAGGCTTACACAAGTTTTAAGGCAAGTCTCCCAATGACTCCTTCCTGCTCACTAAAATGCCTGGCAAATACTGGGTTAAAAACAGAAGTAAAGGGAAGGAGAAGTCACCCTCCTCCCCAAGCTTTCACCAATTTATTGGCTGTCAAAGGGCGATCGGGCAGCAGTGATAAGGCAGGACGTAGGTCTCTCTTAACTCAACCAGAAAAACAGAGATACTTGCTTTCTACAGGCTTACATACCAAGGTTTTTTTTTTTGTTTACAAAGTTTAGAGTGATGTGTCATGTGTTGGAGGATTAATGCGCATGAGCAGCTTTTTTCACAGTCTTAATTTAGTACCGGACTACTTTAACAGGGCAATGACCAGAGAGGGGAGGGGAGGTGGGGAGCTCTGCAGTAAATAAGACCGTGTGCAAATATGGAGCCACAGAGGAAGGTAAGAATAAGTCAGAATACACTCTCCTTTTTTATGTCTGGATTGGAGCAATGTATGAATTTCACTATAGATGCCCTTTAAGGGTGAACATGCCCTTTAACAATATTTATGTATATCTTGAGCCCTTCTACAGGGAATATCAATCTTGTAATTGAATTTTCTATTATCTGGTTAGGTCATAATCGGTACACATTAGATCATGCAGCCACAATGCAAATTAAAGCCATTATAAATAAATTAGGACAGGTTATACATTTAATTTGATATGGTAAAGTTAATTCAAATAGCTCCCCTGCACATGCCAGAAGAAAGTAGCAGGCACCGGATGACACACAGAGAGGTCCTACTCTTTTTTGATCTTTGATCAGGCCCTGCAGGACAACCATAAGGAGTTGAGAAGAACCAATCAGATGTAAGCTTTCAAATGTTAAGTAAAATCTGACTGGTTGGGGCAAAATTAGCACCATTTTAAACGATTAATTGAATAACCCTGTATGTTACTATTAGTGATATGAACAACATTTATATACAAATATAAACCCTGGAAAGACTATGTTATTGTTATTGTCACAGCTAAGAAATTTAAAGCAGAGCCTCCTGGAATGGGACCACGCTCCCTGATATTGCTGTCACGGCCACACTCCCAAACAATCACGGTCAAGCTCATGCTCAAACCATCAAGGCCACGCCCCCAAAGATAACTGCCATGCCCCCAAACATCGCAATTGTGCCCCTAAATGTTGTGACCACGCTTCCAGATATTGTGGTCACCCCCCCCCCAAAAAAAACAAACATTATGGTCCACCCTCATACATCATGGCCACACACCCAAACATCCCAGGTCTGTTCCCGAATCACACCCACATACACAAACATCCTGTCCATGCCCCTAAACATCACAGGCATACCCCCAAACACCAAACCCACGCCCTTAAATGGCACAGCCAAGCCCACGCTTTGAAACAATGTGGCTATGCCCCAAATATCGTGACCAGCAAATGTCACGTGCAAGCCTCCTGGACACCACAACATCACAGACACGGCCCAGACGGTCCACACCCTAGAATGTCGTGCCCTCACCCACCGCAACATCGCAGACATGTCCCATCCACCTATTCAAACTGGGACGGTTGGGGGGTATGGACTACACAGGAATAACCTGCATTACCTTAAGCACCAGACACACACTGCCCACATGTCACACACTTCACAGACAGTTACAACTAAAAGAACAAAGACATCATGGCACTTTCAATTTGAACCAGAAACTAACTTTATTGATTGGGATCTAATAGCCAATATAAAGTGGTCCTTGTGCAAGGATAAAGTGTTAAAGTGCAACAAGGTGACATACTGCTAACTAATGTGCAAAAAATTGAGCACGCTTAATAAAAACACACACCGCTCAGACAGCGCAAAATAATTTAACAACACAGACAAAGAGCCAGCACATCACATGATTCAGAGACACTGATGTCTGTCAGTCACTCAAGTGCTGCGATTTTCAGTTGTAAGGGCTAGGCCACACTGCTGTGCTTTTTTTGCGTTTGCGCTTGCATTTTTTTCATATCATTGAAAACGCGACAATGCACCGAAACCGTGCATTTGCATTGCAGTGTGGCCAGGCCCTAATCAACATTTTTTCTCAACGGCAAATTCCATGTAGCATGTTCCCGAGTAGGTTCACCACAACATTTGTATATTTACACTCCAAGTGGAAAAACTGATAACGTTGTATATAAGGTTTTGCAATAAACATATGTGCTATACGTCCCTCAACAATGTCACCTCCTCAACTCATAACTTTTAAATACATGACGTACATTACCAGTTGTGCACTTCTTTCCCCCGTCTCTTCCATCTAAGCCAAACACACACCTGCAAGTAAAAAATACTATACCCACATGTGTACACGGGCAACGCCGGGTACGACTGCTAGTATAATATATAAATAATACAATGTTGACAACCACCACCTGGATATATCAGTTTCCATCACAGTGCAGTAGGTACAGTAAGTGCTGTATATAAACCCAGTCTCAGCAATCACCTCTGGTAGCTGCAGGGTTAATGATACAGATCTCTATGCTGCTGTCAATCACAGGGCACACGGGATACATTTTAGAAAATAATAAAAATGCTGCTTCTCACTCACAGCTCAATTAACAATGTAACAATCTGTTGTATTCAGTAAGATCAACTTGGACTTAAAGTTTAGTTGTTGAAGACGTTTCGCTAGTCATTCGACTGGTTTTCTCAATTCAGAATGACTTGTCAAGAATCTGTTGGCAATATAAGTACCTTGAAAGTCCCAAAATGCTGTTTTGATACCTTATCCTGGGCAGTTTCAATAACACCACCCTTAAGCTGGGTACACACGATTAGATATTTCGGTCCGATCGACCGATAGTTCAGTGTATCGGTCGATCGGACTGAAATTATGGAATCCGAATGTGCCCATCCGTCGCGATCGGACGAAAGGACGATCGGACAGGTGGAAAACCTCGTCCGATCGCGCGGTCCTCTATGGACCGCACGATCGGTCACGGTGACTATCGGACGCGGCTGCTTTTGCCGCGACCGACAGTCCTTCCTCCTGGCCGACCGTTCGAAAGTATCGAACTCGGTCAGGGAAAAATCGCTAGGTGTGTACCTAGCTTTAGCCTTAATGCATCCACACCTTGCATTCAGAAGGTCCCTAACACCTGGCTGTCATAAGCTAATTGGACTTTCCAGGGTACATAATTGCCACAGATTCTTGTACAAGTCATTCTGAATTGAGAAAGCCAGTCAGATGACTAGCAAAACGTCTTCAAGAACTAAACTTAAGGGCACGGCCACACTGCAACGCAATCGCACACGAATCATGCGATTTCGTTGCTTTGCGCATGCGTCTTTTCATTAAGTATTGAAAACCGCATGCGATTCGATTTTTAAATGCAGAATGCAAATCACAATCCAATGCACCCGAAAACGCTGTTTTGGTGCGTTGTCGTTTTCAATGATATGGAAAAAAAGCAAGCGCAAACGCAAAAAAAGCACAGCATTGTGCCTAGCCCTAAGTCCATTTGATCTAACTGAATACAAAAGATAAACCATGACCTGGATGAATCAGAACCTTATAGAATGGACGAACATTGGAAGTTCGGTCCGTTTTTGAACGTTCAAACTATATAGAAAGTTCGAAAGTTCGAAAACGGACCCATTATGTCAATGAGAGTCAAATATTTTGAAAAATTCGAATGAAATACAATTAAATATCAATGGTAACTTAATGTAAATGACTGTGGGATCTGGGAAATGGTCTGGGAACACGTTCGAATATCCAGGTCTTTAGAAAAATCGATTTTACTCTCATGCACACTACTTTCAGGCACTACGTGTTCGAACATTTGGTAATTATCCAATAACAACATGCAGATTCGATAAGTCGTATTTACAGCGTATGGTAAAGAACATTTTACTCGCGTATTCGTTTATTCGATATTTACTCGCGTATTGGTATAATAGGCATTTTACTCGCGTATTCGTTTATTCGATATTTACTCGCGTATTGGTATAATAGACATTTTACTACTCGCATTTTCGTTTATTCGATATTTACTTCCGTATTGGTATAATAGACATTTTACTCGCGTATTCGTTTATTCGATATTTACTCGCGTATTGGTATAATAGACATTTTACTCGCGTATTCGTTTATTCGATATTTACTTGCGTATTGGTATAATAGACTTTTTACTCGCGTATTCTGTTTATTTGATATTTACTCGCTTATTGGTATAATAGACATTTTACTTCACGTATAAGTTTATTCGATTTTACTCGCGATTGGTATAATAGACATTTTACTCGCTGTTCGTTTATTCGATATTTACTGCGTATTGGTATAATAGACATTTTACTCGCGTATTCGTTTATTGATATTTACTACTCGCATATTGGTATAATAGACATTTTACTCACGTATTGTTTATTCGATATTTACTCGCGTATTGGTATAATAGACATTTTACTCGCGTATTCGTTTATTCGATTACTTTACTCGCGTTTGGTATAATAGACATTTTACTCGCGTATTCGTTTATTCGATATTTACTCGCGATTGGTATAATAGACATTTACTCGCATTTTCGTTTATTCGATATTTACTCCGTATGGTATAATAGACATTTTACTGCGTATTCGTTTATTCAATATTTACTCGCTATTGGTAATAGACATTTTACTCGCGTATTCGTTTATTCGATTTTACTCGCGTATTGGTATAATAGACATTTTACTCGCGTATTCGTTATTTGATATTTACTCGCGTATTGGTATAATAACATTTTACTCGCGTATTCGTTTATTCGATATTTACTCGCGATTGGTATAATAGACATTTTACTCGTGTATTCGTTTATTCGATATTTACTCGCGTATTGGTATGCAATTTTACTCGCGTATTCGTTTATTCGATATTTACTCGCGTATTGGTATAATAGACATTTTACTCGCGTGTTCGTTTATTTCGATATTTTCACTCGCGTATTGGTAAATAGACATTTTACTCGCGTATTCGTTTATTCAATATTTACTCGCTATTGGTATAATAGACATTTTACTCACGTATTGTTTATTCGATATTTACTCGCGTATGGTATAATAGACATTTTACTCGCTTATTCGTTTATTTCGATATTTACTCGCGTATTGGTATAATAGACATTTTCCTCGCGTATTGTTTATTCGATATTTACTCGCGTATGGTATAATAGACATTTTACTCGCATTTCTTTATTTATTCGATATTTACTCCGTATTGGTAATATAGACATTTTACTTGCGTATTCGTTTATTCAATATTATCGCGTATTGGTATAATAGACTTTTACTACGCGTATTCGTTTATTCGATATTTACTCGCGTATTGGTATAATAACATTTTACTCGCGTATTCGTTTATTTCGATATTTACTCGCGTATTGGTATAATAGACATTTTACTCACGTATATTTATATTCGATATTTACTCGCGTATTGGTATAATAGACATTTTACTCTTGCGTATTCGTTTATTCGATATTTTACTCGCGTATTGGTATATAGACATTTTACTCGCGTATTCTTTTATTCGATATTTACTCGCGTATTGGTATAATAGACATTTTACTCGCGTATTCGTTTATTCGATATTTACTCGCATATTGGTATAATAGACATTTACTTGCATTTTCGTTTATTCGATATTTACTTCCGTATTGGTAAATAGACATTTTACTCGCGTATTCGTTTATTCGATATTTACCGCATATGGTATAATAGACATTTTACTCGCGTATTCGTTTATTCGATATTTACTGCGTATTGTATAATAGACATTTCTCGCGTATTGGTATAATAGACATTTTACTTGTGTATTCGTTTATTCGATATTTACTCGCGTATTGGTATAATAGACATTTTACTCACATATCGTTTATTCAATATTTACTCGCATATTGGTATATAGACATTTTACTCGCTATTCGTTTATTCGATATTTACTCGCGTATTGGTATAATAGACATTTTACTCGCGTATTCGTTTATTCGATTTTTACTCGCGTATTGGTATAATAGACATTTTACTCCGTATTCGTTTATTTCGATATTTACTCGCGATTGGTAAATAGAAGACATTTTACTCGCATTTTCGTTTATTCGATATTTACTTCCGTATTGGTATAATAGACATTTTACTCGTGTATTCGTTTATTCGATATTTACTCGCGTATTGGTATAATAGACATTTTACTTGCGTATTTGTTTATTCGATATTTACTCGCGTATTGGAATAATAGACATTTTACTTGCATATTCATTTATTCGATATTACCGCTATTGGTATAATAGACATTTTACTCTCGCATATTCGTTTATTCGATATTTACTTGCGTATTGGTATAATAGACATTTTACTAGCGTATTCATTTATTCGATATTTACTCGCGTATTGGTATAATAGACATTTTACTCGCGTATTGGTATAATAGACATTTTACTTGTGTATTCGTTTATTCGATATTTACTCGCGTATTGGTATAATAGACATTTTACTCACATATTCGTTTATTCAATATTTACTCGCATATTGGTATAATAGACATTTTACTCGCATACATTATGCATATTTACTCGCATTATTGGTATAATGACATTTTACTCGCAATTCATTTTTCGATATTTACTCGCTATTGGTATAATAGACATTTTACTCGCATATTCATTTATTCGATATTTACTCGCATATTGGTATATAGAACTTTTTACTTGCGTATTCATTTATTCGATATTTAATCGCATATTGGTATAATGGACATTTTACTGGTATTCATTTATTCGATATTACCGCGTATTGGTATAATAGACATTTTACTCGCATTTTTCGTTATTCGATATTTTACTCCGTATTGGTATAATAGACATTTTACTCGTGTATTCTTTTATTCGATATTTACTCGCATATTGGATAATAGACATTACTCGCATTCATTTATTCGATATTTACTCGCATATTGGTATAATAGACAATTTACTGCGTATTCATTTATTCGATATTTACTCGCATATTGGTATAATACATTTTACTTGCGTATTAATTTTATTCGATATTTACTCGCGTATTGGATAATAGCATTTTACTCGCATATTCGTTTATTCAATATTTACTTGCATATTGGTATAATAACATTTTACTTGCGTATTCGTTTTTTTCGATATTTACTCATGCGTATTGGTATATAGACATTTTCCTCACATATTAGTTTTTCAATATTACTCGCATATTGGTATAATAGACATTTTATTTGCCTATTTATTTATTCGATATTTACTCGCGTATTGGAATAATAGACATTTTACTCGCATATTCATTTATTCGCTATTTACTCGCGTATTGGAATAATAGACACTTTTCCTCGCATATTCATTTATTCGATATTTACTGCGTATTGGTATAATGACATTTTACTAGCGTATTCATTATTTTTCGATATTTACTCGCGTATTGGTATAATAGACATTTTAATTGTGTATTTTCGTTTTTTCGATATTACTCGCATATTGGAATAAATAGACATTTTACTCGCATATTCATTTATTCGATATTTACTCGCGCTTGGTATAATCGACATTTTACTTGCGTATTTTTTTTTTTCGATATTTACTCGCGTATGGTATAATAGACATTTTACTTGCGTATTCGTTTTTCGATATTTACTCGCCTATTGGTATAATAGACATTTAACTCTCGCGTATTCATTTATTCGTATTTACTCCGTATTGGTATAATAACATTTTACTCGCATTTTTTCGTAATTCGATATTCCTCGCCTATTTATATAGACATTTTACTCTCATATCAATTTTTCTGCATTCAATTATTATCCCCTCTTCCATTGACTTTCTATATCATTCCAGCTCTTAAATCGCGTTCCGAAAGTGTCTGTGGTTATTCCACTGTAGTTAGCTTACAGACAACATGTCCAGCATGGAATGGCAGCGTTTGGTAGTGGAGTACCTTTACCATGCGGGGGTACAATGGGATGCCAATTTGGCACCCCCAATATGAAGGAGCGCAAAAGGTGCATTAATGCCCACTTGCAGAGGAAACTGCTAACGCAGTTTAAATCTAGCTGACCACCTCACAACTGCAAAAGAGGTGGTCAGACTTGAAACGACAGCGGTGTAACTATGTCCAGAACATCCAGACGAATGTCCAAGGCAAATATCACATTTATTTATAACATTTTAACTGTGAATGAGTTGTATAAAACCACCTTTTGCAACCACTCTAATCAGGGAGTTCGCGGCAGATCTTTCTGTCAAGCTCTGTCTATGTATAACCCACTATAGTTAGAAGTTAATGCACTTTTTCTATTTCCTTTTATAGACTTCTGATTGGCGAGAGCGATTCGCAAACCGCCACAAATGATGTCGGGGCCTTTAGTGATTTTTCTCCTAAAGGACTCAAAGTGCATATGTTAGTTAGTGTTAGTAACTTTAATGTAACTGTTATTAATGTTAGTAATGTTAGTTAAGACAAGTGTTTATAGTTAGTTTGAGAAGTCCGGTCCGTTCCACCAACTCAACAGTTCGTCTCAAACTCGGGTTCGAGTTTGAGTTCTAGCCCATCCCTATTAACAAGCATAACAATCTGTGTAATCGTCTATGTAACAATCTATGTAGCAATCTATCGAACGTTCTATATAACAATCTTTGTCTTGTCTCTGGGGCACCAGGAAAAGTAGCCTGACAGGAAGAAAGGGGAAATTCCAGAGACCAGTAATCACCCCCTAAACTGGCCCTGGAAAAGTGACAAAGTTAATTCAAGCATGACTTTACAGGACAAATAATAAGGTTGAATAAATAATATACCCACCCAATGGACAAAGTTTAGCTGGCCGCTTATTCATTTGGTTCTATAGGAATGCGTACTTCTCAATCTAGAACTCCCTTTTTCATATCTTACTATTTTGTAGACTTCATTTTTTTCTGTGAGGGGCATAAAACTACTAGTACTGGTGCACATGGTGAAACCAATTAGGATATATTAACAATAAAAAAAACTTGTAAATTAATCTGTACCAGAAAAGTATTTCCCCATTTAGTATTTTATTTGTAAGATCAGGGCTAACTGAGTGGGGGGAGTTGCTCCTGTATGGGGCCTGGACTTGCCAGGGGCCCTAAGATTTAGGGCTTGTTCACATTAACATCAGTTTTGTAAAAAACCTTTCCAGCCTGTTTTAAAAACGCAACTGCTGCACACATTTCTGTCCGTTTAAAATGCATGAAAGCGCGGTACAACAGATAACAATAACAAGGCACGCTTTTGTATTTCTGTCCATTTTTCACAAAAGATGCTGGGAGTTCCTGTGATTTTATTTCTGGTCCGTGGGCTATAGGAAACACACAATAGCAAAATGACCAGAAAATGCAAGATCTCTCTCACAACACTATCTGCTACTGCCTCTCCCAAAGACTCCTGAAACTGCCCACTCCCAGGAAGTGACAACATGTTAAATTGTCACTAACAACACTGCGTTTTTAAGTTGTGTTTTTGCCCGTTCCTAGTGTGAATGAGCCCTAAAGGCTGGGTACACACCAGCAATATTTCCGGCTGGTCACCGATCGATAGTGCCGTGGATCGACCGGTCAGAGACCATTATTCTGATGGTGTGGGGCAGCCGGCCGCAACTGAGCTCAGTCCATTTTTAATCATGGCTGCGCACTGTCGGCCACGGCCACTATTGCCATGACCAACAGTCATTTTTTCCGGTTGAGTGCTCTCTCACAGCGAACGATGGTCGACAAATAATAGCCCCGTGTGAAATGACATAGTGGAGCAAAGTTCATAAATACACAACATTAAACACAAACATAGCCTACATATGAATAGGACGTGTACAGGAATTAAGACAATTAGTGGCCTTCCAAATGTTGTGAAATTACAACTCCCAGAATTCCCTGATTGCCCTCTGCACCAAGTTAAGCTCAATGGAATCGGCACTTTCTTGTTAAAGTGTGTACCCAGTTACGAGCGTTCCGAGGTTGACAAATGTTCACCATTTGCCTATGGATCGCTCAGACGGGATGGAAAATTTCCCTCGGCCGAGGTTGCCTCCCTGAACAGGATGCTGGCCGTGGCTGAAAGAATATGCTCAATCCCAATGTTCTCCCTATCTTTAAACAGAGGAGAACGCTGGGAATGTGTGTAGCATGATCTTTTGTGTTTGTGTGTGCCTGCTGTAACCAAACCAGATGACTTTCAGGATAGAAAACGTTACATTTTCCTACACCTTACATTATATACATTCACATTAAAATTGAAACTAATCATGGAAAGCAAGAAAGGGATGGTTTTGTTTACACCCTGGCATCTTAATGAACAACGCAGTGGGACCTACCGCATGTTCCCATTGATGTGATTTATTCTTATATTAGTCTGCCTCGGGCCTAGTCAATCTGGTTCCAAGCCAACCAGACATGAAATCCTCCTGATTTTATTTGCATGGATCCCATTACTTTAATACACTATTCAATTCTAGGTTTCTTTTGTGCTAACAATGATTTCTGCAAATCACTGACAAACCACATCTATTAATCAAAATTCTAGGGGTTAACATCTGCTAACTCGTCAGTTGCTGATATAAATCCAATATTTTCCCCTCATCAGGTGTAATATATGAAATACTAATATTTTGAAAAAAGAGCAGTGCCCCAATGCTAAAAAACAAACCTTCTAGTTTTATTTAATCTTGGAAGATAGACGTACTTCTCATGTGTGCTCTTTAGTATCTCCCAGTGTTCTCCTCCTCCTGCACATGTCGCTGCATGCATAGGCAGGAAAACAAGTTTTTTGGAAACACTAAAACCAGAAGTGCTTAGTGCCGACTGATCTGCTACTGAAAACAAACAGAAAGTATGAATACTCTCTCCTTACCATGAATTATTAAATGCAGATCACCGTACACACATTTTTCCCCTTGCAATATAATGGTCCTTTAAGGGCATGTCCACCTAAATTTTGGGGTACTGTAGGGCTCCCTCCCCCAGCCCCAACTGCTAAATTAGTTTTTACCGAAACTCCCCCGATCATTACTTAAATTACCTCTTTCCTCCGGCGTACTGTCCCGGCCCTCTGCTTGCATGAAGGCAGCCAATCACGGACGCGGCTGCCAGCAGTAAGAATAAGCCGGGAGAAAGAGGAAAGGTAAGTAATGATCGGGGGAGTTTCTGTAAGTGGTTGGGTCTGGGGGAGGGAGCCTACTATACCCCAAAGGTTAGACACTGGGGGGGAGGGTAAGGTAAGGTAAGGATTTTTATACACTACACAGTGGGGCCAGTAGTCAGTTACATTATAGTTTTGGGGTGGACATGCCATTTAAACCTTGTTTATTGCCTGATTTCTAATCATCTGGATTCTAGTTTGGATAATTTTCCACATAGGAACATTAGGTACACACAGGTGTTATTTTGAGTGGGCCAACTGCTTGGGACCCCCATGAACAAGCCTTATTCGAGAAAGGAGCCAAAGCAAGCCATTTTATATCTGTTTAAAGGACTACATTTTGTTTGAAACCCCTAAAACCATTCTGGTATTCTTCCACTTCTACTCTACTTGACAGTCAAACTTCAATTGTTTCTTATAAAACAGATCAGTCCTGCAGGGTATGATACAGATCCTATGCTGCGTCAATCACAGGGCACACGGATACATTTTAGAAAATAATAAAATGCTGCTTCTCACTCACAGCTCAATTAACAATGTAACAATCTGTATTTTCAGTAAGATCAACTTGGACTTAAAGTTTAGTTGTTGAAGACGTTTCGCTAGTCATTCGACTGGTTTTCTCAATTCAGAATGACTTGTTCAAGAATCTGTTGGCAATATAAGTACCCTTGAAAGTCCCAAAAATGCTGTTTTGATACCTTATCCTGGGCAGTTTCAATAACACCCCTTAAGCTGGGTACACACGATTAGATATTTCGGTCCGATCGACCGATAGTTCAGTGTATCGGTCGATCGGCTGAAATTATCGAATCCGAATGTGCCCATGTCCGATCGGACGACGAAAGGACGATCGGACAGGGTGGAAACCCTCGTCCGATCGCGCGGTCCTCTATGGACCGCACGATCGGTCACGGTGACTTCGGACCGGCTGCTTTTGCCGCGACCGACAGTCCTTCCTCCTGGCCGACCGTCGAAAGTATCGAACGGTCGGTCAGGAGGAAAAATCGCTAGGTGTGTACCTAGCTTTAGCCTTAATGCATCCACACCTTGCATTCAGAAGGTCCCTAACACCTGGCTGTCATAAGCTAATTGGGACTTTCCAGGGTACATAATTGCCACAGATTCTTGTACAAGTCATTCTGAATTGAGAAAGCCAGTCAGATGACTAGCAAAACGTCTTCAAGAACTAAACTTTAAGGGCACGGCCACACTGCAACGCAATCGCACACGGAATTACATGCGATTTCGTTGCGTTTGCGCATGCGTCTTTTCATTAAGTATTGAAAACCGCATGCGATTGCGATTTTTAAATGCAGAATGCAAATCACAATCACAATGCACCCGAAAACGCGTGTTTGGTGCGTTGTCGCGTTTTCAATGATATGGAAAAAAAGCAAGCGCAAACGCAAAAAAAGCACAGCAGTGTGGCCTAGCCCTAAGTCCAGTTGATCTAACTGAATACAAAAGATAAACCATGACCTGGATGAATCAGAACCTTATAGAGATGGACGAACATTGGAAAGTTCGGTCCGTTTTTGAACGTTCAAACTATATAGAAAGTTCGAAAGTTCGAAAACGGACCCATTAATGTCAATGAGAGTCAAATAGTTTGAAAAATTCGAATGAAATACAATTAAAATATCAATGGTAACTTAATGTAAATGACTGTGGGATCTGGGAAATGGTCTGGGGAACACGTTCGAATATCCAGGTCTTTAGAAAAATCGATTTTACTCTCATGCACACTACTTTCAGGCACACGTGTTCGAACATTTGGTAATTATCCAATAAACAACATGCAGATTCGATAAGTCGTTATTTACAGCGTATTGGTAAATAGACATTTTACTCGCGTATTCGTTTATTCGATATTTACTCGCGTATTGGTATAATAGGCATTTTACTCGCGTATTCGTTTAATCGATATTTACTCGCGTATTGGTAAATAGAACGTTTTACTCGCATTTTCGTTTATTCGATATTACTTCCGTATTGGTATAATAGACATTTTACTCGCGTATTCGTTATTCGATATTTACTCGCGTATTGGTATAATAGACATTTTACTCGCGTATTCGTTTATTCGATATTTACTTGCGTATTGGTATAATAGACATTTTACTCGCGTATTTGTTTATTTGATATTTACTCGCGTATTGGTATAATAGACATTTTATTCACGTATTAGTTTATTTGATATTTACTCGCGTATTGGTATAATAGACATTTTACTCGCGTATTCGTTTATTCGATATTTACTCGCGTATTGGTATAATAGACATTTTAACTCGCATATTCGTTTATTCGATATTAATCGCATATTGGTATAATAGACATTTTACTCGCGTATTCGTTTATTCGATATTTACTCGCGTATTGGTATAATAGACATTTTACTCGCGTATTCGTTTATTCGATATTTACTCGCGTATTGGTATAATAGACATTTTACTCGCGTATTCGTTTATTCGATATTTACTCGCGTATTGGTATAATAGACATTTTACTCACATTTTCGTTTATTCGATATTTACTTCCGTATTGGTATAATAGACATTTTACTCGCGTATTCGTTTATTCGATATTTACTCGCGTATTGGTGTAATAGACATTTTACTCGCATATTCGTTTATTCGATATTTACTCGCATATTGGTATAATAGACATTTTACTCGCATTTTCGTTTATTCGATATTTACTTCCGTATTGGTATAATAGACATTTTACTCGCGTATTCGTTTATTCGATATTTACCGCGTATTGGTATAATAGAATTTACTCGCGTATTCGTTTATTCGAATTACCCGCGTATTGGTATAATAGACATTTTACTCGCGTATTCGTTATTCGATATTTACTGCTATGGTATAATAGACATTTACTAGCGTATTCGTTTATTCGATATTTACTCGCGTATTGGATAATAGACATTTTACCTCGCATTTTCGTTTATTCGATATTTACTTCGTATTGTTAAATAGACATTTTACTCGCGTATTCGTTTATTCGATATTTCTCGGTATTGGTATAATAGACATTTTACTCGCGTATTCGTTTATTCGATATTTACTCGCGTATTGGTATAATAGACATTTACTCGCGTATTCGTTTATTCGATATTTACTCGCGTATTGGTATATAGACATTTACTCGCATATTCGTTTATTCGATATTTCTCGCGTATTGATATAATAGACATTTTACTGGTATTTGTTTACTTCGTATACTCGCGTATTGGAATAATAGACATTTTACTCGCATATCATTTATTCGATATTTTACTCGCTATTGGTATAATAGAATTTTATCGCTATCGTTTATTCGTATTTACTCGCGTATTGGTATAATAGACATTTTACTAGCGTATTCATTTATTCGATATTTACTCGCGTATTGGTATAATAGACATTTTACTGCGTTATTGGTATAATAGACATTTTACTTGTTATTCGTTTATTCGATATTTACTCGCGTATTGGGTATAATAACATTTTAATCGCGTATGTTTATTCGATATTTACTCGCGTATTGGTATAATAGACATTTTACTCGCATTTTCGTTTATTCGATTACTTCGTATTGGTATATAGACATTTTACTCGCGTATTCGTTTATTCGTATTTACTCGCGTATTGTATATAGACATTTTACTCGCGTATTCGTTTATTCGATATTTACTCGCGTATTGGTATAATAGACATTTACTCGCGTATTCGTTTATTTGATATTTACTCGCGTATTGGTATAATAGACATTTACTCACGTATTAGTTATTCGTATTTACTCGCCTATTGTATAATAGACATTTACTCGCGTATTCGTTATTCGTATTTACTCCGTATTGGTATAATAGACATTTTACTCGCATTTCGTTTATTCGATATTTACTCGCATATTTATAATAGACATTTTACTCGCATATTCGTTATTCGATATTTCCTCGCGTATTGGTATAATAGACATTTTACTCGCGTATTCGTTTATTCGATATTTACTCGCGTATTGGTATAATAGACATTTTACTCGCATATTCGTTTATTCGATATTATTCGGTATTGTATATATAGACATTTTACTCGCGTATTTGTTATTTCGATATTTACGCGTATTGGATAATAGACATTTTACTCGCATATTCATTTATTCGATATTTAGCATATTGGTATAATAGACATTTTACTCGCATATTCTTTATTCGATATTACTTGCGTATTGGTATATAGACATTTTACTAGCGTATTCATTTATTCGATATTTACTCGCGATTGGTAAATAGACATTTTACTCGCTATTGGTATAATAGACATTTTTATTGTGTATTCGTTTATCTGATATTTACGCGTATTGGTATAATAGACATTTTACTCGCGTATTCGTTTATTCGATATTTACTCGCGTATTGGTATAATAGACATTTTACTCGCATTTTCGTTTATTCGATATTTACTTCCGTATTGGTATAATAGACATTTTACTCGCGTATTTTATTCGATATTTACTCGCGTATTGGTAAATAGACATTTTACTGCGTATTGTTATTCGATATTTACTCGTATTGGTATAATAGACATTTTACTCGGTATTCGTTTATTTGATATTTACTCGCGTATTGGTATAATAGACATTTTACTCACGTATTGTTTATTCGATATTTATATCGCATATGGTATAATAGACATTTTACTCGCGTATTCGTTTATTCGATATTTACTCGCGTATTGGTATAATAGACATTTTACTCGCGTATTCGTTTATTCGATATTACTCGCGTATTGGTATAATAGACATTTTTCGCTATTCGTTATTCGATATTACTCGAGTATGGTATAAGACATTTTACTTGCGTTTTGTTTATTCGATATTTACTCGCGTATTGAAAATAGACAATTTTACTCGCATATTCATTTATTCGATATTTACTCGCATATTGGTTAATAGAACTTTACTCGCATATTTTATTTCGATATTTACTTGCGTTTGAAATAGACATTTTACTAGCGTATTCATTTATTCGATATTACTCGCGTATGGTATATAGACATTTTACTTGCTTATTGGTATAATAGACATTTTATTGTGTATTCGTTTATTCGATATTACTCGCGTATTGGTATAATAGACATTTTACTACGTATTCTTATTCAATATTACTCGCATATGGTATAATAGACATTTTCTCGCATATTCATGTTATTCGATATTTACTCGCATTTGGTTAATAGACATTTACTCGCATATTATTTATTCGATTACTCGCATATTGGTATAATAGACATTTTACTCGCATATTCATTTATTCGATATTTACTCGCATATTGGTATAATAGACATTTTACTTGCGTATTCATTTATTCGATATTAATCGCTATTGGTATAATGACATTTTACGCGTATTCATTTTTTCGATATTCTCGCGTATTGGTATAATAGACATTTTATCGTATTTTCGTTTATTCGATATTTACTTCCGTATTGGTATAATAGACATTTACTCGGTATCGTTTATTCGATATTTACTCGCATATGGATAATAGACATTTTACTCGCATATTCATTTATTCGATATTTACTCGATATTGGTATAATAGAATGTTTACTTGCGTATTCATGTATTGATATTTACTCGCATATTGGTATAATAGACATTTTACTCGCATATTCATTTATTCGATATTTACTCGCATATTGGTATAATAGACATTTTACTTGCGTATTCATTTATTCGATATTTAATCGCATATTGGTATAATGGACATTTTACTTGCGTATTCATTTTTTCGATATTTACTCGCGTATTGGTATAATAGACATTTTACTCGTATTTTCGTTTATTCGATATTTACTTCCGTATTGGTATAATAGACATTTTACTCGCGTATTCGTTTATTCGATATTTACTCGCATATTGGAATAATAGACATTTTACTCGCATATTCATTTATTCGATATTTACTCGCATATTGGTATAATAGACATTTTACTTGCGTATTCATTTATTCGATATTTACTCGCATATTGGTATAATAGACATTTTACTTGCGTATTAATTTATTCGATATTTACTCGCGTATTGGTATAATAGTCATTGTATCGCCATATAGTTTATTCAATATTTACTTGCATATTGGTATAATAGACATTTTACTTGCGTATTCGTTTTTTCGATATTTACTCGCGTATTGGTATAATAGACATTTTACTCACATATTAGTTTATTCAATATTTACTCGCATATTGGTATAATAGACATTTTATTTGCCTATTTATTTATTCGATATTTACTCGCGTATTGGAATAATAGACATTTTACTCGCATATTCATTTATTCGCTATTTACTCGCGTATTGGAATAATAGACATTTTACTCGCATATTCGTTTATTCGATATTTACTTGCGTATTGGTATAATAGACATTTTACTAGCGTATTCATTTATTCGATATTTACTCGCGTATTGGTATAATAGACATTTTAATTGTGTATTCGTTTTTTCGATATTTACTCGCGTATTGGTATAATAGACATTTTACTCACATATCCGTTTATTCAATATTTACTCGCATATTGGAATAATAGACATTTTACTCGCATATTCATTTATTCGATATTTACTCGCGCATTGGTATAATCGACATTTTACTTGCGTATTTGTTTTTTTGATATTTACTCGCGTATTGGTATAATAGACATTTTACTTGCGTATTCGTTTTTTCGATATTTACTCGCCTATTGGTATAATAGACATTTTACTCGCATATTCATTTATTCGATATTTACTCGCGTATTGGTATAATAGACATTTTACTCGCGTATTCATTTATTCGATATTTCCTCGCCTATTAGTATATAGACATTTTACTCTCATATTCAATTTTTCTGCATTCAATTATAATCCCCTCTTCCCATTGACTTTCTATATCATTCCAGGCTCTTAAATCGCGTCTCGAAAGTGTCTGTGTGTTATTCCACTGTTAGTTAGCCTACAGACAACATGTCCAGCATGGAATGGCAGCGTTTGGTAGTGGAGTACCTTTACCATGCGGGGGTACAATGGGATGCCAATTGGCACCCCCAATATGAAGGAGCGCAAAAGGTGCATTATGCGCCACTTGCAGAGGAAACTGCTAACGCAGTTTCAAATCTAGCTGACCACCTCACAACTGCAAAAGAGGTGGTCAGACTTGAAACGACAGCGGTGTAACTATGTCCAGAACATCCAGACGAATGTCCAAGGCAAATATCACATTTATTTATAACATTTTAACTGTGAATGAGTTGTATAAAACCACCTTTTGCACCACTCTAATCAGGGAGTTCTGCGGCAGATCTTTCTGTCAAGCTCTGTCTATGTATAACCACTATAGTTAGAAGTTAATGCACTTTTCTATTTACTTTTATAGCACTTCTGATTGGCGAGAGCGATTCGCAAACCGCCACAAATGATTGCGGGGCCTTTAGTGATTTTCTCCTAAAGGACTTAAAGTGCATATATTAGTTAGTGTTAGTACATTTTAATGTAACTGTTAATTAATGTTAGTAAATGTTAGTTAAAGGACAAGTAGTTATAGTTAGTTTGAGAAGTCCGGGTCCGTTCCAACTCAAACAGTTCGTCTCAAACTCGGGTTCGAGTTTGAGTTCTAGCCCATCCCTATTAACAAGCATAACAATCTGTGTAATCGTCTATGTAACAATCTATGTAGCAATCTATCGAACGTTCTATATAACAATCTTTGTCTATGTCTCTGGGGCACCAGGAAAAGTAGCCTGAGCAGGAAGAAAGGGGAAATTCCAGAGACCAGTAATCACCCCCTAAACTGGCCCCTGAGAAGTGACAAAGTTAATTCAAGCATGACTTTACAGGGACAAATAATAAGGTTGAATAAATAATATACCCACCCAATGGACAAAGTTTAGCTGGCCGCTTATTCATTTGGGTTCTATAGGAAATGCAGTACTTCAATCTAGAACATCCCTTTTATCATATCTTACTATTTTGTAGACTTCATTTTTTTTCTGTGAGGGGCATAAAACATACTAGTACTAGTGCACATGGTGAAACCAATTAGGATATATTAACAATAAAAAAAAACTTGTAAATTAATCTGTACCAGAAAAGTATTTCCCCATTTAGTATTTTATTTGTAAGATCAGGGCTAACTGAGGCGTGGGGGGAGTTGCTCCTGTATGGGGCCTGGACTTGCCAGGGGCCCTGAGATTTAGGGCTTGTTCACATTACATCAGTTTGTAAAACCTTTCCAGCCTGTTTTAAAAACGCACTGCTGCACACATTTCTGTCCGTTTAAAATGCATGAAAGCGCGGTACAACAGATAACGAATAACAAGGCACGCTTTTGCATTTCTGTCCATTTTTCACAAAAGATGCCTGGGAGTTCCTGTGATGTTATTTCTGGTCCGTGGGCTATAGGAAACACACAATAGCAAAATGACCAGAAAATTGCAAGATCTCTCTCCACAACACTATCTGCTACTGCTCTCTCCAAAGACTCCTGAAACTGCCCCACTCCCAGGAAGTGACAACATGTTAAAATGTCACTAAACACACTGCGTTTTTAAGTTGTGTTTTTGCCCGTTCCTAGTGTGAATGAGCCCTAAAGGCTGGGTACACACCAGCAGATATTTCCGGCTGGTCCACCGATCGATAGTGCCGTGGATCGACCGGTCAGACGCAATTATCTGATGGTGTGGGGCAGCCGGCCGCAACTGAGCTCAGTCCATTTTTAAATCATGGCTGCGCACTGTCGGCCACGGCCACTATTGCCATGACCAACAGTCATTTTTTTTCGGTTGAGTGCTCTCTCACAGCGAACGACTGGTCGGGACAAATAATAGCCCCGTGTGAAATGACATAGTGGAGCCAAGTTCATAAATACACAACAAATAAACACAAACATAGCCTACATATGAATAAGACGTGTACAGGAATTAAGACAATTAGTGGCCTTCCAAATGTTGTGAAAGTACAACTCCCAGAATTCCCTGATTGCCCTCTGCACCAGAGTTAAGCTCAATGGAATCGGCACTTTCTTGTTAAAGTGTGTACCGCAGTTACGAGCGTTCCGAGGTTGACAAATGTTCATCATTTGCCTATGGATCGCTCAGACCGGATGGAAAATTTCCCTCGGCCGAGGTTGCCTCCCTGAACAGGATGCTGGCCGTGGCTGAAAGAAATATGCTCAATACCCAATGTTCTCCCTATGCTTTACAGAGGGAGAACGCTGGGGAATGTGTGTAGCATGATCTTTTGTGTGTGTGTGTGCCTGCTGTAACCAAACCAGATGACTTTCAGGATAGAAAACGTTACATTTTCCTACACCTTACATTATATACATTCACATTAAAATTGAAACTAATCATGGAAAGCAAGAAAGGGAGTGGTTTTGTTTACACCCTGGCATCTTAATGAACAACGCAGTGGGATCTACCGCATGTTCCCATTGATGTGATTTATTCTTTATATTAGTCTGCCTCGGGCCTAGTCAATCTGGTTCCAAGCCAACCAGACATGAAATCCTCCTGATTTTATTTGCATGGATCCCATTACTTTAATACACTATTCAATTCTAGGTATTCTTTTTGTGCTTAACAATCGATTTCTGCAAATCACTGACAAACCACATCTATTAATCAAAATTCTAGGGGTTAACTCTGCTAACTCGTCAGTTGCTGATATAAAATCCAATATTTTCCCCTCATCAAGGTGTAATATATGAAATACTAATATTTTGTAAAAAAGAGCAGTGCCCCAATGCTAAAAAACAAACCTTCTAGATTTTATAATCTTTGGAAGATAGACGTACTTCTCATGTGTGCTCTTTAGTATCTCCCAGTGTTCTCTCCTCCTGCACATGTGCGCTGCATGCATAGGCAGGAAAACAAGTTTTTGGAAACACTAAAACCAGAAGTGCTTAGTGCCGACTGATCTGCTACTGAAAACAAACAGAAAGTATGAATACTCTCTCCTTACCATGAATTATTAAATGCAGATACCGGTACACATTTTTTCCCTTGCAATATAATGGTCCTTTAAAGGGCATGTCCACCTAAATTTTGGGGTACTGTAGGGCTCCCTCCCCCAGCCCCAACTGCTAAATTAGTTTTTACCGAAACTCCCCCGATCATTACTTAAATTACCTCTTTCCTCCGGCGTACTGTCCCGGCCCTCTGCTTGCATGAAGGCAGCCAATCACGGACGCGGCTGCCAGCAGTAGAGAATGCCGGGAGAAAGAGGAAAGGTAAGTAATGATCGGGGGAGTTTCTGTAAGTGGTTGGGTCTGGGGGAGGGAGCCCTACTATACCCCAAAAGGGTTAGACACTGGGGGGGAGGGGTAAGGTAAGGTAAGGATTTTTATACACTACACAGTGGGGCCAGTAGTCAGTTACATTATAGTTTTGGGGTGGACATGCCATTTAAACCTTGTTTATTGCCTGATTTCTAATCATCTGGATTCTAGTTTGGATAATTTTCCACATAGGAACATTAGGTACACACAGGTTGTTATTTTGAGTGGGCCGACTGCTTGGGACCCCCATGAACAAGCCTTTATTCAGAGAAAGGAGCCAAAGCAATGCCATTTTATATCCGTTTAAAAGGACTACATTTTAGTTTGAAACCCCTAAAACCATTCTGGTATTTCATCCACTTCTACTTGACAAGTCAAACTTCAATTGTTTCTTATAAAACAGATCAGTTGCTGGAAGCTTTTTGAATGTCCACCCAAAAGTTTAGTTTAGCAGTGTAAACCTTCATGGGGACTATTTGCTGGCTCGTGTGTTTATTTTTTGTTTTGTGAAAACGAACAAACTAGCACTTTTGTAAATAAAAATCTGCCCTTTAAGCCGTTTGCATGTTTAAAATAGCGACTGGCTACAAAGAGACTTTCTCATTAGTTAACAATTACTTTGGGGCAGAAAGTTAGAGGTCACTAATAACATTCACCAGATGTTACAGAGCCACATGGTTTGTAACTATGTATCCAGAATATGCACAATGATTAGTTGGCTAATTACATCCTGTGGGCACCCATGTGTCTCAGAGCTGTGGCTTGTATAATACACTTTGCTGGAATTCAGGTACAATTTCCATATATGATAAATTATGTCTGCTTTTGGTATTTATACAAATGTTCAGTAAAACAAGTTTACCGTATGATTTTTATATTGAGAAAAAGTGCAGTTCTTTGCCAGATCCACCAGTTAAAACTATGTGGTTAGAAGGCCCCATTTTAATTAAAAATATGTTGATTGTCTAATAAAATGGATCAGCTATTAGGGCTAGGCCACACCACAGCGATTTAGGCTGAGCGCTAGGCCACACTACAGAGATTTAGGCTGAGGGCTAGGCCCCACTACAGCAATTTAGGCTGAGCGCTAGGCCACACTACAGAGATTTAGGCTGAGGGCTAGGCCACACTACAGCGATTTAGGCTGAGCGCTAGGCCACACTACAGAGATTTAGGCTGAGGGCTAGGCCCCACTACAGCAATTTAGGCTGAGGGCTAGGCCCCACTACAGCGATTTAGGCTGAGCGCTAGGCCACACTACAGCAATTTAGGCTGAGCGCTAGGCCACACTACAGAGATTTAGGCTGAGGGCTAGGCCACACTACAGAGATTTAGGCTGAGGGCTAGGCCCCACTACAGCAATTTAGGCTGAGCGCTAGGCCCCACTACAGCAATTTAGGCTGAGCGCTAGGCCCCACTACAGCAATTTAGGACTGAGGGCTAGGCCACAATTGCTTGTTTTATGCGTACATGTTTTGTGCTCACGATTGCGCATGCGTTTTAGTTATAATGGAAATCGAGAGAACGCAAAAATACCCGCGATTTCCGATGCAAATGTGATTGTGCATACTTTTCTGTTTTGGTAACGCATGCGTTTCCACAACGGAAAACGGCAAAATCACATGCGCAAACCGCACAAAAATCGTGCACACAACCGGATGCAATAACGTGCGTTATTGCATCCGGTTGTGTGCACAACCGGTTGCGTGCACGATTTTTGCAATTCAGGTGCGTTGCAATGTGGCCTCAGCCTAAGGCCACACTACATTTCCTGTGCACGTGTGTACTGCACTTGCGCAATAAAATGATAATCGCATGCACTCCAAAAACTGGATTGCAGCACAACAGACAGTAGCGCGCCAAGTGTGCCCAGACCATTTGGCAAACACTAGTGTGTGCCTTTTACCACAAGATCAGATCACACATTAAAACAAGGTAGTGTTTGGTCTGGCCACAATAGGTGCAACATGCTGCGTTTGGCGGATTGCATGCTCTCAGATAACACACATTGCGGCACAAACAGCTGATAACACGCATGCTTTCGGGGAAGTTCTATTCCCTGTATTGTGGTTTCACCCTTAGACATGGGTGTGAGGTGGCATCACTAAGCAGTTTTCAATAGAATTGTTCAGCATTATGTCCCTTTAAATGGAACAGCAAATTAACATAAGGGCTCATTTACCAAGAGCTGCAATCAGTGCAATGTCAGTGCAATCTGTGCTCCGTGCACGTGTTTAACATTGCAATTGCGACTTGCGGTAAATTGGCTCCAATTGCCTCAGGCATGTTCATGATAATAGGCTGGGAGATTCTGTTTATTTGTCATAAGGTAAATATGTATCTCTATTATACCCTTTTTGAAAACATTCAAAGGCAATTTTCAGCCTTCACCTTTTCCTTTTAGTTCTTTATTGGTGTATTTTTTCCTGTTACAGATATTAGCTGGAAAATCTCATAATATCACAATAAGTTGAAAGAGGCATCAAATGTCTAATTTATCACTACGGATGTGAATAGCAATCCTGCAGACATCATAATGCACAAGATCAAAATATCAGTTTATGCAACAGCAAAAAAATGTTATCCACAAATGCCATTGAATAAAAAATACAAACAAAACAAAGTGCACGCTTTATAAAGCCCTGCAATGCATCAAGTGCAAATTATTGGCTTTTTTTATGGGATAATTTAAAGCCCAAAACAGAATCACACCTGGTTATAAAGCTTTAGGTTATTCTTTAATTTATTGCATTGCTATTGAGCTGTGTGTGGACCATGACACCATATTTACTAGCACTTGTATAGAAATATTTTCCGATGAGCCTTAAATAATGTAATCTGATGTGTTTAAAAATTGGGGTTAAACATGGTAATATATCATCAGAACATACATGTTACTAAAAGTAAATTGTGATAGAAATTAGAGAACCCCCCAAAATATTTGGCTAAGAATCCATCAATGCTGTTCCTCCTGTCTCCTGCATAACTAGATCCCAGCATGTATACCAAGTGCTTCAAGGGTTAACACGTTCAATTTTAGCTTTCTACATTGCATCTTAGTCTATTTTCGGTGGAGTCAACATATGATATTTTTTCGGCCATAGCTCTGCTGGAATACCTACAGCCATTCTTCCCTGTCAATCTGAAAGCAGTTCTAAATCTACATATATTTCATTCGGAGTTGTTTTACATCTTCTGAAAAAGCACATGAAATCCTTTTGCTACACCAGTTCAACCAGAGAAGTCCATTTATGAGTATATAACAGCATATAAATATGTACTGCAGCTTGTGAAACAGCAAAATAACCCCGGACTCCTACATTCAAGAGGGTAATCTGAAGGGACATATTAACAATGGGGCTAGTGAATAAATAGCTTGAAACTTAGGAATCCAACAATGGCTTACATTATCAAATCTCTGCTGCTAAATAGGGTTCACTCCATACTTTGTTTAGATTATGCCACAAAAAAAAGGGCAAAATGTATTTACTGTAGCTGGTTCCGCTGACCTAATGCAGGAGTAATTAATATCTGTGTGGGAACTGAATTATGAGAGATAATTGCCCCCCTGGATTTCCTATACACAGTACATTGTCTGTGTACTGACAGCTAATCGCCTGACACAACAAGCAGCTGACAGTTTTTATTACTACACCTTACTACTCTATTAAGAGCCTTTCTGATAAGGGGTCCTGCAGCTCAAAATCGGGACCACCCTTGTCCTAAAAATGACCTTTTCAAGTCTGCAGCGTCGCCAATGCTGGGTGGCTAAAGAGCTAAGGCTAATGGATAGTAACATATATTACATAAAAAACACAAGAATCGGACAAATGCCGATATAAACTGGGCCTCAGTATAGAGTCCAATGTTAGAGAAAAAGTGCACGCCAGTGTGATAAAGTGACTGTGCCGAGTGGACAATTAAAAGGTTAAAACATAGTGTTACAATGTGCAAATACATAACATATAAATCAATAACAACACAGCAGATATACAGTGTAGTTACTAGATAGCAGACATATCCTGTAGGAATGATACATAAGATATAAATATACTATCTAAGGAAGAATACATATAAAAGTATTTTTAGATGCTATAAATGTTTGAGCTCTGGTAGCTATGATTTATTCAATACGAGGCTAATGATCCCAGCAGATATCGCTAGTCATTGGCGCTAATAATGCTGAATAAGGCTAATCAAATGCATCGAGTCATAGTACTTGTGCATATTAGTTACTGATGATACAAGGATCATAAAACTAGCGTCAGTAAATGACGGTGGTCAGATACTGTGTAGAGATTAGGAAAGATGGAATGTATAAATAGTAAATAGTATGGAAGGGGCCAATCTATGTATCATATGTGCTACTTATAGTAATGGCATGGGCACCTAAGGGGTAGAGTAGAAGCTGGATGGTCAATGTTATACAGAAACAGAAATGGTAAGTATATATTAATACCATGTATGGTAAGTATCAATTATGTTCTAAATGGACTAAAATTGCAAAAAATATGGATTAAGCCTTGATGTCTAATTGTTAAAGGAAACACTGGAGTGCCCATTGTTCATTTAGGCCTCCTGGAGATGAAGTTCACAATTCATAAATCCATTTAGCTTCCATCCGTTGTAATTTGGTTTCATTGTCGCCAGTGCTCATTTGTTGTGGGGTGAGACCATCAATGATGGTATCGGCTCGGGTCATCATGCATTGCGGTCGTCACTGTTCCCCTGGATTTGCATAAGTAAATTGGGGGTTGGATTCACCCTCTGATGAGTCCCCCGGACTATCAATAGTATATAGGGACTTTTGAAGGGTCGTCTCTCACGCCGTCTATTCCAGGTTGGTGGATGTTGTCCCATTAGCCAACCATACACTCGTTTATCAGCATAGTCATGATCAACTTTCTTTCTTTTATTAATTTTAGAAGAGGTAAGATCAGTTTTATAATTGTCGACTTGTCCAGTAAGTTTTTTGATCCAATCATTATTTTTGTCTTTCATTAATGTTTTAATGTTAGTCTGTTCAAACTGCCTAATTTCTCCTTTGAACACCAACTGGCACATTGTACAACCATGGGGCAAACATTAAGATCATTACTTGTACAAACAGATGTACGCACCAATATTTCCACTCCAATCACCAATGACCATTAAACAAGGATGTTATAGATGTCCGAATTGCACAACATGCAATGGCATGCTTACAGACACCACCTTTCCACACAGACATACAGGAAGAAGGATAAAAATACACGTCAGGTATTCCTGTACCAGCTTCTACTCTACCCCTTAGGTGCCCATGCCATTACTATAAGTAGCACATATGATACATAGATTGGCCCCTTCCATATTATTTATACATTCCATCTTTCCTAATCTCTACACAGTATCTGACCACCGTCATTTACTGACACTAGTTTTATGATCCTTGTATCATCAGTAACTAATATGCACAAGTACTATGACTCGATGCATTTGATTAGCCTTATTCAGCATTATTAGCGCCAATGACTAGCGATATCTGCTGGGATCATTAGCCTCGTATTGAATAAATCATAGCTACCAGAGCTCAAACATTTATAGTATCTAAAAATACTTTTATTCCTTAGATAGTATACTTATAACTTATGTATCATTCCTACAGGATATGTCTGCCATCTAGTAACTACACTGTATATCTGCTGTGTTGTTATTGATTTATATGTTATGTATTTGCACATCGTAACACTATGTTTTAACCTTTTAATTGTCCACTCGGCACAGTCACTTTATCACACTGGCGTGCACTTTTTCTCTAACATTGGACCCTATACCGAGGCCCAGTTTATATCGGCATTTGTCCGATTCTTATGTTTTTTATGTAATATATGTTACTATCCATTAGCCTTAGCTCTTTAGCCACCCAGCACCAGACACTTTATTAGCAATGCATGGGTTATATGACCGGACTCATGGGGAGGTTCACTGGCCCTCTCGCAACTTACACGTCAGTTGTGGGGTGCACAGGGTTGTGGCTTAGACAGCACTCACGGTCCGCTTACATTGGATAGTGCACTGTGTCGCACAGGGGGGATGTTTGAAGGGTTCGTCTTAAGGAAATGACAGAGTTATTTTCATATGTTCTGAAGACGGCCCGGATCCCGGGCGGAAACATGTGAACTACTGCACAGTAAAAGTTTGTGATTCAACTACCAAGACCCTGTATCATAGCATTGCCATTTAAAATAAAGGCATAGTAATAACTGTAGAACACTAATGAAGGTACAAAAATTATGGATGGTTCTTGACATAAGCATGTTAAAATGTCATATCCTAAATGTATGTCCCCCAGATTTTAACACCGATATTTCTCTGGTTTTACAATAATTGGAACTTGATATATTATTTTAATTTCATGTTTGTGGGCTATGGGCCAAGAAAGACGTGTTTTATTCTGAACTTGGCTTCATTTAAATGTAAAAATACACAGGGATCTTTCCTGTTCTACGTAGTGACAGAATTAGACGCGTAAGAAGCAACATTGGAGAAGTAACAGTCGCTGATCAGTGAACTGCTTCCCAATGTGAAAGGGGTCTTCCATGTTAATGGAAGTTCATGGTGCAGTGATTATGGCTTCGTTTCTGTTGCAATTTCAGTATGGTGTTTTTTCCCCAATATACAACAGGAAGATTTATTTTTTGTTTAAATTATAAAATATTTCTAAATATATCTCTACCTGAAATTGTATGCAGGGGCACTTCTAGGGTTTTTGCTGCCTGAGCCAAACTTTTGAATGCCGCCGTTGATTATTTCCAGGCACGGCGCAAAGCCGCTGTGTAAAAGCTTTGACTGTGGGCTTGGTTTTAGCGTGGCTAAAATGTTACAATTTTGAATCTCCTATCACACAGGTATTTAAACAGTTCCTCAGTCAATTAGAAATAATGTAAATTACTAGAAACAGATATTACACCCCTTTTTCAAAGTGGTGCCACTACCACATTGTTCCTTTCAGGTTTTTGTTGCTCAAACCAACAGAAATGCCATACTTTTCTGTAGCATTAAAGATTTTAGCCAAAAGATTTGTAAGCCTGCCACCATGTCAAGGTAGACTCTTCCAGCAGGGCCCTAACTAACCCAACTAGTCTAACCTAGCCTAACAAACTAACTAAAGCTCACCTAACTATATAAAATGATTTCCAAAGGCAAGTCCAGCCTAAAAATAAGTAACTTTTAAAATGATTATTACCCCAAAAACCTCACTTTCGCAAGGTTTCTAAAGATCAAAGATCCCCCAGAACTTACTTACTAGACCTGGTCCCACGCCTTCTATTCCACACCCCCTGCTCCAGTTTTGAGGACGTTACAAGCAAAAACAGGAGCAAGGGACTTCTGCGCGGACAGTCGCTTCTCTTCCTGGTCACGGCTGTCAGGCGGTTGGGCGTGACGTCACGTCGCGCCCTAACTGACAGCCAGGAAGTGAAGCGCTGTCAGCACCAGCCACGGAATAGAAGCGACGAGGATCCAGGTCAGGTAAGTAAGTTCTGGGGGATCTTTTGAAGTTTAGGAACCTCGCGATAGCCTTTGATACTGTGCCACATAGGCGACTAATGTATAAACTGAGGACTGTTGGCCTTGAAGAAAACATTTCTTCATGGATAGAGAACTGGTTATTGGACCGCAAACAGAGAGTGGTGGTTAATGGAGCTACATCTATGTGGGCTAAAGTTCTAAGCGGAGTTCCTCAGGGTTCTGTACTGGGGCCGCTTCTGTTTAATCTGTTTATAAATGACTTAGAAGGGGGCATTGAGAGCAAGGTCTCTGTGTTTGCTGATGACACTAAATTATGCAGAGCTTTGGAAACTTCCAATGATGTGCAAGTGCTGCAAGCAGACCTAGATAGATTATCAAAATGGGCAGCAGAATGGCAGATGAGATTCAATGTTGATAAATGTAAGGTGATGCATTTGGGATTTAATAATCCCTGTGCCACCTACACCATAAATAACTCTGTGTTAAGTGCATCTGAAATGGAAAAAGATTTGGGGGTTCTGGTAGATAACAGACTTAGCTGTAGCAAACAATGCCAGGTAGCAACAGCTAGAGCTAGCAAGATATTGTCTTGTATAAAGAGGGGAATGGAATCAAGAGAGAAAAATATTATTCTCCCTCTTTACAAGGCACTGGTAAGGCCACATTTGGAATATGCGGTGCAGTTTTGGAATCCCATATACAAAAGGGACATCTTGGAAATTGAGGCAGTTCAGAGAAGGGCAACTAAATTAATAAGGGGAATGGAGGGGCTTGAATATGCAGGCAGATTAGACAAGTTAGGGCTGTTTACATTGGAGAAGCGGCGGTTGCGTGGGGACATGATAACCTTATACAAATATATTAATGGCCCATACAGTGAACTCTCTGGTGCATTGTTCACTAATAGGTCATATCAGAGGACTCGTGGACATCCTTTAAGGTTGGAAGAAAAGAAGTTTCATCTTCAGGTTAGGAGAGGTTTCTTTACAGTGAGAACGGTGAAACTGTGGAACTGTCTTCCAGCAGAGGTGGTAATGGCAAGTTCATTGAATAACTTTAAAAAAGGCCTGGATAAGTTTCTAAAACTAAAACATATTGAGAATTACTGGTATTAATGCATATAGATCTGGTTGATCCAGGGATACTTTCCGATTGCCGTTTGGAGTCAGGAAGGAATTTTCCCCCCCCTTTTTTAGCTGGGGTTTTTTGCCTTCCTCTGGATCAACTGTTAGGTAGGGTTAAAAAAAAAAGGGAATAGGTTGGACTTGATGGACGAATGTCTTTATTCAACCTTAATTACTATGTTACTATGTTACTATGATAGTGAAGTTTTGGGGTGTAATAATCATTTTACTTATATTTAAAAATATTAAGTTACATATCTGTCACTAGGGAAATTTTTTTTTTTTTTTCTTGATCGGTCAAGGAAAAACATTTTTTTTCCACCACTGCCTGTCTGCCGCCTTTCTTCTTCAGTGCAGGGGTGCCGCCTGATACAAATGTCTCACTCTGATAAATGGTATGAAGTGCATGAATTTTTTTTGCTTTTGTTTGTTAAACCGACCAATATCATCTACCAGTCTATCAAACGGTTATTTGTCTGATTTACTCGAAACAGTAAAAAAAGTCCCACATACCTGCTTTTATACATGCTTTCTGCTTAGGGCTAGGCCACACTGGCATGATTCTTATGCTCTTCTTTCGATCCCCTTTTGAATCACAGGCCATTGTGTTTCAATGTGGGTGGCTACAATGTCAGGCTTACAATAAGAGGTGCAGTAATTTGCCTGAGCTGTTAATTTGCCCTAAACAATCAAATAATACATGTTAACTGATTGACTGCTGCAGATTAGAAATTTCCACCTGTTATTAAAGGAACACTAAACCCCAAAAAATAACTATGTGCCATCCGTTTCTATTATTCACAGGGAGGTGAGAACGCTTATTCTCACCTCCCTGTGAATAATAGGATGCTCGGGGGACCTGGAGCTTACCTTACCGCCACTCCACTCGCAGCCGCTCCTTCACTGACAGCCGCTCTGCCCTGACCGCGCGCCCTATCTTAGGCGCATGCGCGCCAATACAAATACAAATAGGGCACGCGATCGTGAGAGAACAACTGTTCAGTGAAGGAGCGGCTGCAAGTGGAGCGGTGGGTAAGGTAAGTTCCAGGTCCCCCGAGTGTCCTATTATTCACAGGGAGGTGAGAATAAGCGTTCTCACCTCCCTGTGAATAATAGAAACGGATAGCACATAGTTATTTTTTGGGGTTTAGGGGAGTTTACACTCCCTTTAAATAAGCACATTTTTTGTGAATCGCTTGTGCATCAATAACAGATTGTTGCGAAATTCTCAGCGCAAATGCATATTTACACGCGTGAAAATCACTGCACTGCAATTTTTTCACACCAGTTACCTTCCATTGATAGTAAGACCGCAGTGCATTTCTCATGTGCTTTTGATTGGGATCCATTTGCGTGTGAGAAGAGCAGAGCAGAGCTTGTGATTGGCCACATCACAAGCGATCATGATTTTTTTTGCAAATCTCACACACTCCGAATGCGCAACTTTTCGCGGGTCAGTGTTTTGTGACCTCAGCCTTAAAGGGGCCAAAAGCAGCAACAATTATGAATGCTTTTACACATAAGGTTCAAATAAAGTTCTAAATTTAGAAGCAAAACATTTTCATGTGATCAGTGTTGAAATAACTGGAATGAGATTTTTTTGCTAATGTTACTAGCTCTTTAAAGACCTATTAAGTACCACAAAATATATTCTCAATTTATCTCAGTGTATCACACTGCTCTAAAACTGCCTTTGGGCTGTTCTTTTGGTTTTAATTAAATGGTTGCAGTGTAGGAACAAATATACCTGTTTATTTATTCTCACGGTATGCAAATAGCTCAGAACTGAATGGCGTCAGAGACAGAAGGTTTTTTCTTTGCAGGGAAAGGAGAGCCTAGCATGAAGCAAAATGGATCGATAGTTTTGAATGATTTATATTATCACCCCTATACATTTCTCCAGATTGTCCAGAAATGAAAGCTAAAATGAATTTATCACAAAGTGATTTTCAATGTCTTCTCTTTGTGGCTATGATTTCTAAAAAAACAAAATGCAATAGAAGTTAAACAGGGAATGACCTAAACCTAACTAACCTCCTGATGTACCCAGGGTGAACACCTCAAACATTTACCGGTTAAAATCACGCTAACCACTTCGCTATCAGTTACCGTCACTTTAACTCCATATTTGCTCCGGATTCACAGGTTTCGCAAAAGACACCTGCGCATCCGGTGATTCAGTATTGTGTTTGCACTACATTTAGCGCTGGATTTTAAGCCAGCTCCCACTGTGAGCAAATCCCTATTTGTGATTTACCCACCATTGCAAACGTCATATTTAATCCCATTGGGCACATTTACCCAGAGCTATAGTGACTCTGGGTAAATGAGCCTGTTAGGGCCAGGCCACGCTAGCGCTTTTGCGCGCGCGTTTTCACTAACATTGAAATCAGGGGAACGCAAGCATTCCTGCGATATCCGATGTGCATGCGACTGCATGTCCGTTTTGCAGTCCAGCATTTTTTCCGCGCAATTGCATGTGTTTTCTTTGAAAATAGCAAAAATGCATGCGCAAGCGTGAAACAACACGCAAGAACGCACAGAAATTGCGCACGCAATTTGGTGGGTTGTAGTGTGTCCTCAGCCTTAGTCTTCACCCCTGGAAGTATATTAGAGAAGGCAGAACACCTACCTTAAGTCTTGCTTCACTCCCTTTACTAGCGCAGATGCACCAACCAATGGGAAGACACACTTTGCAAGGAGAATATGCCAGGTTAGTAGCCAGGACAGGAGTGATCAAGGGATCTGTATTTTGGGTAAAGGTTACCATACACTGACTCAACATTGCATTAATTTGATGTTTAATCGTCAATTGTTATGTTGAGCAAACTGGATGTCTTACCTGCTCTGTACCCATAACATTTACCGGACAGATCATTATTTGAGACCATAATATTATTAGTGTTCAAATGTACTCCCAGGGATGAGGATCTTGCATTTATGTTCTCAGTTCTGATACAAGGTGGGGGGGGGGAGAGTTGGTTTGGGATGTAGTTCCCCTCATGGTGTCTGTTTTACATTACAACTAATTAGAACAAGTGTTTACTAGACCAGTGAGAAAGTCCCTAGAATGTTTCTCAACCCAAACGCTGCCAACAATACTTTTTTTCAGACTTTTGCTTTCACAATCACCTTTATTGTAGACATGTACGTATCACCCACTCACAGTTATAAAGATACAAAGGAAACAACATTAATGTAAAGTACAATCACCAAGGCGGTTATTTTCTACATTCTTTTCTTAAATGTTCAACAAACTTATATCATTTTGTGTAATTGTTGTATGTCTAATTTTTGTCTAGATTCAGTATTGTCAAGTAGAAGCTGCCATACTGCTTATCTGTGTGTTATCCTTAACGGAACATGACTGCAAAGTTAATGTGTTGTATGCTTTTATTCTTTCACATATATTGTAAAACCAAACATGCTTGTTTGGACCTTTAAAGGGAATGTCCAGCCTAAAAATAACTTGCCTTTAAAATGTTTATTAACCCCACCCCCCCAACCTCACTTTCGCAAGGTTGATATATTTCAAAGATCCCCAAGAACTTGCTTACCTGACCTGGTCCCTAACCAATTCTACTCCGCGGCTGCTGCTGACAGCCGCTCCACTTTCTGGTTGCAGCTGTCAGTTAATCTCCTGACAGCCAAGACCAGGAAGTGAAGCGAATGTCAACGCAGAAGTCCTTTGCTCCTGTTTTTGCTTGTAACAAGCTTGAAACAGGCGCAGGGGGCGACACCTAGATGGCGAGGGACCAGGTCGGGTAAGTTCTGGGGGATCTTTGAAATATATCAACCTTGCGAAAGTGAGGTTTGGGGGGGTAATAAACATTTTAAATGCAAGTTATTTTTAGGCTGGACTTGATCTTCCCCAACCTCTCCCCCCCCCCCCCCCAAAAAAAAACTCATGGGGAAGAAGAAAAAAAAAGGATGCTGGCCATGCATTATTAGGCTATTAGTCCTGGTACACACAGGTCAATTTTAACCTATCTACTAGATAGACAGACTATAGATCCATAAACCAATCAGTACGCTGTCAGTTGTAAAGAAAAGTGGTACAGCAGATAATTTAGTGATACCAGTTGCATGGCACATTGAAGGTCAGGTGATCATCTAAATTTACAGACATGCTCATTCCATTTTCCATCCTAACTTGACAAAAAAAAAAAAAAACGATGGTTGCAGAAAAAAAGTATTTTGGCAGTCAATTACCAATCCCTACCACCCTGCCCCAGATACTTTTCATTTTAAATTATTTTTTATACTTTATATGCACTATACTTCTTTTATGTACAATCTGGACCTGTTACATATTTGCCTCCATCAGAAAGTATAAGCTGATGTCATGTTCCCGCACTAATGCAGTGACTAGATTTGTCAAGAGTTTCCAGATCAGGGAAAAATCAGAGGATTTAAAACACATGAAGCAAGACTGAGGCAGCAGTTTAAATGCAATCAGTTCAACCCTGCTAAATGCATTTATTAAAAGCATTCCTACAATCAGCAGGGTATCTGGAAACCTCTACCTTATTGAGCGGGATGGGATGGCAACTGACTTTATTTTGAAGCTGATCTTCCCTTGTTCATTTCTTTACATTGGACATATACAGTCTGAATTGATTCACCAATTACTGAATAGCAGAACAAAAAAATCTCCCAACTACTAGTGACCCGGTGGATCGTAGCAATTATAGTCCATCAACAGCAGGAGGGCTGCAGTCTTGGATTGTGCTGCTTTAAACACAGCAAGATAAAACATGATTGAAAGGCTTTGTTCTCGAGAGGTTTAACAAAGCTGCAGAGGTATTAAAGGTTAAGGCTGCTCAGGTGGTTATATAGGTCATGGCTTGGGGTATGTGAGACATCAGCAGGAGCTATGGGGGCTCAGTTCAAAAATCCAGATGCTGATTCAGAAACAGCAAAATTTCAAGATCTCTGCTAATTGGTGCTCAAGGCTACTCAGCTGAAATGCGTTAATCTCAGGGGGCACTTGACTTTCAGGAGCTGAAAAATACTTAGAAAGGTTAAGTTTATTTGATTTTAAGACTATAATGATAAGGCTAGTCATGTTTTTAAAGGGATATTCTTGCTTTGAAAAAGGTTTTGCCAAACATGATGCGCTGGAATCCATTTACTATAAGGCCACGCTATTCACTTTTGCCTCCGCTTTTACGTGTATTTGTGCTTGGGTTTTGCAGGGAAGAATGGGTAAAACAAAAATCACGTTATGATTATGTACGCATTTCTATGAGCTTCCGTAGACTTGAATTAAGTGCGATTTTGATAAAAACTGACTAAAAATGCTGATCGCATGCACACACAGCGAGGGTCTACTTCCCATGATTTACATTATCAATACAAAGGACAAACTGATCGCAAAATGCTGCAAAAATGCACCAGTTTGGCCCTAAAACTACCACATAAAATTCTATTTTGTTGGAATTATTTACCACTGAAATTGTACACCTTACAAAAGGTGAGACTTCAAGGTGACGTACAAGGTGCCCAACTGCTCTTTGCCTCCCCAGTTCATAAATGTGATTGACTGTTGATTGCAAAATGATTGGGCGAGGTGGTTGTTTGAATTTTGCAGGAACAGGCAAGAAATCCCACAGACTTCCATGTTGTGGAGCGCGGTACCACGAGGCAACACACTTTAGGAACATACTCAGTGGAATATTGATAGTGCAGGGCCAGCACAAGCCTCTGATAATGCATCTCTAAATCTGTCCTTTGTTTGCAAGTGTTTTGGACATGGGTATTTGGAGGTATTAAAAATGCAAAGCCCATCTTTATTGTTGGCAAATTGCTTGCAATCCTAAAACACAACTTCTATCTCAAACCAATGCTTATCCAAGGGGCAGAGCAGCAATTACAATAGTGTAAGTTTTATATAAGAATTGTCAGTCACAGTCCTCAGTATGTTACTCCTGTCTGACTGACAGTTTCTTCATCTCTCCTAACTGGCTGAATTATCAGCGGTCAAAGCTACAAATCAAATAAACTGTTAATTATCTTGCTTGGCTCAGAGGGAGAACATACACACATTGATATTCCTATTGATTCAATCAATTCGATCGGATTACCAAAGACACTTTTTCTGGTTTTCGATAGACCGATCGGGAATATCGATTGGTCTATTGAAAAAAACCTGATCGGGCAAGATGGAAAATTTTCCATCAAACCCATCTACGAGACCTTCCATAGACTTCAAGCTGAAAGGGTATGTCCACCCTAAAAACCATATTTTTCTGTAGTGTAGCCTCCCCCCTCCCAGACCCAACCGCATTGTCCATTTTTAAAAAAAAACATCTGATCACTTATTTACCAGCCTTCGTTCCCACGGCCTCTGCCCATAATGTTACTTCCGCAAAGGAACTAACATTAGGGGCCGGACCGGCAGCCGCGTCTGTGATTGGCTGCAAGGCATGCCAGGTATGGAGAATGCTGCTGGAAAGACATCTCGTAAGTAATTGCCTATTTATTTTAAAAACTGACAATGCGGTTGGGGCTGGGAGGGTGCACTACAGAAAATGTGTTTTAAGGAAGGAAATAGATACCAGCACGATGGTTGTGGATGGTGGGAGGGAGGGGGGAATCTGCTCCTCTGCGCATGTCTGCAAACCTCCCAGAGGACACAGAATAGGCAGAGACCTTTACACAGGCAGACAGGATCCTGCTATTCACTTTCCTGGACTTTGGAAAAGCACTACAGGAGAACCATTTGGAGCAGAGATCTAAGGTAAGGATTTATTAACACTAAACAGTGGGGCCAGTAAAAGGTTAAATTTTAGTTTTGGGGGTGGACATGCCCTTGAAATCTATGGAAGATTGTCTGTGGCCCTCCAGATGTTTGAAAACTACAACTCCCAAGATGCAGCCAGGAAAAGCTGGGAGTTGTAGTTTTCAAACAATTGAAAGGCCGCAAGTTCATTCCTGATATATGGGATCCAGTCATTACTTACAAACTCCTTACAACCCATGCAAACAGAAGTAGAATAAATACAGGGGATTATGTAATCGGAGGTGCAAAACAGCACAGCCACAGGCAACAGAAACAACATCTCTCATTGCCTAAGAGCTATCATAGTAAGCACAATAATCAGCATAGTGGTATATATAATAGTCATGGTTAAAGTTAGGTACACATGGGAAGATTCCTCCACAAATTTTGACGAACATCCGTTATGGCTAACAATGCTATTGGGCAAAAAATGACGATTGCATGCGCTCCTAGTGTTGCCAGACGAATTGCCCAATGCTAGTGTGCACTTTTTAGTGCTTGATCGAATTGCCCGCTAAAACGCAGTGGTGTGGCTTAATGCACGAGAGTCGCATTACAAGGTGGGTGGCCACACTGTGTGCGCTGTGAACCATTTCCTGGGTGCATGCTATTAGTTTTTTTGTTATTTATGTCATTGTTGGAAGGTAAACTTGTGGATCTCAGGAAAAACATCACCCAAGAGATACAAAAGATCCAAAAACGCTTACTTCACGGAAGCACACCCCTGTATCACCCTAGAGATCCCAGCATTAAAACCACCATCAAAGCCCAAATATTACAGTATATGATTTCACACCTCCTTGACTTTAGTTTTCAAAGATAAAGGTGCCATATAATGTAATGTAATGCTATATAATGTATGTAATGCCATATAATGGATATAGTGCCATATAATGTATGTAATGCTATATAATGTATGTAATGCCATATAATGTATGTAATGCCATATAATGGATATAGTGCCATATAATGTATGTAATGCCATATAATGTATGTAATGCCATATAATGGATTTAAAGCCATATAATGTATGTAATGCCATAAAGGATGTAGTGCCATATAATGGATGTAGTCCCATATAATGGAGGTAGTGCCATATAATGTATGTAATGCTATATAATTATAATTCGGTGTCATTTTCCCTGATACACAAGCATACTACAAGTTATAATAACTTGGATTGCCGCGGGTGCGCGCACACATAGACTCTCTCAAGCGAACCTCTCCGCGGACGTGCGGGCACAGCTCGCAGGAACTTGCTGACTTCAACCATTTTATCCAAGGGCGGCTGGGGGAGGAGGAGCCATTAGCGCAGATGAGGGCGGGGCGTGTAGGGGGTGTAGATCTGGAACTTCCCCACCCCTTTCGGGCTCGCGCTTTCCTCCGCTACCCAGTCAAATCGTCCGCGTTCCCGCTTCGCTCTTTTTCGTCACCTCCCACCGGACTCGTCAGCGCCACCGTCAGCCGGAAAAAGAGCACTACAGCCCAGCCAGCCTTCCTCTCCTCCTCCTCCTCCTTTCTTCCCGATTCTCAATGTTCGGCAGCCGGCCGGAGCCTGCTCCTTTCTCCGGCTCTGTGTCACCAGGATCCCCCCCTCCTCTCTCCACATCACCGAGCGGCGGACTGAGGAGAGCAGGGACCGGCGCGCTCCAGAGGTAATAGAGGGAGAAGCCATCGGAGGGGGGAGGCGGGGAGCGATCTTTGTTCTTGTTTTCAGCCCCGGAGAAGGAGGAGGAAGAAGGGGGGGCTGACTTCACTTGGTACACACCATGCTGGGATCTCCTACTACAACTCCCAACAACCCCCCTGCCACAACTGTTGGAGAGAGAATGCTGGGAGCCGTAGTCCTGTCCTAATGCATTCAATGTGCTCAGCGACACATAATGGCCCTCCTGCTTTCTCTAGCTACGCTTGGACAGGAGGGCCCCAAGATGAGGCTTCATATAGCACAACTTTGTGGGGGGCTGTAGATCCTATTGCTTAGGACAGGGATGTCAAACTTGTGGCCCTCCATATGTTTGAAAACTACAACTCCCAGCAGTAGCCCGAGGGAATGCTGGGAATTGTAGTTTCAGAACATCTGGAGGACAAGTTTGACATCCCTGGCTTAAGGGAATCCCCTCTACTCCCCCCTTCCTCCAAACCCCATCAACATCTTGTTTTTTTACTTTCCAGGTAAATCAGTCATGCCCCCACCTCTAGATCATCATCATATAAAAACTACAACTCCCACCAGTCCTTGTAGAGGTCTGATGCAGCAGAGAAGTTGGCATGATCTCAAGGTTTCTTTAACCTGTAGCATTAACTTTTATTTTCTGATTGGATGCGTCTAAATTGCGATTGGGGCTCCGTCTGTGCACATGAGATTTTAGGGATTTGGTTAAATTGCTGCAGACAAAATGAAATATAAGCAAGCAGTCCAAGGGAAGGGTTTGCAGATTTTTACATTATTAGGGTACATATTTGAGCCTCTGCTTAAGTTCAACCAGGGCTGAACAAATCCCAGGTGCCATTTAGCAAATCCACCCAGTTATTTACACTTGGTGACTTATTTTTTGAAGGGTTTTCTATTGATGCCTATGGGAATGGATACCTAAAATAGCAGCTCGGATCCTGAAATTTTCTGACTGGCTCGTAATGTCAAAAATAGTTTTCTTACCTTAGAGTTAAAGCCATCCCAACCAAGAGGTAATAACAATGAAAACTGTACAATATTTGTTCCAGACTAGAAAAATGTAAGGTAATCCAGAGTTGCACACATGATTGTTGACATTAGAACCCAGTCAGACAATTCTAGGAGCCAAAGCTTTCTTTTTAAGTAACAAGTTCCATAGATATCAGTAGAAAACCCTTTGCAAAGTTATTTGCCACGTGTATGCCAATTTTACTGGCGCATTGACAACATGGCATAACTGGGCTAATAGGTTTTGTATAAACAATGAGTAAGGCAAGAAAAATCACAGTAGCCTGTTAGCCTATTGGCCTAGAAATGTACTCGTGGTGAATAACTTGCTGCATAAAAAAGAGGCTCATGGAATTATAATGCGAAAAAGGTATGCACCCTACCATACAGGCGTGAGATAGGCCCCACACCTGAAAGAACGGCACAAACGGTCATTTCGGGCAATTGTATCACTAATGAAGCCGAAAGAATAGCCACACAGGAGCTATTATTTCCCGAAACATCCCACTGGTTTGTCATAGCAACGTTTTTGCTGTCTAAAAAATTCTTGCCACTTATTCCTGAGTGAGCAATATCCTTGTAGAATTGAAAAAAGTTTTTCTGTTGAATTACCTTTAGAATTAGTGATCTGAAAATCATTAAGGATATTTGACAAAGCAGGCAGGGTAATTTATAATCTCAAAATCAGTCTACATATTGTGTTCCACAATATTCTTGTGTTTCTAATTTCTGCTAAGAATTGAAACCAAATGTTTGCATTTTTGTAATTGAACCATTAATTCAAAATACTTCAATAGCACATCTTCAGATCCAAACTTTTTAATGGTAAATTCAGAAATGCCTGTCATGTTTCCTCAGACTGAACCAAGAAGAAACAAAGTCAACCAAGATGTCCAGTGAACGGCAAAGGTCGGATGATGAAAGTCCTAGTACCAGTAGTGGAAGTTCAGATGCTGATCAGCGTGATCCACCTGCACCAGAGCCTGAAGAGCAAGAGGAAAGAAAACCTTCTTCAGTTCAGCAGAAGAAAAATACTAAACTATCAAGTAAAACCACTGCAAAGCTATCAACTAGTGCTAAAAGGTAAGAACGTTATTAAGTGGAGCTAACATCCCTAGGAAACCAGTCTTTTCCATCATTTGTTCAATAGAATTTAAAGCAATAAAATGCCTGGTGTGTTTTTGTCTAAATGTGCTACATCATTCCGAGAAAAAAATATCTGCCACAAAAAACAGCGTGTTTTTTTTCCATATGAATAAACTATTGAGAACTGGATTCCATAGTGGAGATATATTCTCCCATAACTCTCATTATTCAGGAGAGTAACAGTGATTTTCAAAGGTTTGGTGTAACTTAGCATAGTCATGTGACTGCAAGGGCCTACCACTTAGAGGTAAAGCATCCTTAAATAGTTTATAACCAGCACTTCTCAAGCTGCAAAAATGAGCAATGGCTTCTAAGGTTATTATTTAGATGAAGAGTTTTTGGTGTGAATGAGGTTATATAAGACTTCAAATGGAGCAGTAAAGCTAACACAGCTTTCTGGTGGCTACTCAAATAAAGGGGACCATCCCAATGCATTTTACTTCTGAATTCCTGATGTCCTCATTTCTGTGGTTGTCTTCTGGCTGGGCCCTTTATTTTGTACCAGGGAATTACCCGATTCCAACAATGGTACAACATTTTCACCTTTAAAATTGTACAGTGTTTCCCCTATATCAAGGCCAGGCCATTTTTCCTTTTATGTGTTTGCTGTGTAACTCTATTGACTAAAATTCTATGACCACCAAGAAATTGACGTTGTGTATTATTGGTATGAATAGACTAAAGCCCCCTGCACATTCTTTAAGTGCACAGTAATAGGAACCAGTTATTGCAATGTGTTTACACAATGTGTGCTGTGGTGCAGGAAACATCATATATAACAGCAGCAAGTGTGTGTAATTGTACCCCATTGGCGTGTTCCCCTCTTAAAGGGACAGTTCAGTGGAAAATATCAATATTTTAAAAAGTATTAGTTTATATTAAACATACCTAGTTATTCTACATATTATCTTCCATTTTGAAAAATCAGTTGATTTCATACCCTTTGCTGTTCGCTGCTGTTGACATTAGTTAGCTGCCATTTCAGGTTCAAAGGGTCCTTCTTCCCAGGATGCACCACTTCCTTGGAATGTTCCTAATAGTAAGTTCTACTGATTGGCTGTTGGATGGGTCAAAGATGCTCAGATCTCTACTGAGCAACTGAATCAACCCAGGTGCTGGGTCAAGGGCAAGACCATAATGGTCTCTATTAGGGGTCCTGCAAACAGAAAGTCAGTATTTTGGTTGCATTTATTTATACAGAGACAAAATGTTGAATTGGCAGATTAAGGTCATTGGGATGAAAAAATACTGCTCTTTTTTCTGAAAAGCATATGTATTTGCACTGAACTTCCCCTTTAAACATTGCAGCTTTTAGACTGCAGACTACAGTGTTCAAGTACATTGGTTTGTTTACATAGATCCCTGTACATAAACGTGTGCATGTGTTTCTTTGGCAGTTTGTACTGAAACAAAATCTTTCTGATCGTTTTTTAATATGCATTAGCGATAGTAATGATTTCCAACCTCTGCATTTATATTGGTAGTCTCTAACTTATAACGCAGTGAAAATCCCAAATCTACTTCAAATACTTGGAGTTTAATCAAGTTTTAAACATTTCTTATGTGGATAAAGATATGATTTTGGAAAGAGTAACATGCGACAAAAATACAAGAGACTGGTCCAAAATTAAATTTGTGAGGTTATAAGAAACCTTCCCCCCCGAATAAACATGTTATTGCTTCTTATTCCTATATCATTATCCGCTTCTTTTGATTTGGCCAGTCTACAACATGGGAATCCAAAGGCTCCAGTTTGAATGTAATATCGTTTGGGAAAAACAAATGAAACAAAAGCTACTAGTGCATAGATGGACCACATTCTTCTATTAAGACTAAAGCCTGAGTGTTTCAGAAAGCCTTTATCTTCCTTTGTCAGGTTTATACTTGGTGTGTTCTTTCTTTAAAAGATTTTCACTGTGGCATTTGCTAGAGTATCACATGGGAATGTTTGTCTCTTATCCTGAGCACCAGAGAAAAAACGCAATAAACAGTTGCTTCCCATTATTGTTACTGGGGAGCACTTGATATACGTGGCTGACTTGATTGTTTTAAAACTTTGGTCAAATGCTGAACACATCCCATTGTTCCTGAAGAAAAGCAAAGTAGTCCATCCAGAAGCCTAATATTCCATGAGCCTTAGGCTGGTGTCACATGTGACATTCACTATGATCTGATAGGTGAAAAGTGTCACCAATCCCTTCTCATTTTAAAATGGGCAAGCAAGGAGGTATATTAAATGTGACTGTTGCTGCATAAGTCTGCATTTCTCAGCCGTCACTTACATTATGCTTATAGAGCGAAGTGTTTAGTCACGTTTATTTTGGTTTCAATAGATGCATTTCTCTATTTAAGCTCTTCTGTAATGTGCAAAACAACTCTTTCTTCCATGTCATTTTATACACGGACAGCTAAGATAGACATGGGCCTTTTAATTCTCTTTTGGTGTCTACATTTCTAGTTTATGCCTGTCTCCAATAAATGCAAAGCTGGCTCTTTCAATTTTGTATAACTTTATCAACACTTGTATAAAATAAGACTTGCTGTAAAAATGGTTTTGCAGCTCTCTAGTACACCAATGCACTAAACCAGTAATGTCGAACGTTGGCACTCCAGATGCTTTCTACAACCTACAAGGTATGCTTCGCGTTGTAGTTTCTAAACATCCGAAGCACCAAGGTTTGAAATCACTGCTACTCTGTCTAGAGTAAAATGGAACTGGTTATTGTTTAGTGACTTCAGTTTGATAATAGAAACGTTTATCTCATTATCACAGTGTATATCTGTCATCTTGTTTAGGTGCATCTATTATAGCCTAAAATGTTACTGAATTGTATTAAAAAAAATAAAAAAGCTGGTAAATGGTATTGCTAGCCTGTGGGAATATTTGATTTTCTCAGATGGTGTCTGAAAATGGCCCAACATAACGTATTACTTTCATGTTTTTGGCATATTCAATTAAAGTTTGCCATTTAACAAGTCATTAAATATTATACAGACTAAACATATCCAAATACTTGGATACTGCAGCTTAGGGTAATGTCTGTATTCTGCAGTAATTTGGGCATACAAAGCCAGACAAACATTCCCTATAAATTCTGCAAGGATTGGTCACTTGGGGACTATTTAGTGCTATTTGTTGTCATCCACAACTCCAGATCCAAATAAAGTCTCATAGATGTGAAATGGGATCCTGTGGCCGAAAGTGGTCATCTGACTGGTTTAGGATGGCTTGTTCTTAAAACATTTATTTATTTGGGGAATTCACTTGGTGGTGAGTTCTTGGCAGTATAGCGTTTATTGGTTTAATCTACAGTTAAATTAGCAATGCAAATATTTACAGCAATACATTCAAGTTCAGTTGTCTTTTGTTTGAATTAAGGTATTTTAAAGCAGTTTGAATATTTTGTAGAGCCAATCAATAGGCTGTCCATCACTTTGTATTTAATAAAATATTTTACATTGGTTTGTCAGACTACACCACAGCAGTCATTATCTGGTTATCTTGTTGCCCTTTCCTAGATAATATTAGTCTGTTTTTTACATTTAATCACTGGATAGAAAATCTTAAAAAAAAAATAAAAATGCTTTAATGCAGTTAGAAATCTTTAATAACAATAGATTTGGTTAAATCTGTCAGTCTCTTTAGATATATCATCCTGGCTTTCTAAATGGTTTACATAGTGACTAGGACAAATAACTTTCTCCGGTTAGGTTACAGCTCCTTAAGTCTGCTTCGCTAAGATCAGTATTACACTGGTTTAAAGTCATTGTCAAAATACTGGAACTCACCCCCTCCTTTTCTATCTAATTTGCATATAAGCTTAAACAAGAAATCTTCACTACAAAAAATGTTTTGTGCTTTGTCATATTCACTTTACTGAAAAGCTAAGCTTGTTTTCTTCCAAATGACAGCATTTCTAGCTTATAGACCTGAAAGAAAGCTCTTAAAACACAGCTGCTAAGTTTCCCTGCTAGGATTTTGGTTTATGCCTTCGGAGAACAAAGAGGAAGCAGCCATGTTAGCGTTACTGAAGGCAAAGCCAATGTTGCATTTAACAACATTATGGTAGAGGGCAGTGTAATTCCCTGATACATTTTACTAGGCAATGTTTGAATGCTTCATTTCTGTTCTCATTTCACTTACAGGATTCAGAAGGAGTTGGCAGAAATAACCCTTGATCCTCCACCAAACTGCAGGTATTTTCATATTAACTTGTATTAATAGATTTTTTGTAAAAATAAAACATGATTTTATTTATTAATGTGAAATTTGGATTTCATGTTGGTCATTGATTAAGTTTTAAGGGGTAAAGTGTTACAAGGCATTTATTACTTATTCATTCCATTAATAGAAATATTTGTTTTTACCTTATTGTGACTTTTTTATGAGCAGATTACTGCCCCGAACAGGCAGAAAGTAATGGGTTGTTGCAGATGATCTTACTGTGCTGTCAGCTTATTGATTGTCTAGCAATGTACAGAATTGAAATGTTTTAGCATTCCGACAGATTTATGCAACACTTTCTGCATTGTTTTTGAGGCTGGTAAATAAGTTATTGTAAGAAAGAACTCCTTTAAGGCATTGTGTGTTCTGATAAGTTGCTTTTTGGTTATGTGCTAAATGAATACTGTTAAAATATTTTATAAAGCATTGTATACATAGCACCGTATGGCATAGGCTAGAATTTGTGTGTAGTTATTATGCTGTTGTATTCAACCATTCCTTAAGTGACCTTGTTACATAGAAAACATTTGTAAATACTTCTACCAACTTCTGTTTATTAAATGTTTTGTTTTTTTATTTTATTTTACTGTTTAATGCTCGGTTATCATACACTAAAATCCAAATCTGTTAGGCTTTTTGTGAACAAATAATATAAACCTAAATCCTGCACTGATATGTATTCTATTTAATGAGTCCCGGGTTATTTCGTAGTGAGTTTGGTATACGGTAAATATTTACAAGAGAACAGCCTGGAAGTTAGCGCTATAGTTTACAAGGTCTGCTGCTTTTTCTGTTTATTTTCTTTATTAATACAAAGAATAGTGGCAAGTGAAATAATTAAATAATAAATACATATACATTGACAGTGTGATGTTTCCTAATGCTTAATAGGATAAATTCCCTGCCCCCCTCATATTATTTTTCAGAAATCAGTATAAAGTTACTTATTGTCCATTACAAAATAATATGATGGTTTAGATCAGGGACGTCCAAAATCTCGCCCTCCAGATATTTCCAACTACAACTCCCAGCATTCCCTAGGTGCTGAATGCTAGGAGTTGTAGTCTGCAAACATCTGGAGGGCCAGAGGTTTAAAACCTCTGATTTATTCTGAGGCCACAAAATCAGTAACTGTCCGTTTGCGATGTGTTACGCTCAATAGTCCGCAATGGGAAAGCATTCGATTTGCAAAAAATGCTGATTGCACACACTCTGAAAACAGATCACGGCGCTTTGACATACACTGCTCAGATTCTTCTTTAGATTTCTTGTATCTTGAAATTGTTGGCAATTGGTATCATTGTTTATGCACCATCTTTCAATAAACTGCAAATAAACATTGTAATCTTTGGTTTGTTGCAGCATCTTGTGTTTCTGTAGGTTACATTATTTTCTTCACGTTTGTGTGTGATAAATATTTCCAGTGCAGATAGGGTTTTAGATTTTATTTCTTACATAAAGCGTCTATGAATATGCCTAGTATCTATTCTTATCCTATCAGTGTTATATTTTGCTCTTTTAAAGAATATGTATTAAACATGTGCTGGATTATTCCTTCACATCATGTTGACAGTTTCCTTGTTTTGTATAAACCCTCCAATGGGGTAGGTAACTAGACACTGTCAAAACAAAATATATTATTCCTCAACTGAGTGTCCTGGGGGGAGGGGGAGTTATCCAGGGGTGGGTTTTTCTCTCTCCCAAGAGTAGATATACTGGAGCAAAGGCCATGTTGCAATCATGTCTGTTTGTATATGATTAGAGATGATTAAATAGACTAATACTGCTGTAATCTGTCACTAACTGTATTGTAAAGTTATGCTGATGGCACAGATGATTACTAGATTTGCTGTATTTTTCCCCATAAAAAAATGCATTGATCTGTTGGAAGGAATGTGCAGTGGACCGCTCTTTGTAAATAGTGTAGAAGCCTTGGGGGAATGACTAATGGAAGCCACAAAAAAAAAACAAAAAAAAAACAGGCTTCCACTTCTCAAAGACACATTTTTTCCATGTGTAACTTCATCAGCTATCTGCTTTAAAGGTTATCATTGTCTGTTTAAAATGTATGTGTCAAGGCTTTTGTTCTTTTACTCTGAAAGCCTACTGGGGTATTTAATTTTTTGGTTTTTTTTTTTTCCTGTAGATTTATTACTAATTACTAAAGCTAGGTACAGACATGTGATTGCATGCCTGTCAAAGGCACATTTCAACAGACTATTTGTTAATGTATGGTGGTTGTGTGTGCAATTGCACGCATGTACCTAGATTAAGACTGAGCTGTTGTATGACAGTGTACATCTGGGCAGACCCAAATCCTTCTCACAACCTAGTATACATCTATAGTCGGCATTACAATAATAATATATGGTAGACAAGGCAGCTAGAAAGCTTAGGGAGAGAGGGGCCAAAAGCAGCAAAAAGACCTTCACTGAGCATAAAAATGGAGAAACACCTTCTTATAACATATGAATAGCATTGCCCACAAAACCTAAGAAACAAGAAGTAATTTCTTACTCCCATGTTCCCCAGAGTAAGGGGCGGAGATATGCAAAATACTCCTTTATGCCCCTTAGCTTATGCATGTGTCCAGAACCGCTGGCTAATAACATGCAATATAGCTTAATATAGAGAGCCAATCATCTGACCTGCAGACACGACGTGGGGAACATGGGAGTAAGAAATTACTTCTTGTTTCTTAGGTTTCGTGGGCATTAATAACATACAAATTTCCTGCTTTGACTGTTTACCAAATTAATTAGATTTAAATGATTCCAAAGATCAAAACTTAACAGCACGCCTGATCTTTAGCTTAGCGACTGAGGACCAAAAAAAAAATCAGTCCGTTACAATTTAGGCTATGTACACACATAAGATAAAGATCGAAAGACAAATCCTTACGCTATCAGTCCAACAATCTTTATTCTCCTCCCCTCTATAGCAAGGGGAGGGCAAATGGTCGTGCAACTCCCTTACATTGTTAAGCAATCTGGTATGGTTCGCTTAATGAAGTTGAGGTGAGACTCAACACATTGGATGTCTGGCTGAAGTGGTTTTTGATAAACAATTATTATTATTTTCCCCTTACTTACCTTCACCCAAAATGCTTCTATCATCAACTCATCCTTCACCGGACAGTTGATACCTCCTCTGCTGCTGTACACGGAGGCGCATCGTGGTAAGTAATGATAGCAGCATTTTTGGTAAAGGAAAGTATAGTGAAATTTGTGTTGGGGGTAGGCATCTTAACTTGAATGTAAAAGTTAATTGTAAGGGTGGACATGGCCTTTAATGATGTATTAGCAACACTGTTTTTAACATTTACGAAAACAACCTAAGTGACATCACATTGTAAGTGCATGACTGGATAGGGGGTTTCTATCCTTTTATTGCAAGCCTCCGCTAATTTGCAGCTGGGCAGCTTTAAAACAACAAACTATATTTACACTTCAAAGGTTCAATATAACAGTTCCTGTTTGTTCTTTCCTCATTTAGTAACGCATCTAACCATAAAAACAAGTTAACTTCATATATATACTGAATTTAACATCAAGTGTACAAAATTGTAGAAAGAAACTGGTCAAACATTATGGTGATTATGTAGAAGTCAGTGTCTGGAATCCGTTCTCATCAGCAAGGAAGGAGTCTTAAGTTACAAATGCCTTGCTTTATAAGAATACTCTGTTTTGCTTTATTCAATGTATATAATGGGGATTGTGGAAAGGATGTAATCGTAAACTACTGTGGATTGTGATGAGCAGGGTGCTACTGCATCTGATAACTTTAAGCGAAACTTTGTGAGAATCTAATTTAGCTGCAAACATATCTCCAGGTCAGTGCTTCTGAAACGCAGTTATCTTTCTTATGGTATTTTCCAAAAGTTGAAACAGAGCAACAGAACGGGGTAGAAAGGAGATATAAGTGGCATGGTTGTTAGTGATAGAAGGGCCGGGCTGAGTATTTTGGAAACTGATAATTTACTGGGAATTTCACACACAGTGAATGGTCCAAAAAAGAGAAAAAACCCAGTGAGCATCAGTTGTGTGGACTAAAATGCCTTGTCAGAGCAGAAAGTTTAGACTGGTGCAAGAAGATTGAAAAGTAACAATCGCTCTAATAACCGAGGTTGGCAGAATATCATCTCTGAACACACAACACGTCGAACCGTGAAGTAGATGGCAATGGCAGCAGAAGATGACGCCAGGTGCCAATCATATCGGCAAAGAAAACTGAGGCTTTAATTTGTACGGGATCATCAAAATTGGACAATAATATTGCTGACAAATGGGACAAAAACATAACCTGGTCTGACAAGTCTTGATTTCAGCTGCCACGTTCAGATGAGAGGGTCAGGATTTGGTGAAAATATCATAAAGGCATGGATCTATCTTCCTTGGGTTCTCAGACTGGTAGTGTAATGTGTAATTGAGCATTGTTTTAAAGCCACAGCCTGCCGAATATTTTCTCGCGCTACTTCAAGCGCGATAATACGCCATGCCACAAAACTCGCATCATCTCAAATTGGTTTCTTGAATATGACAATGAGTTCACTGTACACTTATGGCATTCACAGTCACCAGATCTCACCAACTGTGTGATACAAACATATCAATATGGACCAAAATCTCTAAGGAATATTTACAACACCATGTCTTTTGAATCTATTACACAAATAATTAAGGCAGTTCTGGAAGCAAAATGGGGTACAATCTGTACTAGCAAGGTGTACCTAAAGTGTGGCAAGTGGTTACACATGATATTATTTACTACCATTCAGAGCTAAAGATTGCTGGGCTCTGGATGACTCAATATCAGGGTCTTTCCTGATGCTTATTAGCTGACAGATTTCATCACTTTCAGGTAGTTTATTGACCACAAACCTGATTGGGCTTTTCAAAAATTTGTGCCTGATATGAGTCAGCAGTGAGGGGATTGGAGGCTGCATACTTCACAGGGTGCAAGTTAAAAGATATGCTGGGGACATTAATAATTGCAGTTGTTTTCTAAAAACAAACCTCCTGCCATTTTATACATTGATCCAGTCCAGGATTTTGATTGCCATTGCAAGGAGAGGGGGATAGGAAATCTTACAATGGAGTTTAAACCTCTGCATTTTCCCCTAAAGTGCCCATACGCTTCAATTCTTTAGAATCGGGAATCCTACCTTCCAGGAGCATGGTTTTAGTAAGAATTAATGGAATAGACTGCGGGCAAAAAATCAAAAATTGAAAACTGATCTTTGCAGTTTCCAGTGAGATCATTCGAAATCGAAAAGTAAATTACGTTACGCAAATGCCACAAATCTATCCATCCATCCTATCTACTGCATCCTATCTATCTATCTATCTTCTGTATGCACCAGTGCCATATATTTAGGATTCTTCAACTATCAGTAATATTTTAAAGGGTTACTGGATGCTTTAGGAAAGAAACCTTTTGGTTTTCACTTAATTAGATTCTCCTTTTATATAAATCATCTGTAGACCCTCCTCCTCCTATCACTAGGCATGGTTACAAACAGCAATGTTACCAGATGGCTGTGTAATGATTCAGTTGTGGTTTGACCCTCCTTCATGCAATCATCGTCGTCACTTCTCTAACCTATTTCTTTTGTCTGAGATGAGGGGACAGTGAGGACAATAGTCCGTAAAGGACTATGCATAAAATATACTGTAGGCCTTCTGTCAATAGGGCATTTCCACTAGAACTGCATGTAAATTGCAATTGCAAACTAGGCCTGTAAATTTCTTTTTAAGCACCATTCAATGTAGTGCACTGTTTCAATAAACTACGACATATGTCATCTGTATACCCTATCTGTGCTGCTGATTATAGCTGACTGCAGCTGCAATCACATAAACTTGGTTGTGATGTCTGCACCTTAATATGTAGCTCTGTAGCATACATTTTATTTACCCTTTAAAAGGAAATTCTTTGGTTAACTTACACTTTTCAATAAGAGGCCGATCTACTTTTGTCTTCCTTTGTAGCCCTTAGGTGTCACATACAGCTGCTCGCTACCCAGATAGGAACATCCTATTGCAGCAATGTTGACTGGAAATCAGACAATATTATTGAAACATGTGATATCTAATAAACATTGTCGCAATGGGATGTTGCTATCTGAGTGTACAAAAAGGGCAGTGAATCATTGTAATTAACAAGGACTAGTTAATAGATTACTACCGTGATGCAGTGAAATAGCTTCTAGTTTTTGGTTTGTATGGTATGATATTTGTTTAAAATGTTCTCTAACAAATGCTGGGACCTTCCAGAAACCACTGTTTGTATTTTGAGGTCTTTGATGGCACACAGGTGGTCTCCAAATATAAATGTTGCAAAGCTCCTGTGTATATGATCAAGGCTTGCGGATGTGGAGGTATAAACTAATCTGAAACACTGGGTAATACACCGGAGTGCTGTATAAGACAAAACATACATGCAGATGTATAGATTGCTTTTATGTGTGTGTTTAAACTGTAATGCAAGGCACAGTATGTTACTAACTTATCATTTCTGCCTACATAACTACCCAGTTAGATGCTTTTTCCAAACAAATGTGGGACAATTTCTATTGATAAGATTCTGCTACAGCTGTGCTTTACCATATGTTTAGCATTCACAAAGTGAAATGTAGTCTGCGTTAATTTCTGCACAAACTTGACTTTCTATCATGTGTCTACGTCTGTATCAGAAATATGCTTGTTAAGGTTCTCATTCATCCAGGTCATGGTATATCTGTTGTATTCAATTAGATCAACTGGACATGAAATGTAGTTCTTGAAGACGTTTCGCTAGTCATCCGACTGGCTTTCTCAATTCAGAATGACTTGTACAAGAATCTGTGGCAATTATGTACCCTGGAAAATCCCAATTAGCATGTCACAGCCAGGTGTTAAGGGCGTGATTGGATAGAGGTGTTAAAGGAACGCCCAGGGTAAGGTGTCAAAACAGCATTGTACATGGCAGACAGTTTGACAGAGCACCGAGGCGAAGGCTAAAGAAATGAAACATCTCAGAGGAGCCCTTAAAACTTGTGGATATCCAGACTGGGCCTTTGTCAAAAGAAGTAGAAGGAAAGAAAAGAACAGGTATACCAACAGTGAAGGGGAAAAGCAAGACAGGAGGAAGAACATGGTCATCCCATATGTAGCAGGGGTCTCAGAGAAAGTAAGAAGAATTTTCAAAAAACACCATATCCCTGTCTGCTTTAAACCGAACAACACACTGAGGCAGCAATTGGTACATCTAAAAGACCCAATACCGAAACACAAGATAAGCAACATCATATACACAGTACAGTGCAGTGAAGAATGCTCTGATTTGTATATGGGGGAGACCAAATAGCAACTGCATCAACGTATGGCCCAGCACAGAAGAGCCAATTCCTTAGGTCAGGACTCAGCCGTGTACCTGCATCTTAAGGATAAAGGACATACCTTTTGAAGATTGTAATGTTAACATGTCGGCAAAGGAACGTGACTGGTTCAAAAGTGTTAAGGAGGCCATTTTTGTGAAAATAAAGAAGCCAAGCCTAAATAGAGGCGGGGGGGGGGGTTCAACACCAACTGTCTGCCTGTTTGACACCTTACACTGGGCGTCCCTATAACACCTCTTAGCCACTATGCAATCACACCCTTAACGCCTGGCTGTGATATGCTAATTGGGATTTTCCAGGGTACATAATTGCCACAGATTCTTGTACAAGTCATTCTGAATTGAGAAAGCCAGTCGGATGACTATCGAACGTCTTCAAGAACTAAACTTCAAGTCCAGTTGATCTAATTGAATACAACAGATATACGTCTGTATCAGATTCGATGCCAGAACCACATGGACATGGGTTGGTGTCAGGGAGGGGGTGGTTCACTTGTGAATATATAAAATGGGTATAGAGTAATCACCTAACAACGCCACGATACCACTGAATATGTGGTGGTGCAGTGGGTAATACAAACAGTAATACTAATCAAAAAAAGGAGGAAATGATGGGGAAGACCCCAGCCACCAGAAACCCACTAAACTCTGCAGACTACCTACAGAGGCACTCATATGGCATACTACTAGGAAATAAATCTCCCCACAGCTCCTGAGGATCTGGAAATAAATACATAAGTGCTAATGAAGTTACCAATAATGATAAAAACTAAATGATAATGATTAAAATAATGATAAAAACTAAACCTTTACTATAGATATTAAAACTAAGACACTTTCCAAATATCACAATGTACTATAAAATTCAGTATACAATATTCATTATAACTGCCCGCATCCTAGGCCTCCCTAGGTGCTGGAAATATTAAACTGGTGTCCAGGTCAGTGGCAGCGGATAAGTGTTAAGTGGTTAGTAGCGATAGATAAATATAAATAAGCGATCAACTAGTAGCAAGTGAGGTAGGTATTAGCAGGCAAAAAGCACAAAGATGAATAAATGCATTAGCAAATGAGCCTTCAGCGCAACCTCCGTTCATCCACGGGGGTCGGCGTAACCCTGCCTGAGAATCAAGAAAGCCATGCCGGCATAAGTAAACAAAGTTAATCACAGTGATAAAGTGAATAAGTATAGAAATGGTCAGCTGCCTAAGCAGCGTATACTTAAGTGTCTGCCGTACTGCACTCCCGACTCGGATCTCCACAATCCTACTGCGGCTCTCTGTCTCCCCATGCTGGCAACACTCTTGACCTAGCTCCATTGAGTTAAAGATGTCGGCATGTGCAGAACACCAGAAAGAGGGGAAAGCTGCCAGCAGGGAACACAGAGCCAGCAGAGGAGACAGTGAGCTACAGGACCGTGTAAGTAAACACCGGCAGAGCTCAAGCTTGTTTCCAGGGCCCGTTGTGAAAAAAATGCGAATCGCATGCACTCCAATTAACGGATCACAGCTCACCTAGTGTAGCCAGTCCAACTGGCCAACACTAGTGTGCATTTTTTTTAAATGTGATTGGATCGTGATCAGATTGCGTGTTAAAACAGGCTGGTGTGGCCTAGCCCTATGTTAATTAACAATGCATGAGATACATTCGTAATAAATGGGGATCTCATGGGTCAGGAAAATGTAATTCAGCGCAACGCGAATAGTGGGGCATGGACATCGTCTCGCACATTTTGGGTGTAGTGGGCCCTAGCCCTGACATTGAAACTACGATGTCTGTGCAGATCATAACATGTAGATGGATGGCAAATCACAGCCAAAATACTTAAGTGGGTCCCAGGCCTGAGAATTTCAGCAAGGATTAATGGTATAACTAATCCCAACATGCTACCAATCAGAAGAATCATTTTGTTATTCTTCTGAATTGTTTCAATAATGTCGGGTGTTGAGCGGTTGCAGCCAAGGAGATACAATGCGTGTTTTATTTTTATTACTGAATAACCTTTCCTACAAAATGTTTCTTTGTGAAGAACTTTTGTTTACATAATAAGTTGTGCTTGTATTAGTGAGTAAACATTACAATGTTGGTTTTGTTTGAGAATGTGGTAGAATTGGTTTAATTTCTGTGCCACGTGTTGTTCATAGTGTATTTAATACAATAAGTAGTAAAAGAATCCTGATTAAAAGAGGAACGGTGGCCTAAAAACAAAGAGCTTTCATATGACTTTGTAGAAAGTATCAAGATTTCCCACTTCTCCTGTTCCTGCCTAAGGCTGGGTACACACAAGCAGATTTTTCAGATCAACCGTCTGATGTTTCCTTGTATCGGTCGGTTGAGATGATTTTGGTGGTGACTGATGTCTGTCGCACATTTTGGAAAATCACAGGCGATCATTGCCTCATGTGGACTGCACTATTGGTCATGGCGAACTGTCAGCCTTGGTGACATTCACCATGATCAAAAGTGATTTGTCCTGACCACTTGTTAGTGGTGAATGGTCAGTCGGGACAAAAAATAAGCCAGTGTGTACCCAGCCTTAGGTAACAATAGGCCAATCTGCAATGCAAAACGAAGGAGAGGGCAAACTGGAACTTTTGTCAGTGTGCCTTCTTGTTCGGACCTTAACATCCTTAATGTCCTACAATCCTAAATTGTGCTGATTTAAATGATGTAGAACTTGCCTCTCTGTGTAACTAGAGATACACCTGTGTGAACCCCTGCATTCATGCCTAACCCTTCCTCTTAGCTTGTTTAGGCATGTTCAGGGTATTTAACACCAAAAAGTAACAGATAAGTGGACCTCCCTGTTTAAAGGGGTTACCTAAACTGGATTGCAACATGATTGGCTAGGGACTACTAGTGGGTTTGACATGCTATAGCAATTTACTGCAGTAGCTTAGGACTGGATCAAATAATGGTCAGTGGCCAAGCTGTGCAAAACTAGAATTTTAGGAGATAACTTACAAACCCTATGTTATTAAGGTAGATTTTCTAGCAACCATATCAAAATGAGAGGCGAGACACAATCCTACTGCCTTTATATCAAGGAGATGTAACTTCTGGTTCAGTGTTGTTCTGAGGATTTAGTTTAGTACTTTAATTCATGCAGTTAAATCCTTGCCTAGAAAAAGTGAATTATTTTAATCAGTAGCATCTGGGACATAAATCTAAAACTGTGTTTTGATCTGAACTTCTCCTTTAAATACAGAGAGTCTGGGAAACCAACATGCCATTTACTGTGTCACTAAGATAACAGCTCAGTGTTTGGATTTTAATCTTTGATTTATTTTATTAGAAATGTGATTTATTTGTATTGGCATTTAATTCTCCTTTCAACTGCAGTTAAAGAGTCTCTTAATGTTCCTGGCAGACTTTCCCAATGGATTTAGTGCTAATGCTTTATACTAAACTATGTGTAAGGTAAATAATAATATTGAGTTTGATGGTCGGCACTAATGTTAGCAGTAAACAGACACTTGTAGGTGAATCATATATAAAAGGTTGATGAGTTTGAATTATTTGGTCTCTCTGCTGTATGTTCATATAACACTTCATGGTTAGTAGACTAGGACCTGTGCTGATTCCTTTAAGCTAGCTATTCACAGGATGACTTAAAGCCTGTGCACACATGCCAGCAGATGCCTAACAGACAAACATCGATTTTGGCCAGGACAGATCCCCAGTGACCCCCAATCAAGAGGACACACATGTACAATTGTCGGCTGCTCAATTGTACATTTATGTAGGTTCAAGCGTTGAACATTTTAAGCCACTTGTTAGGTAGCAGCACATATATTGCACTGGCAGAATCGGTTTTGAAAAAAAGATTTGATTAATCAAATTTCTTTTACCAATTGATCAAATTGAAATATCAACCTCTGTGTGGCTATTCTTAAGGTGGGTACACACAGTACTAATCTGTCAAAGATGACAGACAGAATTTGCCAGATTCTTTGTAATCTTTAACAGATGGCAATACACTCATAATCATTCTCCCTATATAACCCACCCCTTCCATTGATCCCTATGGGCATAAACTGCAAAAAATATCCCTATAATCGGCGCGCTACTACGCAGTAGCGCGCCGATAATAACACGGAAGTACCTGAAAAAAGTACCTTTGATCAAATGAAGAGCCGTATACGCCGGAAGCAAGTATGAGAAGCCGGTGTTATGTGAGATAATCCAGGAGGAAGCAGAAGGGGTGCGGTCTAAGCTGTTAGACTCCGGCCGAAGCACTGAAAGCATCAGGTGGGTGGGACTGCCAGGAGGAGCAGGGGTCAGCTGACCATATGCAGAAAACTACGGGGCAGGAGAGGAAAGAAAGAGTGGTGTGTGTGTCAGGTGTGTGTGTGTGTCAGGTGTGTGTGTGTGTGTCAGGTGTGTGTGTGTGTCAGGTGTGTGTGTGTGTGTCAGGTGTGTGTGTGTCAGAGGTGTGTGTGTGTGTGTGTCAGGTGTGTGTGTGTCAGAGGTGTGTGTGTGTGTGTGTGTGTCAGGTGTGTGTCTGTCAGGTGTGTGTCAGGAGGAGAAGGGGTCAGAAAAGAAGAATCAGTAGTGTGTGGTGTGGGGACAGCAGCCTGTGGACTGCACAATAACCATGTGTTTGTTTATAAATGAGGGTGGGGTGGCTGCACAATAACCATGGGTTTGTTTACAAATGGGGGTGGGGTGGGTTATAACGGATAATGTACCCCCTACTGTAAATTCATAGGGATATTAGAAGGCACCTCGGAGTTCCGTGGCCTGTATAAAAGGCACTCGGCCTCCGGCCTCGTGCTTTTATATGGTCACGGAACTCCTCGGTGAATTCTAATATCCTTATAATTTACAGTAGGGGGTACATTATCCACTATATAAACTATAGGGAGAACTTTTGTAACTGACATACTCCCTACGATCGTTGGTGTCGCCCTATACTTACAGTACAGGGGGGCGAGCGCACCCGAGGAAAATTTTCCGTTCAGAACGATCTTTTCCTATTCTGACGCCAAACATTGGTCAGCATCAGAAACAGTCATTTCGGCCGTACACTAGCGATATAGGGCCAATCCCGTGTGTACCCAGCTTTAGCCCTGTATGGCTATTCATAGCCCTGTATGGCTAATGAATATGTAGCTTTTCTGAAGCTACATTGAGAGCTTTCTTTTATTGACAGTTTATCATAAATCCCACACATTCTAAAGAATATTCTGCCTGTCTAGTTGAAATATTTTGGTATGTATTAATCTAGATGGAATATACAGTATCAGCGGTAGAGATAAATTGTACTGTTCAGTAAACAAGATGTTTAGCAACTGTACTTGATTTTTGTCAACTGCTAATAGTTAAACAATTGGTTTGAAATATGTGTAATGTCATCGTCCAGTCACATGATCTCTATAGTTTATCTTTTAATGCATCCAGTGTTTTAGTTTTCATGTAAAATACATTAGATATTTGGCAGGTGATTTGTTACAAGAGTTTGCGTTTCATATTGAGAATTTTATTTGTTGCCCCAAGAGTCTACTCTATGATTATTTTTGCCAGAGGAGCTCATGCTGGGATTGGCTGTTTTTTCCCTCTGGTTTTCGATAATACATTTTTTTAAAATACCAATAAACCATAATTAGAATGGAACATAGCCCAGAGCATGAGACTGAATGGAGGCTTCTTTTATTTTAAAACAGTTTTTCAGGTAGTATAAATCAAATGAACATCTTGGTGAAGATTATTAAAAATCTTGTGCAGACAGATTTAAGCGTATAACCAAGCGTAACCACAGTACTTTATTTATCCACTAGTCTAATAATAACTAGTAGAAAAGCAGAAGAGTAAAACATTGACTCGCTCTGTGGGTTAGCTAGTGACACCTTTACCACGGAAAATAAATGATATTTAAACATTTCCACTCCTACCCTAACTGCAGTGTCTGCCACGAACAACCTTTAAAGTAGATATTATTAATATTTCAATATTGGAAGCCTGTTTGTAACTATAGGTCCCTTTCCTGGTCATATCACACGCCTGCTGGGTGCCTTTTAGAAAATAAACCATTTGTTTTTATTTTAAATAATTGGTAAATTCAGGTAAATAGGATATAATTAGGACCTAGTTGGTGCAGGTCTGTGTGTGCCTAATGTGCCCCAGCCTGGAGGGTTTGTGCCGTTTGGGGCAGACTCCTGTATCCAGCCCCATTCTTTGGCAAGTGTTAATGTAGTGCTACACTTTGTGCACGTGACATTCATTTTTGGAAAGGTTTCCAGTCATTAAAAGAATAATGTGAGATACTTGGCGAGAGATTGCAGGGACGTGTGTGTGTGTGTTGACATAAGATTTATGTTGGTGTGTAACAACAAAAGACTCTGGGACTTTTTCTAGAGTTTACAGTGTAATTTGATCCGACAATCGAAAGCATAAACATTTCTGTATAATCTTCCCTGGTTCTCATTTTGATGTCTGACCTGAATCTCATGAATCTACTGTGTTGTAACATTATTTTACTTAATCTTAATTAGAATCTTACTGCAGACCTATAACCCCACCCCAAATCTATTTGGAAAGTAAAACAAATATCTAGTTTATTAATATCTAGAGGATGTTCCCTCTATGTAGTTTAGATTTTGTGTGTTTCCGTAGCATCAACGAGGTCCGACCGAGCACTATACATTAAACGAAATTCGGTACAAAATCGTGTGTTACAGGGTTGGGACCATAATCTCACGTGTATACGGAACTTTAGAAAGCTGACAGATGAAGGACTAACCTTATGCAGCAAAATTATGCTATCCTCCTCTCCTGGCAGCCTCTTCAACCTCTCCAAGCTTTTACGTGCTCAGAGGAGGCAGCTAGGGGAATAGAATGTAGTCATGGCTGTGATGTCAACTGTTAAATCCATGATTGACAGCTGCTAACTGGAAGAACGAGGAAGCAGAAAGAGTGGTAACAGAACATCAGGCAGCATTTCAGGTTAGATTTACAGCTTTCACCTGTTGCAGTTTCAGGGTTTGAGAGGTGGACTTGCCCTTTAATTTAGAAAACAATCAGGGTTATTCAATAAAAGTTCTTATCATTAAAAATGGTGCCAATTTTGCCCCAATCAGATGTTAGCCTTGACATGTTAAATAATATCTGATTGGTTAGAGCAAAATCAGCACCAATTGAATCTCTCTAAATATTTTTATACTTGCAATGCAATCCAGTTGTATGAATCTTCCAACATTCTTGCATTAAAGAAAATCTCCTGTTTTTTCAAATTTTAAGTGGCTGGTACACAGGGAGTTAAAATGTTGATCTACTACTGATCGAAATATAAGGTGCTTTGGGCAGAAGGTATTGTTTAATCAGTGTACTGGCTTGAATACTTTTTGTTTGTCATTTCACCAATGCACTTAAAGGGCATGTCCACCCTTAAAACAAAAAAAGAGTGACGTGTTTGTTATCTGCCCTCAACTCTGCCTCCTCCCTTTGCTTAGAGAGCATTTTTTAAGCTGAGGAGACAGTAAGGGAAATTACATTCAGGCATTGGCTTTGATGTCTGCAGTCACAGCCTTGATTAACTGTATGAAGGGAGGAGCCAGCTTAATCTGCCAGAATGGGGACAATAATTATACTAAAATATCTGTTTAGTAATGCATCTAATGAAGTGCTGAATATATTAGTTTGGATTAGGGGCAGGTAACCAACCTAAGTAGGTTTTTGTTTTAAGGGTGGAGATGCACTTTAAACTAAAACTAAAAAAATATTTGCTTGACACGAGAGTAACTTCAATATCAAGTGTTTGTTGTTCGAACATCCCTGGGTTTTTCCCATATGCAAATAAGCAGATCTTTCGCCAGGAAATATCAGCCCAAGGTTAACCTATGTGTACCAGCAATAAGAATATAGTACCATTAATGAACAAAACCATGTGCATCCTTCCTTTAGAAAGAGAAGATAACATTACCCTCAAACAGTTGCATTAACCGATATATATATTGTGAGCTACAATCAAATTTCCTTCTTTGAATGCCGGCCGAGCATGGGTCAACGAATGACCACACGTTCAGCCCTTGGGCCTTCTTGCCATCTATATGGAGCTTAAGAGCTTATCTTGTTGGCTTATCACCACACCCTCTGTCTGCATAAATAGCATCCTATAATTTGAAGATAGAAACTTGTTTAGCCTTTATCTTTTATGGTTTAAATGATCCATTAGAAGGAATCATTTGATCTCTGCACTAATTTTTGCAGATAAGCCTTTGGTCCAGGAATGGACAATTTTATTGTTAACATTGTCATTCAAACGCCTCTGTTAGCCAATGTAGCGTTTAGGTAACCAGCTCCTCCATAGATAGCAAAAGAAAACCCTTAAGTCACCGGGTATAAATTCTAGCATTGCCTACCTAGTTGCTGGGATTTATCCAGCCCTGATACACTATTGTAAATGCAAATTATGATCATAATAATCATATTAAAGTTGCACTTGCTTATTACATCTGGGGGAAAAAATGACTAGCCTAACCAGTTTTTCAAAATTTCACACACTTCTTCCTGCTATATATAACACTTAATTTTCCATGCTGAATAGAGCAATTAGGTTTTTATGGTTTAAAAGCTTGAGGGAGTTCCTATTTAATAGATCCTATGCATACTGTCACATACTCATTTAATGAATAACTTACTCTTAACAAGGCTTGACAGTCCATTATTTGAAAGAATAAGTTTTTAAAGGGCATGTCCACCCCCAAAACTATAATTTCCCCCACTACTGGCCCCACTCTGTAGTGCATAAAAATGTCTCTCCTCCGGGAGAATTTGCATATGCTCAGTGCAGCCCTCCATCTCCCTCCTGTTTTGGTCTCCCTCCCCCTAGCCCAAAACCCTTTTTATATGTTGTAGGGCTTCCTCCACCAGCCTCAACCGCATTATTATTATGGCCAGAAACTCCCCCGATCTTTACTTACCTTCCCTCTATCCTGCGCCATTCTGAACTGCCGGCAGCCGCGTCCGTGATTGGCTGCCTCTCAGCCAATCACAGACATGGCTGCCGGTCCGGCCTCCTACTTGCAGTTTCATGCAAGCAGAAGGCCGGGCAGTGCGGCAGAGGATAGAGGGAAGGTAAAGGGGGGGGGGGTTTCTGGGCATAAAAAGAAAGGGGGGGGGGGGGGGGGGGGGGGGGGGGAGTCCTACAACATACAAACATTTTTTTAGAAGGGTGGACATGCCCTTTAAATAAACATTTTATTTTGAACAAGATGGATAAAACAATACAGATTTTACAGTACAGTATTATAGTGTTGTCATATTAACATTTAGACATTAACATTTTATACCATAAAGCAATGTGTTTTTGATACTGCCAATGTGAACTAGTTGTGATCTTAAATAGGCACTTTAGCAAAAATGTGTCTTGTGTTTTTGTTGTTCTCTATCAGATTCTAGTGATTACCCATGGCAGCCTGCAGGTTATGTTTATCTCAGTGGGACAAGATACTGCAAACTAATATTGGCATAATACTATGTCTGTACACTATTGGTTCTGCCTAATACATCAAAAATCGATAAAAGGCTTGTTCATTACTAATGATATTAAGGTTTGGTAGTGGGAAAACAAAATGCAAACATTCTCAGGAGAGCAATTCCTATCAATTTACCTAAAGTCATTTTTGGACCACAGTTCCCCTTTAAATACTTATTCCAGTAGTTTCTACTCTATGTACCTAAACATGTACCCTGAACCATTTAATAACATGGATAACACCGATGGACAAGCTTGCTGGCATGACCTTATTTAAGCTTGTTAGATCTCAGTAGTGCAAGCTAATGGAACCAAGGCTTTATGGGAGATCAGAATTAAAGTTAGAAAGAATCTATTAAGCCAGCGGCTCTGTATACCTGGTTAGCTATGGTGATATAATGCAGAATCATTGTTTGCCTTCTCTCAAGCAAGGGGCAGTGATGTTTTATTACATGAATGTGTATAGTACCTTCTCTTTAAAGAAGAACCATTTCTCTTTAATTCCACCTTACCACAAGATTCATAGCGTCTCTGTAACAAATCTTAAAAAATATTCTTTTGAGATTGTGTTCCAGTGAATGTGTCCTGACATTTCATTCCTCTATTTTATTGTACTGGAATTTAAGTGCATGATTCATACTATTGTTCGACAATACCTTGTACAATGTGTCTGTACAACAGTCTTGCAGCTGAAACATTGCTTTCTGTGGCTGGGTGATTTTCCCTTTTTATATTCAAAATTAGTTTGGTACTTAACAAAAACGGTACGTTGATTTAAGCTATTCATTTTATATATATAAATATATATTGCACTTACTGCAATTCCTCTGATGATAATATTGCATTATTATGGAGATAAGTCCACTTTCTGCAACCCCAGCAAATCAGGGGGTGAGATGGCATTCATGGAAATGTATTAACCACCAAAGGTTATTTTGTCTCTAGCATCTTTAAAGGACAAATACTCTGTTTACTCATAATAATTTTTATAATTATATAATTTATAATACCGGTAAGTGTAGGGATGGAATGATACGGTTAATTTAAAATCTAGCAAATGGGCAATTATATGGACATTTGTGGTTTCCATCGATAGTAGTTCATTCTTAGTTACTTTATGTGGCTGTGTATCCTTCCATCACATTTCAGACCTGCCATGGTCGGTGGTAATGAAGTAAGTAAGAATTCTGTCATCTGTACAATGCTTGTGCTGTGAGCATCATTGTCCCCCAGCCTTATACAGAAAGCTCAGCTATGAAGCAGTCTACTGTGCTGCATCTGTGTTAGCAGTAATGACTTTGCACAGGGCATATCCCATGTCTTTGCCGATGTTGCAGATTTGTAAAGCTCTCTGCATATTAACGTCATTTATTTTTAGCCCTGGATAGATTAAACATGTTACTTTGTAGTGATGATTTCTAAAACTCCATTGTGTATCTGATAGTATTTTGTCCTACTGACATAATAGCACTGTGCTCCATTGTACTCCTAGCACAATTTGAATTGAGTGATTGAATATTAAATTACATGTAGATAAAATAAATGCCTTGTTCAATTTCATCATTTGGCCCAGGGTTATTAATGGTGCAGTATCAATTATAAATGAATTTCTGGAGTGCTTGTTGTCAGCTCACACATAGGGGAACTCGGTCAGTCATTGGCCATGATAACAATTGATGGTAGGACAGATGAAAGTGGCAGACATTCTTGGGACGGTACAGGCTACCGGAGATATTCTGGATTGTAGTGGAGCATTTGAAATTTTCATTTACGATAAGAAATAGGTTGGTAGAGATTTGTATTGGAAGTGGCCGTGCCCTTTAATATTTATATTGTCATTTAGATGGATGTTCAGTAAAAAAGGGCGTGCTTAATATCAAGTGTTATTACTACATCTTTAGAGACCCTTGCTCTTTGTCCAAGGATTTGAATTTATTGTGGAATTTGTCATTGTGCTGCTCACCACAGTCTTATTTATTGCATGCTCTGCATGTCTTCGCTTCCTGGTGCTGATCACTTTAGCTAAATATAATGGATGTTTACCTGTGTTTGGATGTTTTCTGCCAATGTACCGTAATTCACTGCAACTGAAATGGCAAACTCACATACAGCAGGGTCATCACAAGTATGACTAAACCTGCTTTTTTACAATATCCTGTATTAATAGTAGCAGGTTCACAAAGTAATTATAGGGTTGTATGTGAAAGCATTGAGGAACTGTAGCAATAACTTGCACCTTTTTGCTTTTGTAAATCTTCCAAAATCGAATTCATTTCCTTTTTAATGTCAATTACACTGGTAAAGAAAAGAGCAACTATATTGCTAAGGAGTGTGTTCTTTCTGCTCTGCTGATTTAAAGGAAGACTAAATCCAAAATATTAACTTCTGGGTAGGGCAGGGCAGCAATCAACTACGCATACAGATGAGATAAGACAGTCGTACTCCAAATCAATGAGTTTAACAGTGATACATAAAAATCACAAGGTTTCTGTGCTGTGGCCGAAATACTTTGGCCCCCAAAAGGTGGGGGTTTGAGACGCCTGCATCCATCCATTTGGGGTGTGCATTTGGGACTTGGTTTACTATTTGGATTCAGCAATCAGCTACCCAGGATTGCTGCCTTTACATTCCTGGTCCACTTCAGAGCTGGGAAAGAAGATCCTGTCTCTTCCCCTGGCTGCAAGGAGCCAATGCCAGAGTAGGAATGGGAATCCACTGCAGTGATATCACTTCCCTCCTGAGCCGTTGTGCCCCTGCAGCATCAAGGTAACTAAAATGAAAAAAACAGTTTGGGCTAGAAACAAAGTACATAGTGCATTGTACGATGACCAATGTCTGTGAGGATACATGGTTTTGAAGTTATTTTGGCTCCTTCTCCTGTACCCACTGGGTTTTGCACATGCCCAATAGCCATGTCTTAGGCACTGAGGATAAATACAAAACTCATCCCTAGTTTGCAAGTATGTACACCTCTCAGCATCCCTTACTGGACAGTTACTTAAAGGGAAACTGTGGCCTCCATATAAGTGACCTTTATTAAAAAGGGCACACTTCTACCACTTGGGGGATGTGTCAGTATTAGGATCTTGGGGGGGGGGGGGGTAGAAAAAAGGAGTTAAGAGTGGGCATGCCCTTTTAGGTAAATCACCCCCCAAAACACTAAACGGTAATAGTTTGAAACCTAAAATATATAAGTCTAACCTGAAATCCTGCACAATGTCCGGCTTCCCCTGTTTCTGCTTCCTGGTCCTTCCAGTTAACACATGTCAGTTATGGATATGACAGTTGACATCACTGCCAATGACTGAATGTTAATCCCCTGTCTGCCTCTTCTGAGCATGCCCAGGCTCAGTACAGGTTTCTAAACTGCTCAGTTTCCATGAGGCATCCAGAAGCACAGCAGGCATACAGTAATGAATTCATAGGACAAACTATGATATATCAACATATTTTAAAGAGGCCATTCTGTCTAAAAGATGTTCTTATGAGGGTGGAGTTGTCCTTTAAATTTTTAAAAATTCGTAACCATTTAGAGTGAGAAGTTTTACAGGTATAGGAGCTTTATCATTATAAAAATGACCTGTCGTACAGCTCAACTTCCCAGCATGCACTAGCTTACACTAAGGAGTGAGTTATTGTCTGCCCCTAGATTTGCACAAGTCAGCAAAAATGTTGGTTTATTTGTTGGGGCAGAATATGCTCCTTAGCACATTTGTTTTATTCTTTGATGCAACAACTGTTGTGACCCCAGCAGAAGATGTGCTGATATTTTTAAGATTTTATACACACGCAAGGATTGTCGTATTGTTATTTTAGGAGCTCCAAAAGAAGATCTATATTCTCCTAGCATGGTAGACTTGGCTTCCTAGGAATCATAAATGCTATAATAAAATCCCTTATAACATTAACATGTGCTGGATGTGCGTGACATTGTGAAAGGGTTGGTGCTGCCATCAGCAAATAGTCCTGTGTCCTGGCTAGCTCCCTACCAGAGATAGCTAAATCTATTGAGGTATGTGTTGCCTAAACATTTTTATTTTCAAAAATCGCTCCATAAACTAAAACGAGAATTCCCAGTAGGAAATAACAGAAAACACTAATTGGCTGCCACACGGTATAATGAAAACTGCACATTATATTTTTTTTATAGCAATTATACCAGAAATTATCATCTTTTGGCTGCTAATTAGCATTTGTGTTTTCTGTTTTAGCAATTTTTCTTAATTTTCCTCCTCAAAAAAGTGAATAAAATATCTTTGTCTATTCACGGCTATAACCATAGGTACATTGTGACTCTATCTTACATCTTTCCCAGGATTGTACAAGCAACACACTATGCCACACTACACACGTGGGAAAAGCTTTCCAGTACATTACTGTCCGCTTGCGATTTGCAAAAATTGTGATCGCATGCACTCCGTAAAGTGGATCGCAGTGCACCTAGTAATTGCCCATCACTAACGTGCACTTACTAGCGCGCAATCGGATTGCACGTTAAAACTCCCTAGTATGGCCTAGCCCTCAGACAAAAATATAGATGAATGTATTTAATACTTAACAGTAAGCAAGCTTAATTGGGGCATTCACAGCAGCCTGTTTAAATTAAAGGGGAACTGTTGTCTCCAAACAAGTTAATTTTAAATGAAAGGCCAGTTTCCTACCTTTTAAAACGAGCCATCAACCACCTCTCTATGTGCTCCACAGCCCAAGATATACAGAAATGAATGACCAGAAAGTTAATGGGTGGGAGGCTGACTTGTGACATTCCTGAGGCTTCTCCTGCACAGCGCTACCGGCGAGCACAGCCTCAGACTCCCTCAGTGTGTGAGGGAGATAGGAAGTCCCTCCTCCTCTCTGCTGTGTGAAGTCCTGACAGAGAAGGTAAGGGAATCTACAGCCCTTCTCTTTCACTGTGTGAGAACTCTGCCTGAAAAGACTGATTCCACAGTTTTCTGTGGGTGGGGGTGGTCTGAGTAACCCAAGGCACCCGAGAGGGGGCAGGGCTTAGACACCCGTGAATGGGTGGGGCTTAGGCCCCTGTGAGTGGGTGGGATCATGGCACCCCGTGAGTGGGCGGGGCCACAGCGCACACGAGTGAGTGGGGCCACATGGGACTGTAAGATAATTGGCCATGGGGGGCCTGCAACTGGAGGGACCATGGGGTCCATGAGTGGGAGGGACTGGGGGGGCTGCAAAGGGGAGGAGGAGACACAGGACAGATTGACTGACAGTTTCAGAGCAGGAAGTGCAGGGGACCTGGTGATGTTGCTGCCATATCACACACAAAAATGTAAATATCTTCAAAACTATGCAAAATAAACAATGGAAATAAATTGCAAAAATTCTCAGGGGAGCAATTCCTATCAATTTACCTAAAGTCATTTTTGGATCACAGTTCCCCTTTAACATATTGTTGACAGATTACATATTTCCATCTAGACACCTTTAAAAAATGTACTACATTACCAAACTCCAGGCATTATAATATTGTAGAATAAATAATATTCTACAATATATATAGTCTCACCTTTAAAATCATTAAAAACAAAAAGCTTTGTGCAAAGCACTCCTGCAATCTCTGCAGCTCCATTTCAGGTGTATTTATTCTGTTAATAAAAACTAAACGTGTGCATTGAAATCAGTGCAGTCTGCAACATGCATTAGATAATGTTATAAATTATTTCCATTCCTCAAACAACATAACCCTGTATTAAAATAATGTCAAGAACTAGTGCATTTACCTTCTGTGACACATGCTGGAAAATGGTTTATGACCCACTGATACTCAACCTTAATTATGCGATCAGTGTGAATTAGATTATTGTTGGCTGCTACCTACTTGTCTCACACAGCAAGCTGTATACATCCGCTGCATACCTGATAAGTGCTCTACATAACTGACAAATGTTCAGGAACCGTCAGAGAACCTTTTGTTTTTAATTTTATCTCAAAAGGAAAAACCTGAGAAAAAGTTTCTACCTCATATTTAATATTATTCTGCAGATACTATTACAGTAAATGTTTTAAATAAACTATTTTCCATGATTGCTTGTTTAAAAGATGGAGGATGGCAATTTGTCCACCAATTGATTGGCTGCCCAATGGTGCAAATTATCAATACCCCATTGTAAATTTTATTTTATACCTTCCTCCAAATGATCGCACTGGGACCCCACTACCTTGCCTTTTCTGACCTTTTCCCATAGTCAAAATATGTACACAAATGCATATTATGGGAAAAGATTGGGCACACAATCTGACAGGGGAAGGTAGAGGGGTGAAAGTGTATGATTTAGTATAGAAGTTTAGCACATAAAAGAATCCTGTTTCTTTCCTTCCATTATTTATAGGAATAAAGGTAGTGGGATAGGTGTGTATATTTGCTCCTTAAAGACTTTAGTTACCGTACATGGTTATGATTGTATAACATTCATTAAACCAAAGTCCTAGCTTTTTAACTGCCAGCTGGGCTGGTAACTGCAGGTTGCATTTTCTCTATTACCCATTTTTGTCACTGGGAGTTATTTATTCATTTTTGACAGCTTTGCTATAAGAAATAAGAGTAGAGTGATGTGTGTGAAAACAACAATATTTCAGTTTTGTAATATTAAAGTAAACCTATACTAAGAAGTGTTTGGCATAGCTGTCTCCAGCAGTGGCTTGATGGGAGATGTAGGAAACCATTATTATATCAGGTATACATCTGCAAATATTGTTTTTTTTATTTGGCTTTGACACTCCTAAGAAGGCAAAACATTGTAACCATATCCAAGTAATCCTTTATTCAATAGAGATTTGATATACATTAACTCCATAAATAACTCATTCAAAAACAGCTTGTGTTTAGTGTTTAAAACCAAAAATTCTGATGGATTGAATGAGTGTATTAAAATAAATAATTAAAGGGCATGCCCACCTCCAAAACTAAAATTTTAACCCCATACTGCCCCCATTGTGTTAAAAAAAATCCTTACCTTACATCTCTTCTCCAAATAGTTCTCCTGCAGTGTCTATCCAAAGTCCAGGTAACTGAAGAGTAGGAGCTGTCTTCCTCTGTGAAAGGTTTCCGCCTCTTCCTTGTCCACTGACAGGACAGTGGCATGTGCAGGGGAACCCCTCCATCCCTCTTTAGCCCTCTTTGCTGCCGGATGCCCTACCTCTAAAACCTCTTAAGAAATGGTAGGGCACCCTATCCCACCCTCAAACACTAAGTCTGTTTGCTTAAAAAAGCAGCAGAACTCTGCTTGCAGCAGAGGGTTAAGATCAGAGTGCCGGGGAATAAAAAGGATTGTAAGTAGAGTTCTGAAGCTTTTTAAACAAACAGACTTGGTGGTTGGGGGTGGGATAGGGTGTCCTACCATATGTTATGTTAAAAAATTATTTTGCAGGTGGACATGCCCTTTAATGTTACTGAAACTGTGGCTATTTGCGTAATCCCACTAGTTCTGGAGACATTGGCAATATTTTGGTTATATTTACTGTTAAGCAAATTTGTTTTAACGTATCAAAATAAATATTTTGAGGAATCGGGCTTAAACATACGTAGTATTTATTTTCTTATATCCACAGCACTTCATAGGCAGTCACTGGGTTACAAACATCCGACTTAAATACAACTCCTGCTTACAAACGGAGCAAATGGAGGTGCATCAGGGCAAAACCCGTGCAGCATGGGGGTCCACTGGTGTTTTGCTACCCACCACTGTTTAATTGGCCCCCAACCTTCCCCTTTACCCACCTTCGCTATACCAGAAGCAGTTGTTAAAAACTGCCATCTGGCACAGCAATCCATTTTTAATAATGCTGCAAACATCTGTCTAAGTTGCATTTAATAGGTATTATGTACCTGTTCCAACTAATATACAAATTCAACAGTCCCAGGGGCTTCCTGTATATTCAGTATTTTTATCCATTCATATCAGGCCCTGCCTTGAAGAGCTTTCAATCTAAGCAATTGGATTGCACAACCTATTATTATGTTGTTGTTTTTATTAGGGATACTGGATTGCCCGGAGGAAACCCAAGCATGAGAAAAACACAGAAACTATTTTCAGATGTGGCCATGGGAGGATTTGAACCCAGAACTGCAAGGCATCAATGTTAACCACTGAGCCACCGTGCTGCCCATAATTACATTTCCATAGTGTCCAATAATAGCACAATTGGAAGCAGGGTGAAATTCATGCATGACCATTCCTGATAATAGGCTAGATAATCACTAGATAAATCCCAAAAGGATGTACATACTAAGTAAATTGTGTAGAGGCTAAATAATGATTAAAATACAAGCACTTGAGCGGATAGAGGGGTTCTAGCTGTGTAACCATTATATTACAGGGGGTTCTAGCTGGGTAACAATTCTATTACAGGGGGCTCTGGCTGTGTAACCATTCTATTACAGGGGATTCTGGCTGTGTAACCATTATATTACAGGGGTTTCTGGCTGTGTAACCATTTTATTACAGGAGGTTCTAGCTGTGCAGCCATTTTATTACAGGGGGTTCTGGCTGTGTAACCATTCTATTACAGGGGTTCTGGTTGTGTAACCATTATATTACAGGGGGTTCTGGCTGTGTAACCATTATATTACAGGGGGTTCTGGCTGTGTTAATCATTCTATTACAGGGTTCTGGTGTTGTAACCATTATATTACAGGGGGTTCTGGCTGTGTAACCATTATACAGGGTTCTGGTGTTGTAACCATATATTACAGGGGTTCTGGCTGTGTAACCATTATATTACAGGGGTTCTGGCTGTGTAACCATATATTACAGGGGTTCTGGTTGGTAACCATTATATTACAGGGGTTTCTGGCTGTGTAACCATTATATTACAGGGGTTCTGGCTGTGTAACCATTATATTACAGGGGTTCTGGCTGTGTAACCATTATATTACAGGGGTTTCTGGCTGTGTAACCATTATATTACAGGGGTTCTGGCTGTGTAACCATTATATTACAGGGGTTCTGGTTGTGTAACCATTATATTACAGGGGTTTCTGGCTGTGTAACCATTTTATTACAGGAGGTTCTAGCTGTGCAGCCATTTTATTACAGGGGGTTCTGGCTGTGTAACCATTCTATTACAGGGGTTCTGGTTGTGTAACCATTATATTACAGGGGGTTCTGGCTGTGTAACCATTATATTACAGGGGGTTCTGGCTGTGTAATCATTCTATTACAGGGGTTCTGGCTGTGTAACCATTATGTTACAGGGGGTTCTGGCTGTGTAACCATTCTATTACAGAGGTTCTGGTTGTGTAACCATTATGTTACAGGGGATTGTGGCTGTATTACTATTCTATTACAGGGGGTTATATTATATAACAGGGGGTTCCAACTGGGTAACCATTATATTACAGGGGGTTCCAGCTGGGTAACCATTATATTACAGGGGGTTCCAGCTGGGTAACCATTATATTACAGGGGGTTCTAGCTGTGTAATCATTATATAACAGGGGGTTCCAACTGGGTAACCATTATATTACAGGGGGTTCTATCTGGGTAACCATTTTATTACAGGGGGTTCTAACTGGGTAACCATTATATTATAGGTGTTCCAGCTGGGTAACCATTATATTACAGGGTGTTACCAACCAGAACCCCTGTAATAGAATGGTTACACAGCCAGAACCCCCTGTAATATAATGGTTACCCGCTGGAACCCCCTGTAATATAATGGTTACCCAGCTGGAACCCCCTGTATAATGGTTACATAGCTATAACCCCCTGTAATAGAATGGTTACCAGCCAGAACCCCTGTGAGAATGGTTACACAGCTAGAACCCCCTGTATAGAATGTAATACACAGCCAGAACCCCCTGTAATATAAGGTTACACAACCAAACCCCTGTAATAGAATGGTTACACAGCCAGAACCCCCTGTAATATAATGGTTGCACAGCTAGAACCTCCTGTAATATAATGGTTACACAGACAGAGCCCCATGTATAGAATGGTTACACAGCTAGAACCTCCTGTAATATAATGCTACACAGCCAGAACCCCCTGTAATAGAATCGTTACACAACCACGCATACTTAACCCCCTGTAATAGATTAGTATACACCAGAATCCCCTGTACATAATGGTTACACAACCAGAACCCCTATAATAGAATGGTTACACAGCCAGAACCCCCTGTAATATAATGGTTACCCGCTGGACACCTATATATAATGGTTACCCATTAGAACCCCCTGTATAAAAATGGTTACCCAGATAGAACCCCCTGTAATATAATGGTTACCAGTTGGAACCCCTGTTATATAATGATTACACACTAGAACCCCCTGTAATATAATGGTTACCCAGCTGGAACCCCCTGTAAATATATGGTTACCCAGATGGAACCCCCTGTAAAGAATGGTTACCCAGCTGGAACCCCCTTAATATAATGTTACCCAGTTGGACCCCCTGTTATATATATAACCCCCTGTAATAGAATAGTAATACAGCCACAATCCCCTGTACATAATGGTTACACAACCAGAACCTCGTAATAGAATGGTTACAAGCCAGAACCCCCTGTACATATGGTTACACAACCAGAACCCCTGTAATAGAATGATTACACAGCCAGAACCCCCTGTAATATAATGGTTACACAGCCAGAACCCCCTGTAATATAATGGTTACACACCCAGAACCCCTGTAATAGAATGGTTACACAGCCAGAACCCCCTGTATAAAATGGCTGCACAGCTAGAACTCCTGTAATAAAATGGTTACACAGCCAGAAACCCCTGTAATATAATGGTTACACAGCCAGAACCCCTGTAATATAATGGTTACACACCAAACCCCTGTAATATAATGGTTCAACAGCCAGAAACCCCTGAATATAATGGTTACACACCAGACCCCTGTTATATAATGGTTACACAGCCAGAACCCCTGTAATATATGGTTACACAGCCAGAAACCCCTGTATATAATGGTAATACACCCAGAACCCCTGTAATTAATGGTTACACAGCCAGAACCCCTGTAATATAATGGTTACACAGCCAGAAACCCCTGTAATATAATGGTTACACAACCAGAACCCCTGTATATAATGGTTACACAGCCAGACCCCTGTAATATAATGGTTACAACACCAGAACCCCTGTAATAGATGATTACACAGCCAGAACCCCCTGTAATATATGGTTACACCAGCCAGAACCCCCTGTAATATAATGGTTACACAACCGAACCCCTGTAATAGAATGGTTACACAGCCAGAACCCCTGTAATAAAATGGCTGCACAGCTAGAACCTCCTGTAATAAATGGTTACACAGCCAGAAACCCCTGTAATATAATGGTTACACAGCCAGCAAATCCCCTGTAATAGAATGGTTACACAGCCAGAGCCCCCTGTAATAGATTGTTACCCGACTAACCCCTGTAATATAATGGTTACACAGCTAGAACCCCTCTATCCGCTCAAGTGCTTGTATTTTAATCATTATTTAGCCTCTACACAATTTACTTAGTATGTACATCCTTTTGGGATTTATCTGTGATTATCTGCACATTATCATGCATGAATGGTCATGCGATAGAATTTACATTTCACCTGCTTCCAATTGTGCTATTATTGGACACTATGGAAATGTAATTATGGGCAGCACGGTGGCTCAGTGGTTAAAGTAGAATGCCTGCGTTTGCGTCCAAATTCCCTGTGGGTGACATCTTTACCGACAATATTGCTCTAATACAAAGCAGGTTCCCGGTGCCACTATCCTGACTAACATAATATCATAGTGTTTAGCCCCTTCTTGGTAGGGGTAGTTTTTCTCATCTTTCAGATGTTGCTTCCGGAGTAATTTAGTCGCTTTACAGTTGTCCAGAGTACAACCTCCAAGATCCAGGTCCTCCACGGGTCACCTCCATTTAAGCACCTTAATACAGTACACCAAAACGATAGATTACTACAAGTGGCTCACCTGGGATGCAGAAATGCACCAATGGCATATCAAGTGGTGACTATTCTTCAAGGCAGGGACGGAGAGGATGGATAAAACAATTACATGTGAAACTTGGGTGTGCAAGGCACGAACGACCGTGGTTTGACTAGTATCCAAACTGTGAGTAGAGGCTAAGACATCCTGGGACAATGTGGTAAACACGTGAACTCATCACACAAGGTAATACCTATTAAGCTGCCAACTTAGGACGTGGCGCTTTGTTGTGTCCGAGGGCGCAGTATGGTGCGCGATGGGGTTGTGCTGTGGCGGCTGAGGGTGGGGGGCTACTGTTTGTGTGTCGGACGAACTGGCGGGTTCGTGGTGACAGTGATGGGGGGTGGGGGGGGGGGGCGAAGGGTGGGGTAAAGGGAAGTGGGGGCCGATTAAACAGTGGTGGGTAGCAAAGACACCAGTGGACCCCCCATGCTGCAAAGGGTGCATCGTTTGTTTGCCCGATGGCCCGTCCATGGTGGAAGTGCAGGGGACCTGGTGAGTTGCTGCCATATCACACACAAAAATGTAAATATCTTCAAAAAACTATGCAAATAAACAATGGAAATAAATTGCAAAAATTCTCAGGGGAGCAATCCTATCAATTTACCTAAAGTCATTTTTGGATACAAGTTCCCCTTTAACATATTGTTGACAGATTACATATTTCCATCTAGACACCTTTAAAAAATGTACTACATTACCAAACTCCAGGCATTATAATATTGTAGAATAAATAATATTCTACAATATATATAGTCTCACCTTTAAAATCATTAAAAACAAAAAGCTTTGTGCAAAGCACTCCTGCAATCTCTGCGCTCCATTTCAGGTGTATTTATTCTGTTAATAAAAACTAACGTGTGCATTGAAATCAGTGCAGTCTGCAACATGCATTAGATAATGTTATAAATTATTTCCATTCCTCAAACAACATAACCCTGTATAAAATAATGTCAGAAACTAGTGCATTTACCTTCTGTGACACATGCTGGAAAATGGTTTATGACCCACTGATACTCAACCTTAATTATGCGATCAGTGTGAATTAGATATTGTTGGCTGCTACCTACTTGTCTCACACAGAAGCTGTTATACATCCGCTGCATCCTGATAAGTCTCATATAAATGTGTTCAGGAACCGTCAGAGAACCTTTTGTTTTTAATTTTATCTCAAAAGGAAAAACCTGAGAAAAAGTTCTTACCTCATATTTAATATTATTCTGCAGATACTATTACAGTAAATGTTTTAAATAAACTATTTTCCATGATTGCTTGTTTAAAAGATGGAGGATGGCAATTTGTCCACCAATTGATTGGCTGCCCAATGGTGCAAATTATCAATACCCCATTGTAATTTATTTTATACCTTCCTCCAAATGATCGCACTGGGACCCCACTACCTTGCCTTTTCTGACCTTTTCCATAGTCAAAATATGTACACAAATGCATATTATGGGAAAAGATTGGGCACACAATCTGACAGGGGAAGGTAGAGGGGTGAAAGTGTATGATTTAGTATAGAAGTTTAGCACATAAAAGAATCCTGTTTCTTTCCTTCCATTATTTATAGGAATAAAGGTAGTGGGATAGGTGTGTATATTTGCTCCTAAAGACTTTAGTTACCGTACATGGTTAGATTGTATAACATTCATTAAACCAAAGTCCTAGCTTTTTAACTGCCAGCTGGGCTGGTAACTGCAGGTTGCATTTTCTCTATTACCCATTTTTGTCACTGGGAGTATTTATTTTTCATTTTTGACAGCTTTGCTATAAGAAATAAGAGTAGAGTGATGTGTGTGAAACAAACAATATTTCAGTTTTGTAATATTAAAGTAAACCATACAGAAGTGTTTGGCATAGCTGTCTCCAGCAGTGGCTTGATGGGAGATGTAGGAAACCATTATTATATCAGGTATACATCTGCAAATATTGTTTTTTTTATTTGGCTTTGACCACCTAGAAGGCAAAACATTGTAACCATATCCAAGTAATCCTTTATTCAATAGAGATTTGATATACATAACTCCATAATAACTCATTCAAAAACAGCTTGTGTTTAGTGTTTAAAACACAAAAATTCGATGGATGATGAGTGTATTAAAATAAATAATTAAAGGGCATGCCCACCTCCAAAAACTAAATTTTAACCCCATACTGCCCCCATTGTGTTAAAAAAAATCCTTACCTTACATCTCTTCTCCAAATAGTTCTCCTGCAGTGTCTATCCAAAGTCCAGGTAACTGAAGAGTAGGAGCTGTCTTCCTCTGTGAAAGGTTTCCGCCTCTTCTTGTCACTGACAGGACAGTGGCATGTGCAGGGGAACCCCTCCATCCCTCTTTAGCCCTCTTTGCTGCCGGATGCCCTACCTCTAAAACCTCTTAGAAATGGTAGGGCACCCTACCCACCCTCAAACACTAAGTCTGTTTGCTTAAAAAAGCAGCAGAACTCTGCTTGCAGCAGAGGGTTATAGATCAGAGTGCCGGGGATAAAAAGGATTGTAAGTAGAGTTCTGAAGCTTTTTAAACAAACAGACTTGGTGGTTGGGGGTGGGATAGGGTGTCCTACCATTGTTATGTTAAAAAATTATTTTGCAGGGGACATCCCTTTAATGTACTGAACTGTGGCTTTGCGTAATCCCACTAGTTCGGAGACATTGGCAATATTTTGGTATATTTACTGTTAAGCAAATTTTTTTAACGTATCAAAATAAATATTTTGAGAATCGGGCTTAACATACGTGTATTTATTTTCTTATATCCACAGCACTTCATAGGCAGTCACTGGGTTACAAACATCCGACTTAAATACAACTCCTGCTTACAAACGGAGCAAATGGAGGGTGCATCGGGCAAAACCGTGCAGCATGGGGGTCCACTGGTGTTTTGCTACCCCCACCATGTTTAATTGGCCCCCAACCTTCCCCTTTAACCACCTTCGCTATACCAGAAGCAGTTGTTAAAAACTGCCATCTGGCACAGAATCCATTTTAATAATGCTGCAAACATCTGTCTAGTTGCATTTAATAGGTATTATGTACCTGTTCCAACTAAATACAAATTCAACAGTCCCAGGGGCTTCCTGTATATTCAGTATTTTTATCCATTCATATCAGGCCCTGCCTTGAAGAGCTTTCAATCTAAGCAATTGGATTGCAAACCTATTATTATTATGTTGTGTTTTTATTAGGGATACTGGATTGCCCGGAGGAAACCCAAGCATGAGAAAAACACAGAAACTATTTTCGATGTGGCCATGGGAGGATTTGAACCCAGAACTGCAAGGCATCAATGTTAACCACTGAGCCACCGTGCTGCCCATATTACATTCCATAGTGTCCAATAATAGCACAATTGGAAGCAGGGTGAAATTCATGCATGACCATTCCTGATAATAGGCTAGATAATCACTAGATAAATCCCAAAAGGATGTACATACTAAGTAAATTGTGTAGAGGCTAAATAATGATTAAATAACAAGCACTTGAGCGGATAGAGGGGTTCTAGCTGTGTAACCATTATATTACAGGGGGTTCTAGCTGGGTAACAATCTATTACAGGGGGCTCTGGCTGTGAACCATTCTATTACAGGGGATTCTGGCTGGTGTAACCATTATATTACAGGGGTTTGGTGTTTTGTAACCATTATATCAGGGTTTGCTTTCTGGTTTGTTCTGGCTGTGTAACCATTATATTACAGGGGTTCTGGCTGTGTAACCATATATTACAGGGGTTCTGGTTGTGAACCATTATATTACAAGGGGTTTCTGGCTGTGTAACCATTTTATTACAGGAGGTTCTAGTGTGCAGCATTTTATTACAGGGGTTCTGGCTGTGTAACCATTCTATTACAGGGGTTCTGGTTGTGTAACCATTATTTACAGGGGGTTCTGGCTGTGTAACCATTATATTACAGGGGGTTTCTGGCTGTGTAACCATATATTACAGGGGTTCTGGTGTGTAACCATTATATTACAGGGGGTTCTGGCGTGTGTAACCATTCTATTACAGGGGTTCTGGTTGTGTAACCATTATGTTACAGGGGATTCTGGCTGTATACTATTCTATTACAGGGGGTATATTATATAACAGGGGGTTCCAACTGGGTAACCCATTATATTACAGGGG